>OX387183.1:45377761-45708672 GCA_947561395.2 Buxus sempervirens | reverse complement strand
TGACACATCAACCCGAAAAGGAGTCAAAAATAACTTTTGTGTATAGTTGTGGCTATTCAATTTTTACTTTTTTAATATAAATAATGACAAAGAATGAAGTTGTGGAAGACTTTTTACATATAAATATTTTAGATTCCTTAGCCTTTAATTATGTATTTTGAGGCTTTGATGGTAAGTAAAATGTTTTAAACTTTCTTCTTGTGTTTCAATTCTTTTTCTTCGCGTTACCCTAGTTCTTTCTTAATGATTGTTATCTTATTGTGCTTGTTAAGTGTGCTTTAACATTAGAATGAATTGAAAAATAGAATTCAGTTGGATTTGGGTCTTTTGGCTTGTAGCAATTCTCAATTTTTATTAGTATTTTAAACTGTTTTAACGAGTTTAAATCAGTTGATATGTTGGGACATTTTAACCTGTTTATTAAATGGGTAGATTCAGGTTGAAACTTGTCTCGTTAGCTCTTATGTCAACCCGTTGAACATGGTCGAATCCGATCCATTGCCACCTCTAGCCTTATATCTTCTCCTCCCCTATCACATCCCTCTACCTTATAATAGCGTAAGGGAAGGATATAACAGACATCAACCCATTTATTGAGAGCCCTCCCCATTATTTAACTTGATTCTCCTCCATAGTATAATGTGCAATGCTAATCAATGAAAATAAATAAGAGTTGTGCAAGACGTGAAATAATACTAAATTATAGTTCTATTATTAGAACCATTTACAATTTAACACTATCTTGTATAAACTCAACAATATTGGAATTACCTCAAAATTTCAAGTTGCAGGTTCTCTTCTCATATTAAAACCTACATATCTATAATATACTAATGAGCTATAAAGCCCATAAAGGAATCTCATTAATTAAGTGCAACCCCAAATATACAACATAATAACAATTGCTGGTCCACAAATCATTGCTATAAGATGACCAAGTCTATTTACATGAGATATTTCTCAATGTCATTGCATAAAGAGATGAATCAAGTCATACCAACCATGAACAATTTGAATGTCACACTCTTGAACGAGGTATTACAAGAAGGAAATTATTATTCAGAAGTTCCAAGTAATTTGGTCCAACAAGACACGGCTGATAATCACTGTTAATAACTATAGCATAATCTCATTGTAACTCATAAGGTTCACAACAAATTGTTTAAGCAAATACAATGCATGAATGGCAGAACATGCACTTACACGCCCTATTTGACATGATGGCACATTAGATATCTTCTAGGTCAATGGCACTATAGGAACCAAAATTTTTGAGATTTAAAAAAAAAAATGCCACATGACAAAATCTCATACAGAAGTATGGACCCCACTTGGAGATAAAATTCTTCAAATAAAATAAACAAAATTCTCTCTACAAAAAAAGCTAGATAAATTGCTTGTGGGCCCCATTGAAGAATTGTTTGTTTTCATAATTCTCAAAATAAATGAATTATCTATGAACATTGATAACTATTTAAAAAGTGAGAATTATCTCTACAAATTTAATGATGATAATTCTCCCAAGAATTTTAGATTTGGAGAATTCTACCCTCCCCACTTCTATAAATAGGGTAATCCTCTCTCCATTCAAAGAACACGGGCCGTCTACAGAAGAAAAAGCGAAGCCCTGCCACTCTGAAGACTCAAGCTCTAAAGACACAGGAAGTCTACAGAAGAAGAACTGAAGCCCTACTGCTCTGAAGACTCAAGCCCTAAAGAATTGAAGACTTGCTATTCTGAAGACTTAAATCTTTGAAGAATTGAAGTCTTGTTCTAAAGATTAAACAAGCCTTGAAGAACTGAAGACTTGAAATAAAAATCTGCATTCAAGATCTGAAGATTCAAGCATCCCATCTTTGATATGCCCTACAGTTTGGTGATTCTTTCACAAATACCTAAGTTTTCAAAAATCTTCAACAAGTACAAAAGCCAAGATCAAGCAAAAGAATTTTCACCAAATTCAATACAAATCCGCACGTGAAATCTATCAGATTTGCCACTTTATTCGTCTTTCATCAAGTTTGTCAAGGAAAACCGAACATTGATTTGAGAACAAGCTATTCCATCCCTCAAATCAAAGAATTTTGAAGAAAAGAATCAAAGGAATTACAGAGATCTGTACCACATTTTTTATAACAAAAATACAATTTTATTTGTATCTTCACATTTGATCCGTTTGATTCAAAACGAGAAATTTGTGTATACAGGCACATTACGAAGGGAAGCAAATTCCCTCTCCCTCCATCTAGGTCAATTGTATAAGATCGTAATCAATATTACCAATCTAGGAGCATGCTCACAAGATGGAAGTGTGGGAGCACTTTTACCACCCAATATGGCCACTCATAGGTTTAGGGCTTTTCTCGAGCAACATGGAATTCATCCATAAAGCCATATCTTAGAATCAAGAACTAAAACTATGCCTCCTAGGGTCACATTGGAATGCCATTACATCATATGAGATATGATACAAATATAAGTACATCCACAAGACAATGAACCAACAGAGCAAATCAGTCAATAAAGTGAAAATTAAAGCACCAGGGCATCTTTGCTTTTCAATGAATCCCATACCACATCATTATACACATGTGTCTAAATTATCACTTTTAATTGCAGAATTATATGTTCAGACAGAAGTAATCTCAATGTCCCACATGATCACCCTCAAAACTATGAAATTTTGGTAAAAATATGCATTCCATGGCACAGGTTTGGCACGACTAAGGAAAAGATCTTCGACTAGCCTTTAGCATAGCTTCGGCAAGCCAGGGTCTTCAACATGCTAAAAAATTCCTTGATACAAGGCCTTTCTCCTTGACATATCTAAGACATTTCTTTGGCATATTGAAGGAGCCTCAATACACCTTCGACGAGTCTAAGGCCAAAAATTTGCACTACAATTTGATTTTTCAAGTAAAATTTTGGGTTCTAGGCTTCTAAGTCGCTACCTACAGGTATAGATCGATTTCTAAGACCTTTTTAAAAATTTAAACTTTCAATGAAACCAATTGATTAACCTTGGAAAATGATGAAAAGGAAAAATTTCGCTTGACAACAATTTCTTATGCTATACTTAACAAACGAATCATGAGATGGCATCAAAGCATTCGAAACATCAAATTATATGTTGATAATTTAAAAGAACCAAAGAAGGGGAAGAACAGAATTATATAGATGGATTTCTACTGAAATTTAGAAAACCAAAGCAGTTCTTGTTGCTTACTAAACAGCTATTATTATCTGCTGTCATCATGTACAGCAAGAAAGGTGAGATTTTCTTACCTCTCGTGCTCTCCCTCTCTTCATCTCCTCCATTCTCCTTTGCTTCTTCTCCTTCCTCCTTAGTTGGTCATTTGGTCGAATGGAATAACCCTCGTCTACATGCTTGGGTTTTATATAGAACTTAAACATGATTCGTTGTAGCACCACTCCACCGATTCCTATACACCGCACCAATCAAATCTTTCCTCTATTCATAACATGGTCAAATTGCCAAAATAATACATGATTGGCTGATCAAACATTCTTATAATTAAATTGTAAAACGACTAAAGTATCCTTGTCCTTTGTGTCTTATTACTGGTGCCAAATTTGAGGATAGTATCCCTCTTCACTTATATGCTTAGCTAAAAAATGGATGCCACAAGCACATAGAAGTAATGTATATGCATGATTGAGAAAAGGGACCAAGAGCCCTTTATATAGCTTTATAGGTTTTTCCCATCAAGGAACTCTAATAAACGATGGTATTGTTCACCTTCCTCCATTTAATTTAGGTTAAGTGTATTTAGATGATGGTTATGTTTACTAAATGTGAATCCACGACTTTTAGAATTCTATGGCTTATGGAATTCACATGAATTACAGAATTCTCCAAAATTAAGTGTGGTTATTTAATAGGTTAATGTACCATTTTATAACCAATTTCTGGAATTCATAAAGAGATTTAATGTGGTGCATGAACCACTTTTTGGGATTCCAAAGCATGATCACCTTTTGGACCTCATAAGTACAATTGATCAACAGATGTTTTAACCTTAGCTTAATGTTGTTATTAAGGCCACCTAAGATAACATCCTAAACCATTATCATTATCATCATGCCAAACAAAATCGAACCGTTTCTATCTACTCAAAACCATATTCAAACAAATATAAATCTAAGAACATGACATAATGAAAAGGTTTATATGTAACATCCTGAGTCCCACTTGGTACAATATTATCCGCATTGGGCTCCATAGCCTGCATGGTTTTGTTCCTGGGTGTAACACAAGGAAGACTTCCCAGTAATCACAGTAACACTGCTCCTGAACTGAGCACAATTAACTTTAGGGTTCCAAAGAGATTTAACCCCCGTTTATGCCTAAAAGGCCTCGTACCAAGGAGATTCAACGCTTTACTCAAATAGCACAATCCCGTTTCCACACCCAGACAATGTGTAGGCCCAAGTGTGTCTTTCGTTTCATCTCCTAAGGGCGTAAGAGTGCCAAAAAAATGGGGCCTGGGCTCATCACGACCAGGTAGATCGTTGGCGGTTTTATCCTAGCACAAAATGTTGCTGCGTAGAGCATCAAATGGTTAGAGTTTTTTTAACAAGAAAAGCTTTTTTGCATTTTCAATAACAGGACAAAAAAAAAAAGAAAAAGAAAAAAAAACCTGTAACCTTTCGGATGCTCCAAACAACATCTTTCTCAATGCCTATGCATCAGAAAATAAGTTTACAGTGGAGTCAGATAAGCAGTTCCAAATTAATTAAACAATCTGCTGCATACAGAAAATAAACTATGAAAAGGGCTTGCAATACCCTACATAATAGCAAACTGATCAAGCAATTCCATAAAAAAAACACCCATCACCACAGACACAGACATTCACAAATACAGTTTTCAGACAGATTGTTGACCCAGAATCTGCAAAGCATACCTGAAAAACACATCCAAAATGAAAACCAGAGATGCTAACTTGGTGGATCCGGTATGGTTGAGGCCATGATCTGCAGTCCACCTGTTGCCAGACTACAGGTCAGCGCCTCAGCTTCCACCTTCACCACATCCCTTCTCATGCTAATGTCGGCAGCATAGTGGCTGGCACAGTACCCGCCAACGGCCACTGCCATCCTTCCAAACACATTAGTAGTGACAAGGCGCGAAGCTATAGACAATGCAGATGCAAGGTGCCCACCGAAAATTGATCCAGCCTGGCCGCTCCAGCCAATTACCCCTTCATCAACAACTAGCAAACCTGTTTTGCAGTAGATGGCAAAGTCCTCACAGTTATTCTTGAAGATGTTGTACCACCCAAACCCATGGCTAAGCAAATGTTGTGCTCGAAGAACCACTATGTCATCTGGGTCTGAGACAGCAAGGGTGCATGTTCCACCTCGTGCTTGTGCAATAAAAACAGCATGGTTCACTGCATACTCAAACCGGTATAGGGCCCCACCATCAAGAAAACAGTTCAGGCAAGAGGAGACAACCCCATGAATGGCCCTTGTTTGGGTGCAGATAGAGCAGGGAGCCTGAGATTGACCTTTTCCAGAGCTTATCAGTAGGAGATCCAACACTGTCCTTTTTCCCGCTTCTTCACCTCTATCTCTTGTAAAATGGATGACCTTATCCTCACCAACATATATGCCTGCATTTATTAATGAGAAAAAATGTTAAAAGGATACTATCTATGCACTTAACCAAAAAAAGAGGAAAGGCATGTGAAATCATATATAAGAAACACCAAACTCCAGATGAGGATATTTCCTCTCAATATAGCAGAAAAGTGGAAAGATAAATGATATTATTTCTTAATTGTCAAACCACGAATCTAATCTACCAACGTCGTTTTTCAGAATCGTCATCACCTGAAAGGAAATAAAGGAACTACAGGGCATGAAACTTCCCAAAGAACCTCAAGCCAGATATTCTCTAGATCTAAGGAGAAAACCTAGTTAACAACTTTCCTTGAACATTGAAACATGATCTTTAGTGATCCAACCAGTAAGATATATTGGATCAGATGATAATTGTTGAGTCTTCTAGTTGGCTGAAAAGATTCTTCCATAGGGATCCATAAGAGGAAAGGAACCCAATAATGGAGTATAGGTTATATAGAACTTCTAGGATTTAAAAGCTCCACTCCTTTGATCTCGACCTATCTCCTCAAAACCTTTTTTGCTTTTTTCAATAATTAATTAATATCTTACTAGGAAAAAATTTAAAAGAATGAGTATAAAAAACAGGCCTAATATCCAAGGATAATGACCATAAGATCATGATCAAGTCAAACTATAAACTTCCATTCACTGGCATCTCTCTATGATTTGTCCAAACACCATTCTGAAGTGTTCAATCCACTTGTCACCTGATTACTAATGATCAGGTTAGCCCTTTTTTTTGCCAAGTTAATGCAACATCATTAGCCGTCCTTGACAAATGATTGAATGAAATATTCCATTCACTGGAAGGAATCTGGCCTGCCTGATCCAATGTAGAAATTTCCCCAACCCATCTCATCCACTGTATGATGGTATGTGCATCTCCTTCAGTCACTACATTTCTAAATCTTTATTTCCCTGCTATATATGAACCTTTAAGAAGAGCCAGAATTTCAGCTTGTGTGGAGTTGCTATCTTCTATCTGTCCGCTAAAGGCCATGATAATTTTTCGGAGGTGGTCCCTAAACACTCCACAAAAATCATCGATTTCCCAAGGAATACCAATCCCCTTCCTTTCCACCTGCCAAAAATATCCATACAAATGCTCGCTTATACTAAATACTTTCTAGAAGAATGATTGTTCCATGATAGTGACATATCTTGCCTACAAAACTTCTGGACCATGCATGATTAATGAATATTAAAAACATCAGGTTCCATGATAGTGACATATCAATTTTGAAGGAAAACCTAATGAAAAACACAAACTGATTACAAAATTTACACTTGGAATCAGAAAGTCTATCCCTAGCAGGAAGCGTTACACTAATAAAAGTAACAATGAATCATAACTTACACATAACTGTTCTAATCTTTGTACCAATTAAACATTAACAACTAATAAGTTACCTGGAGATTTTCTCTGGAGAAGAACTGAGAATGATAGAAAGCTAAGCAAGACAAAATGGAAGAAAACTGTTTAACAACCAAGCAATGCTAGAACTCAAAAAATGGCCTTTGTTATAGAATTAGGTTAGAACAGCTAAAACTAAGAATTTGTGGTCAAAATAGCAAGTGTCAGCTACTGCTCTGGGAAAAATTGGCTAATTAGATATCAGAAGAATGGCTCTTGGGCTTCAAAAAGTGAAAAAAAAAGGGACCCAAAAGCTAAGAAAAAAATGGTATATAGATATTAGAAATGAAGAACTAGTCAACCAATTATTGGACAGAAGAAAATATGAAAATTAACCTTTTAGTGGACAAACTTTACATTACTGAAGTCAAAGATCTCAACCATTTTGACAGATGAATGAATGGATTGAGGGCATATAAGCAAATATAAAACCAAAATATGTAGCCAAAAAGAAGAAAATGATGCAGGCTTTATAAATCAGATAACTTATCTGTCCCAAACATAAGAGTTGTGACTTCACAAATAAAAGGTCTTATTTTACCTTACTAAGAGAAAACAACAAAATAAATGGGACAAAAGGATACAGTAAGATTTAAGAATACTAAACTGAAAATTGTAAGGCAACAAAAAAATGCCAAATAGAAATAAATAATGGCTGCTATTGGCAACAAGGAAACCAATATTTCACAAACAAACAAAAAAAAGCGCAGAAGTTAGCAAAGAAAAAGAAACCTTAATATATTTAGAATCCAAATTAAGCCAAAATTTTCCTTCTGAAGTTTAGAACCAGAAATCAATGGTCTCATTTTATTAAAAATTAACTTAAAAATGTTGGGAATCAAATTTTACAGCAGCCACAACACAACATACATACTTGCTCAAAGTTGGATCCAAAACAACGTTATGGAAAGTGTTGAAATCAACAACATAATATGGAATGATAGACTAATGTTCACATGCTGGAACACCAGCTTGCCAGAAATACCTGGTATATTTGCCAACTGCACCTTCAACAAAAGTAAGTTATTTCAAAAAATGTAAAGTAGAACACCCTGCTATATTTGCCAATTGCACCTTCAGCAAGATGTGGAAATACTGGAATGCAATTAATACTTCAGAGACGATACAAACATTTAAACAATCAAATATAAATAAAACAGAACCATTAATGAGGTGAAAAAAATTCCCCATCCCCCCAACACAGGGGAACAAATTAAATTTCAGAGGAGTATCTATAAGCCATCTGGTATCAGCTGGGATATGGCTGGAATAAGACCTTTTTATGGAGAATTTGTGGAAGGTTTCTGCATGGGCCTTTAGAACACACTTCCCAGAAGTACGATCAAATTCAATAAGTTGAAGTTTTACTTAAATGTTGACAATCAGAATGAGATATCTGATCTGAATGATTGTTTATCTCAGACATTATTCAAAAGAGAACTTATCGATTTCTATGCCTACGCCATTTTGTGATTTATTCGGCCGCGAAACTCCATGAAACAGTGAATTTGGAACTATTTTGGATAAAAAGACACAAAAAATTAGTGTTTTGGCCTATATTTATGCACACAATTCTTTTTCCCAATTTTAAGTGTAACTGAAGATACCCTTTTTTTTAAAAAAGAATTATTTGTGCTTGAATGCACGTATACTTTCAACACCAAAATGTCTATTGTACCTCAAAATGTCTATTATTTGTGCTTGTTATTATCTGATAAACATAAATGAAGTGTCAGAAAGAATGATATAGTATCTTACCTAGTTAGGTTGGCAATATGGTCCTGCTCAGAGACATTCTGCTCTATCAAAAATCATATCTTAAGTTAATCCACATGCCTTTTGATCAACTTAACAACTGAAAATGCCAAACCTCGAAGTTTATTTAGCCAACAATATTCCCAGATTTCTTCAGAACCAGATCAACTTCATAAAGATACCAATACCAACTGATTTAAGTATTACCCATGGGATGTATTTCCATCTCTGGACTTCTTCTACGTTCTATTTTCTAATATACTCTTCTCATTACTGATTATAATTATAAAAAAAATGAATAACCATTGAGTAGCCACAAAGACAAGCAACCATCAATCTAATAGAACTTCAAAAAATTTGTTGTACATAGAACTGCAGAGTAGCTTTGAAAATTTACATAAAAGAACTTCTTTTCGCATTGTTTATACAATGCAAAACAAATGTACCTAGTTTGAATTGTTAATAATAACCAATCTAAATTATACCAGCATGCTATAAATTGCGGTGCAGTTATGAAATATCACCACCTTCAGAACCCGGAAAAGTAATTATACTCAAGAAAAAGAAAGCTCTTGCCCAAAGAAAGAAAAATAATACTTCATCAATCTGATCCCCAATTTCAACTCGTTGACAAGCATTAGGGCAAAAGATTCAAAACCTCAACTCGAGATACCCTTCAAAATCAATATCACCATTATAGTGGAAAAACCACACCCCAAAAAGGAAAAAAACAAAAAAAAAAAAAGAAAGAAAGAAAGAAAAAGAGCAGGGAGAAAGAGAAACCGTGGTGAGCGTAGACATAAAACGCCCTCCAGGAGTAGATGTGATCGCCTGGTTTTAGGCTGTCTCGTTCAATTCTGTTCGAAAGCACTCCCATCTCTTTCTCTCTCAATGTGATCTACTCAAAAACCCCCCAGAAATTCCAGGCTCACTCAGTCTCTCTCCTTCTCTCTCTCTCGTATTGTTCCAAGTAAAAACCGGAAGTTTGCACCAATTAAAATCAGGAAAGGTAAAGCAAAATTTTACCCAAAAAACAAAGGGAAAGGAAAAAGCAAGGAACGCGTTTCCAATCCGCAACTTGCTTTTGCTTAACAAGGAAGTTACGGCCTCAGGGGATCCCTTCGGCGGACTGTGGAGCTCCGATCTGCAATTTTGGTTGGAGTCGGCCCCAGGATGCCGTCACGTGTACAACTGAATTCACATGTGCCTTGTGCATAGATAACAGACATCCACCAAACAGAGTTAACAGAACTGAAGTTCAAAATTCAAATTTTGATTGTGCCTCGCAGATCGAAATGCCAAAACCGTAACATTCTTTTCGTCCCTCTTTTCTTTACTATGTCATTCTTATTCGAGCTTTAATGGTAGCCGACGCCAGACGGAGCAGTGGAGGAGATGTCGGTGATTAAAGAGAGGAGCTCCACGGGATGCGAATTGCTGATTTCCACGTTTTTCAGTTAAAAAGCTATTAGTTTTGTTCTCACGTTCCTCAAAACTGGACATCGTTGTTCTTCCTTTCTGCTTTCTTGGGTTCCAGCTTTCCGATCATCGAACCTGGGGCAGTAGCATTTCAGTCCTCATTGTCTTCTTATACCTTGTTGTCTCCTCCCGATCTTTCGACAACTTTCACAAAGCAACGCAGAAATCGAAGGCCCTATAAAAGCCATTGGTCTTGGTCCTAGAAAACCTGTCGTTTGACCACGTTATCAGCTGGTTGAAATCGAGCATACCGGAAACTCAACTGGATCTCTGTTTCAGACCTGGACTCACCGGAAGTCTGTCTCGACTATGCTTTGCACGTTTTACTCCGATCCGCGCTACATGTTTCCAGCGACAGGATAACAAATTTTTGGGTCGAAGAACTCTGCTTGACAAGAATGGCATTTAAATTCTTTCCGTATCTAAGTTGTGGGTTTAGTTGAGTTTGTAATATTGGTGAAAATCTGGTGTGGTTGTGTGTGCAGATGCTCGTATTTCATGTTCAAAATTTTCTTCACTGGTATATTGGTCATTGTTTTACGTGAATGGCTGTCTTTTAGTTTTTTCCTTGTAATTATTTTTTCTTTTTTTACGAGTAATCTAATGGCTCCTTTTGTTTAAAGCTTAAGGTGTAAAGCAACCAAACAATATCTGGGAATTAAACCAGGAAGTTAAACGAATAGAAACTTTGGATGTGAAAGCAACCAAACAATATCTGGGAATTAAACCAGGAAGTTAAACGAATAGAAACTTTGGATGTGAGAAACAGAGGGATAAGCTCCCACCAATCGCTTGTCTTCATCTCCGTCTACCCCAGCCTAACCTGCCCCACTCTATCACTTTGGCTCCCTCCCACCACCAAAACATTCTTTTAATCTCTCTGTCTCTCTCGACTGGTACACCAGATTTTCAACAAAAATGGCAGGGTTACACGTAGATACTGGGCGGGATGATACTCCCTTCTTTTTATGTACTTAAATTATTGAAAAGAAACAAAATACACAAACGAGCCCTTCAGCCCGGTCTCCATTCCTTCATTGTATGGCAGTTAGCATGGATAACAGTAAAACATAGCATAAGAAAAGGACTCCATTGCAAACTTTACTAAGACAAACAAAAAAGGAACAAAAAAATCCTCGACTACAACTTCCTACTACACGGCATCTCATCCCTTCGAAGTGGGATGTAATAACCTAGAATTTTCGTAAGGATAGTTTTGTCCTTTTTTAATTATTTTGAGTGATTATTATTAATTAAATAATTTACTTAGTTCTAAAAATTTAATGGAAGACAATTTAGCTTTAATTTGGATTTAAATAACATTTTTGTAGCTTATTAAATAGAAAAAGGGTTATCTATTTATTATGCTTAATTAATAGGGCTTAATCTATGAATACTATGAGAAACAAGGTAAGTGTAATTTAAAAATGAGGAATAAATATAATACGAAAATTAGAATAATTATCATTTTATATGTTTTTAAAAATAAAAACGGGGGTATTATTTTAAAGTGGGATTAGTTAACCCTATTGGCTAGGTATAAATAGGATGTGAAATTAGAAGGATGTCAAAACCCTAGGAGAAGGCTTTGACGGCTAGGAGAGTAATGTTTGGATTTTTGAAGCTGAAGGAGAAGGCTTTGGAGATTTGAAAAGATGGATTCGCAATGCAACGGTTTAGGTAGGTGGATTTAGAGTCCTTTTTCCAATGAAAATTTCAGGTTATAGAATAGAGTATTCACACAGGGGCGGCTCAAAGGGGTAGGTCACTTAGGCTACCGCCTAAGGCCCCCCAAACTACAAGGCCCCAAAATTTTAAATATGTTTTCTTAAACATTAAGCCCTTAAGCCCCAACAACCCAACTATTGAGTTTTCTTCTTTTAACGTTTTCTTAATAATCTTTCAAATGTTAAGGCCCACGAAGGCCTCACTTTTATTGATTCTATGGATCTACTCATGTCCTAAAAAAAATTGAAGGTTGATTCAATGAAGGCCCCACTTCACGGTTAAGATTTAAGAGAGGTTTGATTCTCTCGATCTAGTCATGTCCCAAAAAAAAATTACATTTAGAACACCCAAAAAAATCGTGGAATACCCTCTCTCTCTCTCGTTTCTAAAAAAGGGAAAAGGGGCTTAGGGTTTATGTTTTATGAAAAACAAAACACTCATCTTTTTACACCCATGTTCTCTTTTTATTTGCTTCTGAAATCAAAGAGTGATATTTCTAATCTTCTTTTCTTATTTGCTTCTGAAATCAAAGAGTGATTGAGTGACATTGCTATTGAGTTTGCTTTCAGACCCGTATTCGAGTGTACATTACCGACTTACCAGAAGAGCTCTCCAACCATTGATGAGGCAAAGTACCAATAAGAGGCACTAATCGCTTTAAGCACAAAAGCTTGAAAGCCTTGTCTCGATTTTAGATTGATAAGTTCTTCTTCTTTCACATATTAGATTTCATTATTTTTTGTTTTCAATTTCTTTTTTCTGTCTATCGTAAGTACAATTGTTATTTCGTTTGATTTTGTTCTTTATTATATTTCTCGTCTGATTTATTTCGTTTGAGCTTGTTCTTCATTTGATTTCCATCAGGACCATCACTAATTAAAAAATATTTTTATATTCTTCGATTTACTGTTTGTTTTTAATATTTGAGATGACGGGTAGAAAATATGTATCTGGATATTAAAAACTTAAGAAAAAAGGAGAATAGAAAGTTTAGTAAAATCTCAAAAAGGGGCCTTGAACAAATACTTTGTTGATAAAAGTGAATAAATTCGAATCAAAAGGCCTCATTTTTGTGACCTTGCCTAAGGCCCCCAAAAAGTTTGAGCCGCCCCTGTATTCACAACATGGCATTCTTCACATCTTTACTTGTGTGGATACCTAGATGATGATTCACAAATTTCAGGTTTAAATATATATATATTACTGTTTTCTATTAATTTGTGTGACTTATAGAGATGCTTGATGCAGAAATAAATTCATGGATTAAATGGTCACTGTTAATTGATACATCGTGGACAATAAAACCCTGTTCTCTTTCTATTGGATTGATTTCCAGAAGAGAGAGAATCAGAATAAGAAATATGGGTTCTCAGATTTGACTATTATAGAAGAAAGAGAAGATGGGTATTTTCGTATGAGTCATATAACCATCACTGTAGATGAGGCCAGCCTTGCTGTTTGAATCGTTTACTAGAATACAGAAGAAAAAAAAAAGTAAGAAGGAAGAGGACGAAAACAGAAGAGAGAGAGAGAGAGAGAGAGAGAGAGAGAGAGAGAGAGAGAGAGAGAGAGAGAGAGAGAGAGAGAGAGAGAGAATAAAATAAAGAGGAGTTGTTGCTGTAGAGGGACAAGGTAGGAAGATGGGGGATTGGGTTGCTTTTCCATGGAAGAGAGAGAGAGTTGGGTTCGTTGTAATGCAGGGGTGCTATTTTGTAAATTAGAAACTGCTTTAGGTTAGCTTGTTATTTCAAAAACTTAAAGTAAAAGGAGATTCTTAAGGCTGCGTTTGGATAGCCGGAATAGTCCGGAATTTGCAAGAAAATGAACTTTCTGCCAAAATGTGTGCGTTTGGATAGCCGGAAAGTGTGGGTCCCACAGAAAACGAAATCAGTCAAACCCCTTTCAACGGCCTTTTTGCTTGGTTTCATTTTCCGACCAAAATGGTCGAATTTTGTAGGAAAACAAAATATGACTTGCGTTTTTACCTATTTGCCCCCCCCCCTTTTTTTTAAAACCCTCTTTCTTTAGTGTTTTATATTTAAGTAAAAAATAAAAAAAAATAAGGATTGGGGTGTTGTGTGTTCTTCATTTAAAATAAATAAATAAAAGTAAAAAAAGGGGGTGAAGTGTTGCATGTACTTTATTTAAAAAAATTAAGTAAAATAAATAGGGGTTGGGTTGGATTGTTGCTTGTTTCCTATTAAAAAAATTTTAAGTAAAAAATTAGGGGATTAGGTTGCGTGTCCCTTATAAAAAAAAGGATATATATATATATGGGATTACTAATATATTATATATATTAAAAAGATTAAGTTTATTCATAAAAAGAGTTAGTGTTTACTGTATTTTTGTTTTCAATTTTATATGGACAAAATTAAAGGGTAAAATAGGAAAATGTAAAACACAATAGGATTTTCCACCAGTTTTCATAAATTTTCCGGATGCATCCAAACACCTTTCAGGAAAGTTAACTTTCAATTTCCGAAATATTACTTTCTGGCATATTACTTTCCCAATTGACTTTCCAACTTAATCCGGCTATCCAAACATAGCCTAAGAGAAAGCTTACACCTCTCTAGTCTGTCCACGGCTTTACTACAATACATATTTTAATGGAATTATTTACTTTATGGTCATATGGCTTTACTTTATGGTCATTACAATGGAACTATTTACTTTATGGTCATATGGCTTTACTAGAGTGAATATTTTTAATGAACAATTAAATCACTATTGATGTGAGATCTGTGAATATTAAAAAGGTATTATTATTGGAATATTTGTATACTATATTAATAATAATTAAAAAGGTGTATCTATTACAATGAACCATATTGATATTGAATTGCAATATAATAACACTTTAAATTCATATATTATCTATATGTGTGGTGTGTGGGTTACTTGGGAAAGTGATGGTTTCGACTTACATAGATTTTTTATGATTGTTTTCTCACCCGTGTATCTCGGGATAAATCAGGATCCTCTCCATGTGTAGACACCCCAAATTGCACTACAGAATGAGAAAATAATAAAAACATGGAATTAGAGCTTAAAATAGGTCAAAATTGCATAAAAATGGAATAAACAGGCTTTGCCCGTATTTCATTCACGGGCCGGTCGCGCCCGAGATCTCTCTACGGTCGGGCGCGCCCGTAGTGAAAATACGGTCACCGTTGGACCGTAGTGCATTTACGGTCATTAAAGACACGTGCGAGTTTTGTCCTTTTCTCGATTTCCGAGCTTTATTTGTAGTCCAATATATCTTTAAATGAGCGAATTACGTATTTTATTCGCTCAAGTCACCTTGGTTGGCTATGGATGTGCATTATCTCTGTATTTCACTCTATCTTAAAGACCAGGCCATATCCTTCTGGACCAGCCTTGCCCCTAGGTGTGTCTATAAATAGAGGCTCTCTCCTCTAGCTAAGGGCCACGAAATTTTGAGTCCAAGGAATTCTAAGAAGCTCCAAGAGAAGAGAAAGAACTCCTGCTGCCTGCCTACTCAATCCAGGTAAGTCCCCTATCCCTTTTTATTTTCTGTCTTCAATTCTAGATGTAATAGGATCATCTCTATTGCTGTAGAATAAGGCCATATCTGTTTTTGTATTCCTAAACTTGTCTCTAAGTACCTCAAGAGTCTCTCTAGCCGTAAAACTTGAAGAGAGAGCTAGGGGAAAAGGGGAACAGGTGGATCCCTAGAATAGAACCCCATATCTGTTTTTTTCTTTTTTTCATAGAATAAGGCCTGTGATTGTGTTTGTGTAACCAAACCTATCTCTAAGTACCTCAAGAGTCTCTCTAGCCGTAAAACGTGAAGAGAGAACTAGGGGAAAGGGGAACAGGTGGATCCGTAGGATAGACCCCCATGTGCTCTAATTTGTGAGATGTGACTGTTTTAAATATCCTGATCATGTTTTAATGCTTTTTATGATATATCTAAATGAATAACATGAATCTATGATGTTTATAGCATGAGATCACCACTTTTTTCCAAAATTTGGATTTTCACCACTTTTGCACCTACAGCACTGTTTTCGTGATTTTTGTGATTTTAGGCTAAGATTTTGGATCTATCATGATCAATATGGTAGATCTAGATCCAGAAGCCTGAAAATAAATTCTAGGGTTTCATGAGATAATTTTTAAATCCTTTTTCATTATTGAGAGAAGACCCTACGGTCTAAATTCTCCCCTTTTGGTGTTTTTCATCAACGTGGGTATTTTTGGTTTTTATTTTCTGATTTAATGTGAAATTTGGGCTTTATCTATATCCTGGATCATTCAAGTTCAATTTTGAAATATTTTATAAAAATCATATTTTTCTAGAATTTGACTTGAAGCCAGATTTTTGGGATTTTTCACTTTAAATTGATTTTATTTGATTTTATCTCAATTTTATTTTGATCATGAAACCCTAGGAATGGTGTGATGATATTTGAAGATTCTGGATCAATCAGACTATTCGTATGAAAAAACCATACAATTTTGTCTTTTTTATGATTTTTCATGAATTTTATAGCAAGCTTTTTCCTTTATTTTAACATGAACAATACCTGGCAACCACCTTGTGTGGATGAATAGGGGTGCCTAACACCTTCCCCTGTTCATAACTTAATCCCTTTACCCATCTCTGGTTGTTTTTACCCTAAAATTGCCTTTTGTGCTTATTTAATATTTTGGTGTCCATTCACACCTAAATTGAATGGTGGCGACTCTTTGTTTAATGTAAATCCCGTGTGACCATTAGACTGATTTTTTCCCATGTCTCACAACTGGCGACTCTGCTGGGGACTTGAGGATTTCAGCCTTTTTGGTGTTTGTTCATGTTTTTGATTTTTTGATTTGCTTGCTATTTTGTGTTCTTAAGCATGTTGAGTATGTTTTAAATCTGAATTATTGCTTAAGAATTCATGGGGGTAGTGTTAGCACCTGATTTTTGCACCCCAAAAAATGAAGAAAATGAAAATTTCAATTAAAAAGTCAAACCCTGAGGGGGCTAAAATTTGACTCTTTGATCCAAAGAGAATTGGCCATCAAACTTCCTCTCATTGAAAAGAGCATTTCGACACGGTTCTAACGCAACTGAGTTTGCCAGAATCGGAGTCCGGATGAGGAAGTTATGAGCCGGTCAAACTTTTGGGGAAGCAAAAGTTGACTTTTTGTTCAACCCCAATTCAACTGCCAAACTTGATCCCAATGGATAGGTGGTTCCGAGCCGATTCCAACAACACCAAATTTGCTGAAATCGGACATCGGACGGAAAAGTTATGGGCAGTTGAAATTTCAAAGAAAGCTGCCCATGTGGCAAAACAGCAGCAAAAAGCAGAATAAATGAATTAAATAAATAAAATAATCATTTAATAAAAATATCTTTATTTTTTAATATTATTTTAATAAGAGAATCTCGTTTTATAATAAAATAATCAAAAAATCGGATAAAAATCTTTAAATAAACCAAATTGAATAAAGGTTTGAAATCCAAACATTTTAAAAACGTGCTGGACCGTATTTCAATTACGGGCAGGGCATGCCCGTATTTGAAATACGGGCAAGCTTCTGGAAGAAGACACGCGTCACTGTACGGCGGAACACGCGTCCCGTACGGCCGAATCTGCGATAATTGCAAATATTCGTTTTTCGCCCGTATTTGAATTACGGGCAAGGCAGCCCGTATTTGAATTACGGGCAGGGTACGCCCGTACTTCAAATACGGACACGGGATTTTTGCCTATAAATAGAGAGGCCACCCCCCTTCATTTGAACAAGCCATCCCTCTTTGGCCTACCCCCTCTCCCTCCTGGTGCTTCCCACGGCCAAGTCCTGCCTAGTTGCCACCACCCTACCCAAGCCAACATAATGCCCAAAATGCCCTCACCATCCTAAAACCATGTTTGAACCTCCTCATACCTTCTTTTAAACCCCATTTTATAACCAAGCTCTTCCCATTTCATCCCAGCAAACCTTGGAGAGTGCGGAAGCGCTGCCGGAATCTCCGGAGAACCACGAAGTACAAAAACAAGCAAAGGAGTTGTATTGTAAGTATTTTTATAAACATAAGCAAAAATGTGATTTCTCTAATATCTATTTGAATTTCTTTTTATATTCTGATTTTACCCTAACCTTTCTAACCAATTTGTTGATTGGTGCACATCATGAGAAATTTAATTCAAGTTGGCGGTTTCCATCAAGAAGGAAGGGGAGTGTCTTAAGTTAAAAGGACACTTTAACTAATATTTGGGCTAATTTTGGCAATCCATTTTGTTCATCATTACAAAGAATTTTAGGTGCTTGTGAAAGCCGGTTATACCCTTGTAATCTCCCCCTTCTTCCCTTCTTAACAATGGCCACAAGTGATTAAAAGAAGGCCTAGTCATTCAGAAATTGCAAAAGAGGAGATAAATGGCTTTTTATGCCAAATGAGACAAAATGAAGCATCTGGAGGATCTGAAGAAACCCACTGGAATTACCAGAACACTTGAAGAGGCCACGGAATTGATCCCAGGCAGAATCGGCGGCCAAAATGCAAAGCTGAAGAAGCCCGTAAACTCAGAACGGTCCCGTCTGGACCGTGTTTACTTCACGGGCAAGGTGAACCGGATTTCATCTACGGGCGACAATGGACCGTATAGAAAACACGGTCCAATATAAATGTAACTTAAAAAATGTAATTTCTTGGTTCGGTTGGGCCTGACCCGGCCTAAGCCGGCTTGAACCACTCCCTTAAACCATTTGGGCTATTTTAAGCCCATTTTTTGACTTTGGACCTAGATTGGCCCATCAAGACCCCTTTGGCCCACTAGTGGGGCCCATTTTAGACCGGCCCATACCAGGCCTGTTTTCAATAAACAGGTCCTGGCCCCTTGAATCTTGGCTAATGGGCCAAATCCAAGCCCACTAAGCCCATAAAATGTGTAAATAAATAGGATAATCAAATGGGTTACCCAATAACCCAACTGGGCCCAAGGCCCAACCATGGCAACCCGCGGGTCTTCCAACGGGACCCGGGTCCGACCCACTTCACTCAAATAAATAAAAAGATAAAATCAAATAAAAGGGACCCACACCTTCAGAGGGCCCCGCCAGACCCAATAAACAGCATGCTGGTCTAGGAAGGGTGAACTTGACTCAAAAACTAGGGAGACCCGAGGGACCCGTCAAACCAACGGGGCGGACCGGGGTGTCTTTAGGACTTCCCCGGATCGTAACCGAGGACTTAGCTAGAACTCTGAAAAGCCGCAGACCAGACCTAGACCTGATTAGGGCAAAACCGTGTCTGCCTGCACTCTCAGGCAGTGGCGACTCTGAATGTCTCGAGGCACGCACCAAAGGTGCGCCCGGTGTGCGATCTAGGCTAGGTTTAGGTGCGCACAGGTAGAAACATGCTTAATTTTGATTTATAGGATTGTTTCTACAAACATGCGTAGGGGAGGTTCGTTTTGATGAACTATGCTTATTTCTTGCTATATTTTTATGATAGCATGTTTTAATTTTCAGCATGATCTCCATGATGATTTTTGGTGTATAACATGATCATATGTTTGCATGATTAGATAATTTTTTTATGAGCATGTTTTAGATGCCATAGGATTGTTTTGTGTATTTGTTTACTTTAAATATGCCTTCATATTATGCCTTGGTTTGTTTATGCATGGCTGCGAAAAGAGTGGCAAGGGTTTGGGACGTTGTGAATGCACCTTATTTTTACAATGCACTGTGCACCTTTTATTTTTTACACAGCCTACCCTTAACCTATAGGAAGTTGAACCCGAATGTGTGTAGCTTGGCGCAACGAGGTCGATACTTCGGAAAGCGAAAGTGAAAACATTCACCTTAGAACTTTGAGCTAATGATGTGATGATAACGTGGATCTGGGATTCTGGTCATCACTAGGCTTGAGTGCTAGGTTGCCATTAAGCCAAAACCCAAAACCCCTACGCTTGAAGGTGGAGTTACACGTTTTTTGCTAAAGTACACAATTACGTGGGAATATGGGTTTGTATGATTGTGGGAAGGCCGTGTGCATGGCTTACAAACCAGGGCATAATGCGGATGCCATATGGAAGGTAAACAAGGTAACAAGGTAATCCTATTGTTTTGCATTATTTTCATGTCATAGGGGTGTCATGGTGCCCATTGGTTCGGGATAAAATTGGTCCCAAAATATGCATGTTTTTAAAATTGGTGCAGCCCATAGGAAGAGTCTCTAACTCTGTTTAGAATCAATCCTACCCTATGTACACACAAGAGGCAACAAAAAGGGTACCTAATTCTTGAGTATGGTGTCAATTTGGAAGGTACATGTGCCTTCCTAAACATGTGTTTTAGCAAAAAGGCCAAGGTCCACTTTGGGACAGTTTAGAAGCTCTGCAATGGGTGAACCGTATGTTTGGATGAGCAATCAAAGTGATCAAACCATGTAAAAACTGAAAAAATTTAAAAGAGCTCCGTAAAACCGTATTTAGTACACGGGCTGGGCTCGCCCGTATTGGGTATACGGGCTGAGCGCGCCCGTGTTGGTCATACGGTCACGGCTTGCTCGTAATATGAATACGGGCAAGGCCGGACCGTGGTGAATATACGGTTTTCTCGGAAAATTCAACTTTAATCAGTTTTTCCCACTAAAATCTTCCTTTAACCTTTAAATAATGATAAAGGGAAACAAGTTTGAATAAAATGCTTCAAAAAAAAAAAAAAAAAAAGAAGAAAATAATTGAATAAAAAAAAATGTGAGAGAAAGGTTCCTTGGGCTTCTGAAAGCTTTTGAATTTCAGACTTTTTCAAAACTCTTGGGCTTCTGAAAGCCTTTGAATTTCAGATTTTTCAAAAAATCCTGGGCCTCTGAAAGCCTTTGAATTTCAGACTTTTCAAAAAAATCCTCGGGCCTCTGAAAGCCTTTGAATTTCAGACTTTTTTTCTCAAAAAACTCTTGGGCCTTTGAAAGCCTTTGAATTTCAGATTTTTCAAAAATCCTGGGCCTCTGAAAGCCTTTGAATTTCAGATCTTCGGGCCTCTGAAAGCCTTTGAATTTCAGACCTTTTTCTTTTGGGCCTCTGAAAGCCTTTGAATTTCAGAACTTTTGGGCCTCTAAAAGCCTTTGAATTTCAGACTTTTTTTCTCAAAAAACTCTTGGGCCTCTGAAAGCCTTTGAATTTCAGATTTTTCAAAAATCCTGGGCCTCTGAAAGCCTTTGAATTTCAGATCTTCGGGCCTCTGAAAGCCTTTGAATTTCAGACCTTTTTCTTTTGGGCCTCTGAAAGCCTTTGAATTTCAGAACTTTTGGGCCTCTGAAAGCCTTTGAATTTCAGACCTTTTCCTTTTGGGCCTCTGAAAGCCTTTGAATTTCAGACCTTTTTCTTTTGGGCCTCTGAAAGCCTTTGAATTTCAGACCTTTTTTCCTTTGGGCCTCTGAAAGCCTTTGAATTTCAGATTTTTTTGGGCCTCTGAAAGCCTTTGAATTTCAGACTTTCATCAAAAATCCTCTGGCCTCTGAAAGCCTTTGAATTTCAGACCTTTTCCAAAAATATCCCTGGGCATCTGAAAGCCTTTGAGTTTCAGACCTTTTCCAAAAATATCCCTGGGCATCTGAAAGCCTTTGAATTTCAGACCTTTTCCAAAAATATCCCTGGGCGTATAAAAGCCTTTGAATTTCAGACCTTTTTCAAAAAACCCCCGGGCCTCTGAAAGCCTTTGAATTTCAGATCTTTCTCTCTTTTGTGGGACCTGTTGGAAGCCCTAGAATAGTCCAACAATTCAATTCAAAAAAAAAAAAAAAAGAAAAAAAAAAAAGAAAAAAGAAGCAAATAAAAAAAAAATCCAAACTCGTGTTCACCCAGCTTGCACATAGGCATTCCTAGGCATGTGAATGAGGTTAATTGGGCACTGATATCTTTTCCTTTATTTTCAAACCAGGTACTAATACACTTGCAATCATAGCTCCTGTAACCAGATCAAGAGCTCGCGCCATGAATTCCATTGAAGATGAAGCTGATGCTCCTCATCCAGATGTTGTTCTACTCCAAGAACAAGTAGCAGGACTAGCCCGAATGTTAGAGAACATACTGTCAGTACAGGCCCAACAAGTGCAGGCCCAACAAATGCAGGCCCAGAACCAGGCATCCACATCTAACCCTACACCTCCACCCCAAGTCAACATTCCACCTCCAGTGCAACCAACTCCTGAACCCGTCTATGAACCTACCCCTGAACCTATACTGACCAGGGATGAAACAGTTGAATCAGAAAAGGCTAAGGAAAAGGAAAAAATGAGGGAAGAAATGGAAAAGAAGTTCATGCAAAGACTGGAAATGATCCAGGATGAACTAAGGGAAGTCAAAGGGGTAAACAACTTTGGGGGCACCAATTTTGAAGACCTGTGCCTATACCCCAATGTTAACCTGTCGGCTAAGTTTAAGTGCCCAGACTTGGACAAGTATGATGGCACTGGTTGCCCCATGAGCCACCTAAAGTTGTATTGCGGTGCCCTATGCCAGTTCGGACAGGATGAGGGTATCTTGATTCAACTTTTCCAAAGGAGCCTGACTGGAACCGCATTAAGATGGTTCGCTACTCTGGACCATGGAAAGATCAAAAGATGGAAGGACCTAGCCGATGCATTCCTGGCTCAATACCGGTTCAATTCAGAGATCGTGCCAGACAGGTACGACGTCATGAGAATGAGCAAAGGAAGGGATGAGACTGTAAGGCAATATGCCAAGAGGTGGAGGGAGACGGCCTCCCAGGTCAGGCCACCCATGCTAGAACAGGAAATGATTTCTACTTTCATCAGCACTTTGGGTCAACTATTCTACAGCCACCTGGTGGGTCAGACCACCACCAATTTTGCTGCCTTGGTACAAGTGGCCGACCGAATCGAAGACGGAATCAGGTCGGGTAAAATAATTGACCACTCTGCTATGGTCAATCAGCAAGACCCTAATCTGAAGAAAGGAAGCGGGATAAAAAAGAATGGGAACAAGAAGGAGGGTGAGGTAAACATGGTACAGCCACCATCTGGCCCTAACAAGCCCATACAAATCAACATACCAGCTCATTTTCCTACTCCACCTGCTCCATCTACCCCAGCCCCCATGAGGGTTAATGTTCCAGCAGCACCTTCAGACCAAAAAAGGGTTTTTACTAAGGAGGAAAAGGATGCCTATTTTGCAGCAAGGAGAAATAGGGTTTTCACCCCTATTCCAATGACTCCTTCTCAATTGCTGCCCACTTTATTGCAAGGAGGGTATATCACTCTAAGAGAACCCAATCCGAATGCACCCAAGGGGAGAAATTTTGACCCCTCCACCACTTGTGATTACCACATGGGTGCACCTGGGCACCCTACTGACAAGTGCTGGCCTTTGAAACATGCCATTCAGGATTTACTGGACCAGAATACCCTGTCTTTCAATACAGGGGCTCCCAATCCTCCAAGAACTGATATTGGACAAAACCCACTGCCCCAGCATCACGGGGTAGGCCCATCTAATGTCATAGGAGTCATCTCTTCTGACAAAATAACCTTTGACCCATCTCAATTAATTGCTCCCATAGGGACAACGGTCAAAGTATATTTTGACAGGAGAAATGAAGACAAAGAGGTAAATATGATTTCAAAGGGGAATGATAGTGCTGCAAAGAACATTAGCTCATCTTTGGACCGGGTCTCATCCCTCATGGCCCAGATGAACATCGCCAATCCACCTTTGGTCATTAATTACAATCCATCCACTTTTACTCCACCCATTCATGCTAAACCACCATTGGTCATAAACTGTGACCCCCTTAGTGCATCAGTCACTTCTACAACCCCTCAATCAAAACAACTTCCACCTTCGGTTGTTAATGTTTCTCCATCAAAGCAACTTCCACCTCTGGTTATTAATGTTCCATTTACCCAGACTTCCGCATCCAAGTCCAAACTTCCTCCATTAGTGGTAAATGTCCCCAAGCCTTCCTACTCTGAATCGGCTGTACCATGGAACTACAGTGAAGCTTTTACCACTACATGCCCTGCAGCTGAAAGCAAGGAAGAAGTAAACCTCATGATGAGGTCAGGAAAATGTGTAGGGGTGGAAGAAAAACAAAAAGAGACAGAGAAAGAAAAGAAAGAAGAAGAAAAAAATAAAGGCAAGGCCAAGGTAGGGGAAGAGGCCCCTCAGGTAACTAACAGTGAGGCTGCTGACCTCATGAAGATAATAAAAAAGAGTGAGTTCAATGTTATCGAACAGTTGAACAAGGTCCCTGCCCAGATCTCAATACTGGGCCTTTTGTTAAATTCTGAAAAACATAGGGACTCCTTGTTAAGGATACTCCAGGGGGCCCATGTGCCTAAAAACATTGAACCAGACCAACTAGGCCGGATGGTTGGTCAAATTTTATCCCACAATGTGATAACTTTTTCAGAGACCGAGATCAGCCCAGCAGGGTACCATCATGTTGACCCATTGCACATAGCTGTACTCAGTAAGGGTTGCATGATAGCCTGGGTCTTGATTGATAATGGGTCGGCTCTCAATGTCTGCCCGTTAGTAACCTTTGTTAAGCTCAATTTGGAGCGAAACAAAATAAAACAAAATGGAAGAATCATAAGAGCATTTGATAGCTCTAAAACACACTCCCTAGGGGAGGTTGAACTGCCGGTCACAATTGGACCGTATATTTTTAACATCACATTTGAGGTGATGGATATACCTGCAGCTTTCAACCTACTCCTAGGAAGGCCGTGGATTCATACAGCTAGGGCCATACCATCTACCCTCCACCAAAGAGTCAAATATATTAGAGGGCAAAAGGTGATTACTGTCCTAGCTGAAAATTTGGTTCCCCCCATGTGGTCCCCTGATGTACCCTGTATTAACATGGAAATGACTGCTGATAAGATGACATTTCACTCTTTCCAATTTGAAACGGTTAATTATATACCTGGGGGGGTATCAGGAAAAAGAAGGAAAATTGACCTGTGCTGAGAAAATGGTCAAGAATGTGCTAGAAAAGTACCATTTTCACCCTGGAAAAGGTCTGGGGGTTAACCTACAAGGAAGGATAGAACCGGTACAGGTTAAGAAGATGGTTCACAGAGCAGGGTTGGGGTCCAAGCCAAGGAAATGGAGAAGACTGGGGCAGATAGAAACCATGAAATTCCCTCATATCAGGGAAACTTTTCCAAGGATTTCTCACATGATTCAACTGTCTCCTCCTGAGGATCAGTCCAAACCTCCATACTACAATATCAATCCATTCCAGAAACCTAAATCCTCAACCGTACAACCATATGTTCCATCTCCACCTCCACAAGCATCGGGTGGGCCTGGGCCACAGGCAGAACAAGAACAGGACTTTTCAGAGGACATTGGAGCATTCTTTGCCATGACAGAAGGCAAGCAAGAAGAAGTAGCAGAGGAGCTACCCTTTATTGATTGGGCTGCAGTAGAAGTTCCATTTGGAACTAGCCCTACAGAAGAAGCAGGCGATGCAACTCACCCAGTATTGGTGATTTTAGACGCAGACCCTGAGCTTGAGGAGCAGGCTTGTATCCCTGCCCCAGATTCTTTTATTCTGAATAATTGGGAGGAAACTCCTCTTACTTTTGAAGCCGCGTTTGTTTGGCAAACAAACATGGCTTCCAAAAAAAAAACTCCATTAGTGGAATGCCCTTCCCCTGAAGGTTTTAATGAGCCTTCGTCTTCAGGGAAAGATTTTGTAGAAGGCTCTCAAAAAACACAAAAAGATTTTCCATTTTTTTCTAGAAAAGATAAATTTTTCAAAAAGGTCCAAACCATTTATGAACCATATAAGCAAACGGAATTGGATCAGGATGAATATGACTTCGACCTTGAGCTCGACTTTGACCTAATGGGGGTTGAGGAAGAGACCGAGGACGAAGAAGACGACGTTCCAAAAGAAATCACATATCAATTAGAGCGTCATGAAAAGGGGGTCCAACCCAATATTGAAGAGACCATATCAATAAACCTAGGGACTGAAGATGACCCAAAAATAGTGAAGATTGGGGTATGTCTATCTGAGGTACAGCGGGAAGAAATGATACGGTTCTTAGCCGACTATGAAGATGTATTTGCATGGTCGCATCGGGATATGCCAAGGTTAGACACAGATATGGTGGTGCACAGGCTACCTATTCTACCAGATGCTAAGCCAGTTAAACAGAAACTGAGAAGGTTAAAACCTGAATGGACATTGAAGGTCAAAGATGAAGTGGTTAAACAATTCCAAGCCGGATTCTTAGCAGTCTCCACGTACCCTGAATGGCTTGCAAATATAGTGCCAGTACCAAAGAAGGATGGAAAGGTCAGAATGTGCGTAGATTACAGAGACTTGAATAAGGCAAGTCCAAAGGATGATTTTCCACTTCCACATATTGACATCTTGGTGGACAACACTGCTGTACATAGTCTATTCTCATTCATGGACGGGTTTTCTGGATACAATCAAATTAAGATGGCTAAGGAAGACCAAGAGAAGACAGCCTTTATCACCCCTTGGGGTACCTTCCACTACACTGTCATGCCATTTGGACTTAAGAATGCTGGGGCAACCTACCAGCGGGCCATGACAGCCTTATTCCATGATATGATCCATAAGGAGATGGAGGTTTATGTGGATGACATGATAGCCAAATCATGTGAAGAAGAAGACCACTTGATTAACTTGAAGAAGGTATTTGACCGGCTTAGGAAATACAGTCTAAGGCTCAACCCTGCGAAATGCGTCTTTGGGGCTACATCAGGAAAATTATTGGGCTTTATAGTAAGTAGAAGGGGAATTGAGATAGACCCAGCTAAAGCTAAAGCAATCATTGAAATGCCATCACCTAGAACCGAGAGGGAAGTTTGGGGTTTTCTTGGAAGGATTCAGTACATAAGCCGGTTCATAGCACAGCTCACCACCATCTGTGAACCAATTTTCAAACTTCTAAGAAAGAACAACCCGACAGTCTGGAATGACGATTGCCAAGAAGCCTTTGACACAATAAAGGAATACTTATTGAACCCACCTGTACTAGTGCCACCAACTCCAGGGAGACCATTGATCTTATACTTGTCAGTTTTGGAGACATCAATGGGGTGTGTCTTGGGACAGCATGATGATACAGGCAGAAAGGAGAGGGCGATTTACTACCTAAGCAAGAAGTTTACAGAATATGAAGCAAAGTATTCCCCCTTGGAAAAGACTTGTTGTGCATTAGTGTGGGCAACTCAAATACGCCACATTATTAATATCCCGAATGGACCCTTTGAAGTATCTATTTGAGAAACCGGCTTTAACTGGCAGAACAGCAAAGTGGCAGTTGTTACTCTCTGAATTTGACCTCACCTATATCACACAGAAGGCCATTAAGGGTCAAGCCATAGCAGATCACTTAGCTGCGCACCCTTTACCAGAATACCAACCCTTAAAGACCAACTTCCCTGATGAGGCAATCCTGTTTGCTGAAGAGGAAGAAGGTGAAAGCTCATGGCAAATGTTTTTTGATGGGGCCGCCAATATGAATGGAAATGGAATAGGGGCTGTTCTGATCAAGCCAGATGGGGCACATATCCCGATCGCAGTGAAGTTAAGGTTCCAATGCACGAACAATATAGCAGAGTATGAAGCATGCATAATTGGGTTGCAAACTGCCTTAGACCATGAAGTAGAGGAACTTGACGTATATGGGGATTCGAGTCTTATCATCTTCCAAACAACTGGTGAATGAAAAACCAAGGATCACAAATTGATCCCCTATCACCAGTATTTGGAAGAAATAAGCAATAAATTTACTCGAATTTCTTTCAATTATATGCCAAGGGCCAAAAATCAGTTTGCAGATGCTCTAGCAACATTGGCTTCAATGGTCAGTATGCCAGAAGGTGTTGATATTAGACCACTGGAAATTGAAGTCAGAGATGAACCAGCTTATTGCCTTGTTTTAGAAGAAACCCCAGAAGAAGATGTACCATGGTTTCAAGACATTAAGAACTTCCTAAATGATCGAAGTTTGCCAGAAAATGTCACCTCTACAGAGAAAAGAACAATACAGAGGCTGGCAGGACAGTTCTTACTAAGTAGTGGTCAGTTGTACAAAAGATCACACAATGATATACTACTCAGATGTGTTGCAAAGACTGAGTCAGAAAGGATAGTTGAAACGATACATGGAGGAGTGTGTGGACCCCATATGAATGGGCATATGCTTGCCAAGAAGATTCTGCGATTGGGATATTACTGGTCGATTATGGAGCATGATTGCTATATACACGTTAAAAGGTGTCATTTATGCCAAGTGTACGCGGATAACAAGAATGCACCCCCAAGTGAATTACACAGTATGACATCTCCGTGGCCTTTTTCTATGTGGGGTATAGATGTCATTGGAATGATCTCTCCAAAGGCATCAAATGGACACAGGTTTATACTTGTAGCAATTGATTACTTCACCAAGTGGGTAGAGGCAGCTTCATATGCAAACATTACAAGTAGCCACGTTTTGAAATTCGTGAAGCACAATATCATTTGTCGCTACGGTTTGCCAAGTGCCATAGTAACAGACAATGCTTCAAACCTTAAGAACAAAGACATGAGGAAGATGTGTGAACAATTTCAGATTACCCATCATAAGTCAGCTCCTTATAGACCAAAGATGAATGGGGTAGTGGAAGCAGCGAATAAGAATATAAAGAAGATCATTCAGAAGATGGTAGTGAGTTTTAAAGATTGGCATGAAATGCTGCCACTTGCTCTGCATGCTTACAGAACCTCAATTCGAACTTCTACAGGGGCAACCCCGTACTCCTTAGTATATGGAATGGAAGCAGTTTTACCAGTGGAAGTGGAAATACCTTCATTAAGAGTGCTAATGGAAGCAGAATTAGAAGAAGCCGAATGGATACAATCAAGACATGATCAACTCAATCTAATAGAGGAAAAGCGATTAAAAGCGCTTTGTCATGGCCAATTGTATCAGAAGAGAATGGCCAGGTGTAGACACCCCAAATTGCACTACAAAATGAGAAAATAATAAAAACATGTAATTAGAGCTTAAAACAGGTCAAAAAGGCCTAAAAATAGAATGAACAGGCTTTGCCCGTATTGGCTTCACGGGCCGATCTCGCCCGCAAAATATCTACGGGCAGGCGCGCCCGTAGTATCTATACGGTCCCCGTTGGACCGTAGTGTATTTACGGGCATTAAAGACACGTGCAAGTTTTGTCATCCTCTCGATTTCCGAGCTTTATTTGAAGTCCAATATATCTTTAAACGAGCGGATTATGTCTTTTATTCGCTGAGGCCACCTTGGTTGGCTATGGATGGGCATTATCTCCAACTTTCTCTCTATCCTGAGGATCATGCTATATCTTTTTGGACCAACCATACCCCTGTGTGTGTCTATAAATAGAGGCTCATTCCTCTAGCTAAGGGCCACGAAATTTTGAAGAATCAAAAGCTCCAAGAGAAGGAAAGGAATCCCTGCTGCTCTGCCTGCTCAATCCAGGTAAGTCCCCTATCCCTTGTTATTTTCTGTCTTCAATTCTAGATGTAATAGGATCATCTCTATTGCTGTAGAATAAGGCCATATCTATTTTGTATCCCTAAACTTGTCTCCAAGTACCTCAAGGGTCTCTCTAGCCGTAAAACGTGAAGAGAGAACTAGGGGAAAGGGGAACAGGTGGATCCCTAGAATAGAACCCCATATCTGTTTTTTTCTTTTTTTCTAGAATAAAGCCTTTGATTGTGTTTGTGTACCCAAACCTATCTCTAAGTACTCCAAGAGTCTCTCTAGCCGTAAAACGTGAAGAGAGAACTAGGGGAAAAGAGAACAGGTGGATCCGTAGGGTAGACCCCCATGTGCTCTAATTTGTGAGATGTGGCTATTTTGAATATCCTGAACATGTTTAATGGTTTTTATGATGAATCTGAATGAATCACATGAATCTATGATGTTTATAGCATGAGATCCCCACTTTTTGACAAAATTTGGATTTTTGCCACTTTTGCACCTACAGCACTGTTTTCGTGATTTTTGTGATTTTAGGCTAGGATCTTGGATCTATCATGATCAATATGATAGATCTGAATCCAGAAGCCTGAAAATAAATTCTAGGGTTTCATGATGTGGTTTTTAAATCGTTTTCCATTATTGAGAGAAGACCCTACGGTCTAAATTCTCCCCTTTTGGTGTTTTTCATCAATGTGGGTATTTTTGGTTTTGATTTTCAGATTTAATGTGAAATTTGGGCTTTATCTATGTCCTGGATTATTCAAGTTCAATTTTAAAATATTTTATAAAAATCATATTTTTCTAGATTTATAGAATTTTGACTTGAAGCCAGATTTTTGGATTTTTCAATTTAAATTGATTTTATTTGATTTTATCTCAATTTTATTTTGATCATGAAACCCTAGGAATGGTATGATCATGTTTGATAGTTCTGGATCAATCAGACTATTCATATGAAAAAACCATATATTTTTCTTTTTTGTGATTTCGTGTGATTTTTATAGCAAGCTTTTTCCTTTATTTTAACATGAACAAATACCTGGCAACCACCTTGTGTGGATGAATAGGGGTGCCTAACACCTTCCCCTGTTCATAACCTAATCCCCTTACCCATCTCTGGTTGTTTTTTTTAGGAGGGATATTTTGCCCTAAAATTTGCCTTTTGTGCTTATTTGATATTTTGGTGTCCATTCACACCTAAATTGAATGGTGGCGACTCTTTGTTTAATATAATCCCGTGTGATGATTGAGGAAATCATTAGATTGATTTTTTCCCATGTCTCACAACTGGCGACTATGCTGGGGACTTGTGGATTTGAGCCTTTTGGTGTTTGTTCATGTTTTTGATTTTTTTGATTTGCTTGCTATTTTGTGTTCTTAAGCATGTTGAACATGTTTTAAATCTGAATGATTGCTTAAGAATCCATGGGGGTAGAAACATGCTTAATTTTGATTTATAGGATTATTTCTACAAACATGCGTAGGGGAGGTCCGTTTAGATGAACTATGCTTATTTTTTGCTATATTTTTTATAATAGCATGTTTTAATTTTCAGCATGATCTCCATGATGATTTTGGGTGTATAACATGATCATATGTTTGCATGATAGATGATTTTTTTTATGAGCATGTTTTAGGTGCTATAGGATTGCTTTAGTTACTTGTTTATTTTAAATATGATTTCCTATTATGCCTTGGTTTGTTTATGCATGGCTGCGAAAAGAGTGGCAAGGGTTTGGGACGTTGTGAATGCACCCTATTTTTACAATGCACTGTGCACCTTTTATTTTTTTTACACAGCCTACCCTTAACCTATAGGAAGTTGAACCCGAATGTGTGTAGCTTGGCGCAACGAGGTCGATACTTCGGAAAGCGAAAGTGAAAACATTCACCTTAGAACTTTGAGCTAATGATGTGATGATAACGTGGATCTGGGATTCTGGTCATCACTAGGCTTGAGTGCTAGGTTGCCATTAAGCCAAAACCCAAAACCCCTACGCTTGAAGGTGGAGTTACACGTTTTTTGCTAAAGTACACAATTACGTGGGAATATGGGTTTGTATGATTGTGGGAAGGCCGTGTGCATGGCTTACAAACCAGGGCATAATGCGGATGCCATATGGAAGGTAAACAAGGTAACAAGGTAATCCTATTGTTTTGCATTATTTTCATGTCATAGGGGTGTCATGGTGCCCATTGGTTCGGGATAAAATTGGTCCCAAAATATGCATGTTTTTAAAATTGGTGCAGCCCATAGGAAGAGTCTCTAACTCTGTTTAGAATCAATCCTACCCTATGTACACACAAGAGGCAACAAAAAGGGTACCTAATTCTTGAGTATGGTGTCAATTTGGAAGGTACATGTGCCTTCCTAAACATGTGTTTTAGCAAAAAGGCCAAGGTCCACTTTGGGACAGTTTAGAAGCTCTGCAATGGGTGAACCGTATGTTTGGATGAGCAATCAAAGTGATCAAACCATGTAAAAACTGAAAAAATTTAAAAGAGCTCCGTAAAACCGTATTTAGTACACGGGCTGGGCTCGCCCGTATTGGGTATACGGGCTGAGCGCGCCCGTGTTGGTCATACGGTCACGGCTTGCTCGTAATATGAATACGGGCAAGGCCGGACCGTGGTGAATATACGGTTTTCTCGGAAAATTCAACTTTAATCAGTTTTTCCCACTAAAATCTTCCTTTAACCTTTAAATAATGATAAAGGGAAACAAGTTTGAATAAAATGCTTCAAAAAAAAAAACAAAAACAAAAACAAAATAATTGAAAAAAAAAATGTGAGAGAAAGGTTCCTTGGGCTTCTGAAAGCCTTTGAATTTCATACTTTTTCAAAACTCCTGGGCCTCTGAAAGCCTTTGAATTTTAGATTTTTCAAAAAATCCTCGGGCCACTGAAAGCCTTTGAATTTCAGACTTTTTTTCTCAAAAAAATCCTCGGGCCTCTGAAAGCCTTTGAATTTCAGATTTTTCAAAAAGTCCTGGGGCTTCTGAAATCCTTTGAATTTCAGATCTTTTGGGCTTCTGAAAGCCTTTGAATTTCAGACCTTTTTCTTTTGGGCCTCTGAAAGGCTTTGAATTTCAGAACTTTTGGGCCTCTGAAAGCCTTTGAATTTCAGACCTTTTTCTTTTGGGCTCTGAAAGCCTTTGAATTTCAGAACTTTTGGGCCTCTGAAAGCCTTTGAATTTCAGACCTTTTTCTTTTGGGCCTCTGAAAGCCTTTGAATTTCAGATCTTTTGGGCCTCTGAAAGCCTTTGAATTTCAGACCTTTTTCTTTTGGGCCTCTGAAAGCCTTTGAGTTTCAGATTTTTCAAAAATCCTTGGGCCTCTGAAAGCCTTTGAATTTCAGACTTTTTCTCAAAAACTCCCTCTGAAAGCCTTTGAATTTCAGATTTTTCAAAAATCCTTGGGCCTCTGAAAGCCTTTGAATTTCAGATTTTTCAAAAATCCCTAGGCCTCTGAAAGCCTTTGAATTTCAGACTTTTTCTCAAAAACTCCTTGGGCTTCTGAAAGCCTTTGAATTTCAGACTTTTTTTCAATAAACTCCTTGGGCCTCTGAAAGCCTTTGAATTTCAGACCTTTTTAAAAAATCCCTGGGCCTCTGAAAGCCTTTGAATTTCAGATCTTTTTCCTTTGGGCCTCTGAAAGCCTTTGAATTTCAGATCTTTCTCCTTTTTGGGCCGTCTATAAGCCTCTGAATTATAGACACATATCCTTTTTGGGCCGTCTAAAAGCCTCTGAATTTTAGACAAACCTTTTCTTTGGGCCGTCTAAAAGCCTCTGAATTTTAGACAAACCTTTTCTTTGGGCCGTCTATAAGCCTCTGAATTATAGACACATATCCTTTGGGCCGTCTAAAAGCCTCTGAATTTTAGACAATCATTTCTTTGGGCCATCTAAAAGCCTCTGAATTTTAGACAAATAATTTTATGGGCCGTCTAAAAGCCTCTGAATTTTAGACAAATCATTCCTTTGGGCTGTCTAAAAGCCTCTGAATTTTAGACAAATCATTTCTTTGGGCCGTCTATAAGCCTCTGAATTATAGACACATATCCTTTGGGCCTCTGAAAGCCTTTGAATTTCAGACTTTTTTCAAAAATATCCTTGGGCCTCTGAAAGCCTTTGAATTTCAGATTTTTTTTTTTCAAAAATATCCCTGGGCCTCTGAAAGCCTTTGAATTTCAGATTTTTTTCAAAAATATCCCTGGGCCTCTGAAAGCCTTTGAATTTCAGACTTTTTTCAAAAATATCCCTGGGCCTCTGAAAGCCTTTGAATTTCAGACTTTTTCCAAAAATATCCCTGGGCCTCTGAAAGCCTTTGAATTTCAGATCTTTTTGTCTTTTTGTAGGACCTGTTGGAAGCCCTAGAATATTCCAACAATTCAATTCAAAAAAAAAAAGAAAAGAAGCAAATAAAGAAAGAAACAAATCCAAACTCGTGTTCACCCAGCTTGCACATAGGCATACGTAGGTATGTGAATGAGATTAAATTGGCACTGATATTTCTTTCCTTTATTTCCAGGTACCAATACACTTGCTATCATAGCTCCTGTAACCAGATCAAGAGCTCACACCATGAATCCCATTGAGACTGAAGCTGATGCTCCTAACCCAGATCTTGTCCTGCTTCAGGAGCAAGTGGCAGGACTAGCCCGAATGCTAGAGAACATACTATCGGTGCAGGCCCAACAAGTTCAAGCCCAGAACCAAGCACCTCCACTTCCAATCAATATCCCACCTCCGGTTCAACCTATTCCTGAACCCATTTCTGAACCTACCCCTGAACCTATACTGATCAGGGAGGAGATGGTTGAGTCTGAGAAAGAGAATGAAAAAGAAAAGATGAGGGATGAAATAGAAAGAAAATTCATGCACAGGCTGGAGATGATCCAGGATGAAATGAGGGAGGTGAAAGGGATACGTAACTTTGGGGGCACCAATTTTGAAGATCTGTGCCTATACCCCGATGTATGTCTACCGGCCAAGTTTAAATGCCCAGATTTTGATAAATATGATGGCACTGGCTGCCCAATGAGCCATTTGAAGTTATACTGCGGGGCCCTATGCCAATTCGGTCGAGATGACGGCATACTAATTCAGCTCTTCCAGAGGAGTTTAACTGGAGCTGCTTTGAGGTGGTTTGCCACTTTGGATCATGGGAAAATAAGAAGGTGGAAGGATTTAGCAGATTCCTTTTTGGCACAATACAGGTTCAACTCTGAGATTATACTAGATAGGTATGACATGATGAGGATGACAAAGAGAAATGATGAAACCATAAGGCAATATGCTAAAAGGTGGAGGGAGTTGGCTGCACAAGTCAAGCCACCCATGGGAGAACCAGAAATGATTTCAACTTTCATCATGACATTGGGGCAACCATTTTATAGTCACTTGGTGGGTCAAACTACCACCAACTTTGCTGCCCTAGTGCAAGTGGCAGACAGAATTGAAGATGGGATCAAGTCTGGGAAAATAGCTGATTACTCTGCAGTGTTGAACCAGGAAGATTCCACCACTATCTCTACACAGAAAAAGGAGAATGGTAATGGAAGAAGAAAGAATGAAGAAAGGAGAGAAGCAGAAGTGAATATGGTGCAACTTCCTAGGGAACCCTTTCAAATCAATGTCCATCCACCTCCTATCAAGCCAACCCATCAAGTTCCTTTGCTACCTATTCAAATTAATGTCCCTTCTGCACAACCTGTGAAGGAGGAAACAGAAGTAAGGAAGAGAAGGGAATTTTCTAAACTGCTTATGAGACCATCTGAACTTTTGCCTACCTTACTTCAGAAGGGTTATGTGACTTTGAGGTTGCCAAATCCTCATGCAAGCAAGGGGAAGAATTATGATTCATCTGCAATCTGTGATTATCATATGAGCACTCCAGGGCATACCATAGATCGTTGCTTGGCCCTAAAGCATGCAATTCAGGATTTGCTAGATAATAACTCTTTATCATTAAATTCAGTCACTCCCATCCCACCTACCGATAACAATGGGGCAGGCAGCTCAAATGCAATAGGGGCAATTTTCTCTGGAGAAAGAAGATTTGACCCTTCTCAGCTTATCGCTCCTATTGGTCCAACAGTCAGGGTTTATCTTGAAAGAAATGCTCTTGGTTATGAGCAGGAAGGCTTGCCTTACTCAGTAGGAGAAAGAAAGTATCTGAAAAAGGGAGAAAAGTCAATTTTTGCCTTTGAGAACAAGGGCAGTTTTCGAACTCCCATGTTCTCTGAAAAGAAACCTGCATAAGAAGAATGCACATTTCCTGAGGATCCTAAGGAGCCCTGTTCTCAGGAAGTGATTTTAATAAAGGCTCTTCAAAAAAAAAAAAAGATTTTTCCCTTTAACATTTTTCTAGAAAAAAAAAAAAGAAGTTTTCAGCAAGGTCCTTTTACTTATGAATCATATCTCTTATTGAATTTCATTGAGTTGAATATGACTTTGACATTGGGCTCAATTTTGAGACCAAAATCGAAGCAAAAGACATTTTATACAAAAATTCAAATCTTTTAAATGTCATGAGAAGAATATTTTGCAAAATTATGAAGTGACCAATTTTATGGCCTTTGGAACCAAAGATGACCCACAGTCTTCAACAGAAAAGATAGAAGAAGATTTGAAGTTTCTTCATTAGAATACAGAAAAAATCGCACTACTTGCTGATTCGTTCAAAGGGAAGTTGATAATATTGTTTGAAGAAATTTTAGGGCTTTGCACTTGAAAATATGGGAGAAGATTTGACATTTTCGTTGGAAATAGAATTGGGCATCATTTGATGGAAAGAATCCAAATTCAAAAGATTGATCAAAAGGTGAAGAGCTTGTTCATAACAGAGGTTCTATTTGAAGATGCTTTTATCTTGACAGAAGGTGATTAAGAAGAAAAAAAAAGAGAAGAAAAAATCCTGAGCCAGTCATGTAGTACAACTTTACCAAGTCTAAAAATTCAATTTTTCTTAAAATGATAAGAGGCCTTTCTTTCTTATATCCCCAAAAATTTTAAAATCCCTAGTTAAACCCTTTGAGCTTGATACATTTTTCCAAATAACCTAAACTGAGAATTGTAACCCCACACTGGGGCAAATTTATTAAGGCATAAAAAAAAGGGAATGAAGGGACAATTATTAAAGTTCAAAAGGGATTTTGAATATGTTTTCAGAAAATGGGGCAAAGAAATGAAAAAAAAAAAAAGAAGAAAAAGAAAGAAAAAAAAGGGAAAAAGAAAAAAGAAGAAGGAAGAAAAAGAGTTCATCAAATGATATGGGATATTTGGAGAATGTCTTCAAAATTGTGAAGAAAAGAATGGAAAAAAGAAGTTCAATACTGGAGAATAAGTTTCAAATGAAGAAATCAAATTGAAGGAAGAACTTCATTACTGGGGGCAATTTTGTATTCATTCCAAGGGAAGAAATGCCTTAAAAATTACAATTTCAGTTAACCCATTTGATCATAGGGTATTTGAGCCTTTTATTCCTTTTCTTTCTAAACTAACACCAAGCCTTCGTTTCGTCCCATTCATAAGTCCTCTTTGATTAAGAAATTTTGAATTAAGGCAGCTTTGACTACATAGTTGTTGGTGATGAAGGATAAAAAGAAAAAAAAGAAGAAAAAAAAAAGAAAAAGGAAAAAAATGAAGGAAATGTAGTGAAAACCCGGAAGGGCTCTACATGGCAAATAATCAGCTATCTACAAGAAGGAAATCATTAGAGAAGAAAGTCTAGAATTGGTATAGATCCAGGTGAAGTCCTCATGTTGGTGGTTATTTTGAGATACAGTCACTCTTCAAGTGATTAAGGAAAATTCTCTTTTCAAGACTGAAGCAACATAATCAGAACTATGATATGAATTTTCTGTGAAAAAGTTGATGGCCATCAAAATTGCCATAAGGAAATTATTGCTGAAGTTGAAGTCATAAATTCTCATATCATGGATACAATGGAAAAACAATTGCTCTTCAATTGAATAAAGGAAAATGTCTTTCTAGACTGGGACAAAATAGTCAGATTGAAAGAGTCGTCATATCTGGAGCATCAATTGACAAACCAATGGTCATGGGAATGAGTCTAAAGGTTCCAAAGGTTGATTTTGGTCTTTCTGTATTTTCTGAAATAATCTTCTCATTATTCAACTTGATTTTAATTCTTTTGGACTATATGCTAATAAGTGATTGGATCATTTTTTTCAAAAAAATATAAAAACACAAAAAAGCAAAAAAATATATTTTTGGCCTATGATGAGAATCTATATCTTTTCATAAAACATTGGTTTTGCAAGCATTAGAGAATTCTGAGGCCACTAGTATAAAACATATTTTCTTATGTCTGCATTTGCATTCTTCTATTAGGGTTTCTTTTTGGCAAAGGTTAAAAAAAAAAAGAAAAAAAAAAGAAAAAGAAAGAGAAGAAAAAAAAAAGAGAGAAAAAGAAAAAAAAAAAGAGAGAAAGAAAAAAAAAAGAGAGAAAAAGGAAAAAAGAGGATCATCTCTACTGAGGGGCAAATACTTCTTCAAACAATCAAAACCGAGGCATGCTCAGTGTCTTTCCTTCTGGGTTTTCATTGGAATGAATTCCAACATCTGAAAGAAGCAATCAAGCTTTATTCTTCGAATTTGAAAGAAAAAAAAAAGGCTTCAAAGCAATGGCATGTTTTCTTCATTAAACAAGGGTTCCCAATTCCTCAATCATGAAGAAGGATTTTACTGGGGCAGCAAGAAGGCATGAAAGACAGATCATAGGTTGTAAAGGGCATGAGATTAGATCAACAGATCATGATCCATCAATCAAGATGAGGGCATTCACTTGGGCACTTAAAAAGCATGAAGACAGGTTATGGGTAGTAAAGGCACATACATCGTTATTAAGAGAGCAAGAAGATGAAGAAGCAGAAGCAAGTTGCAAAATATTCAAGCACAGGTTTGGGCATCAAATGGCACCCAGGTATATCAAATAAGAAAATCAATCAGGAAAATTCAAAAAGTGAAAAACATCAAAATCAATTGAGTTTGCAGTGGTCAATTTTAAATCCACATTCTTTTCAAAATTTGCTTGTCTCAGATTTCTTTTCATAGCCACGAGAGCTCCAAGAAATCTGAGATAAGGAAGAGACGCCACCCCATCAGACTTCAAGCAGGGGTTTCATTGGCTATCTTCGAATCCATGTTTTTATCATTTCTTTGTTGGACCAAAGCAAGTTCAATTAATGAGATGTTTTTCAAATGTGCAATTTTGAGTTGTGTCTGTTCTTTGCTGTTCATTGTGCTACAACTGCAGGCCACCCAGAAAAATTGTTTTTTTTATTATTTTCTCCGCACTTATCAGGAGATCAATGTCTATATTAGTTGTAATTTGCAAGGATTGCCACCTTACCCACTTTTGTTTTAAAATTTTTGTCTCAAATCTCACTTCATAGCCACGAGAGCTCAGTGAGAGGAGAGAGGAGGATTTGGCCCTTAAGCTGAGGGACTTCTAGCAAATCTTCCGCAACAAATTATTTTTCCAAAATCATCCATTTAATCCTTGCAAAATGCAATTAGTTGGACAAAGATCTCAAAAAGTGCAATTTGTGGGTCTTTTTACTCTCTGCTCGTAATTGGTTCCAATCACCAGCAAAGAGGGGGCAGCTGTAAACACCCCAAATTGCACTAAAAATGAGAAAATAATTGAAAATATTAATTGGGATTTGAAACAGGTCAAAAAAGTGTAAAATCTGGCCAAACTAATCATGACCGTATTTTGTTTATGGTCTGGTCATACCTGCAGTTGATATACGGTCACGGCGTGCCCGTATTAATAATACGGGCAGGGCGCGACCGTAATATATATACGGGCACGGGGGTCTTTGTACGAATTTTACCTTTTTGATTTTTGAGCCTTATCTGCACACAAATATCTATCTTGGATAAGCGAATTCTCTTATTTATCTATTCGAATTATCTCATTTATCCTTGTTGGCCAAGGATTAGCATTATCCTTGTGTTTAACTCAATCTGAAACTCTATCTTGCCAAACCTTTGGACCAACCATACCCCTAGCTCTGCTTATAAATAGAGGGTCTCTCATCTAGCAAAAGGCCACGAAAATTTGAAGTTCAAGGAATTCTAAGAAGCTCCAAGAGAAGAGAAGAACTCCTGCTGCCTGCCTGCTCAATCCAGGTAAGTTCCCTATCCCTTTTTATTTTCTGTCTTCAATTCTAGATGTAATAGGATCATCTCTATTGCTGTAGAATAAGGCCATATCTGTTTTTGTATTCCTAAACTTGTCTTTAAGTACCTCAAGGGTCTCTCTAGCCGTAAAACGTGAAGAGAGAACTAGGGGAAAGGGGAACAGGTGGATCCCTAGAATAGAACCCCATATCTGTTTTTTTCTTTTTTTCATAGAATAAGGCCTGTGATTGTGTTTGTGTAACCAAACCTATCTCTAAGTACCTCAAGAGTCTCTCTAGCCGTAAAACGTGAAGAGAAAACTAGGGGAAAAGAGAACAGGTGGATCCGTAGGGTAGACCCCCATGTGCTCTAATTTGTGAGATGTGGCTATTTTAAATATCTTGATCATGTTTTAATGCTTTTATGATATATCTGAATGAATAACATGAATCTATGATTTTTATAGCATGAGATCCCCACTTTTTGCTAAAATTTGGATTTTTGCCACTTTTGCACCTACAGCACTGTTTTTGCGATTTTTGTGATTTTAGGCTAGGATCCTGGATTTATCATGATCAATATGGTAGATTTGGATCCAGAAGCCTGAAAGTAAATTCTAGGGTTTCATGAAGTTGTTTTTAAATTGTTTTTCATTATTGAGAGAAGACCCTACGGTCTAAATTCTCCCCTTTTGGTGTTCTTCATCAATGTGGGTATTTTTGGTTTTGATTTTCAGATTTAATGTAAAATTTGGGCTTTATCTATGTCCTGGACTATTCAAGTTCAATTTTGAAATATTTTATAAAAATCATATTTTTCTAGATTTATAGAATTTTGACTTGAAGCCAGATTTTTGGATTTTTCACTTTAAATTGATTTTATTTGATTTTATCTCAATTTTATTTTGATCATGAAACCCTAGGAATGGTATGATCATGTTTGATAGTTCTGGATCAATCAGACTATTCATATGAAAAAACCATATATTTTTCTTTTTTGTGATTTCGTGTGATTTTTATAGCAAGCTTTTTCCTTTATTTTAACATGAACAAATACCTGGCAACCACCTTGTGTGGATGAATAGGGGTGCCTAACACCTTCCCCTGTTCATAACCTAATCCCCTTACCCATCTCTGGTTGTTTTTTTTAGGAGGGATATTTTGCCCTAAAATTTGCCTTTTGTGCTTATTTGATATTTTGGTGTCCATTCACACCTAAATTGAATGGTGGCGACTCTTTGTTTAATATAATCCCGTGTGATGATTGAGGAAATCATTAGATTGATTTTTTCCCATGTCTCACACCAGGGCTTACAATAAGAAGGTGAAGCCCAGAACTTTCCAAGAAGGAAATTTAGTATTGAAGAAAATCTTACCCTTTTTGGAAGACCCTCGTGGAAAATTCAAACCAAATTGGGAAGGACCTTATGTGGTCAAGAAGGTCCTGTCAGGGGGTGCTCTCATCTTAACAGAAATGGATGGGAAAGATTTTCCTGAGCCAATTAACTCTGATGCAGTAAAGAAATATTTTCCTTGAATGAATATTACTAGGAAATGATCTGAGGCCATCTTTCCTTATTTCCCAAAAATTTTAATCCCTAGTCAAGCCAATTTGAGCCTGTTCGTCTTCTTTGATAAACCTAAGCTGGACTTACAGTTTTATACTGGGGCAAACCCAATAAGGGCAAAGCCAATAGGGGCAAAAAGAAAGAATGAGAAAAAAAAAGAAAAGAAAAAAATAGGGGCAAATGAAAGCCAAATACAAAAGAAGGGGAATGGGATTGAATTTACCATGACTGTAAGTCCAGTTGACCCATTTTTCACACTTAGAAAATTTTTGAGCCTTTAATACCTTTCTTTCATAAACCGAGCTTAGCCTTTGTTTCGTCCTATTATTAAGACCTCGGTGATTTTAGTATATTCATTCAACTTTCAGAGTAAGATTGGTGATGACGGAATGCAGAGGCCAACCCTAGTGAAAACCGTAATTGGCACTAGGGACAACAAGGGCAAAAAGAAAAAAAAAAGAAGAGAATAGAAAAAAAAAAAAAGAAGAAAAAGAAAAAAAATTCAAAGGTTGAGTTGATCATGTGGTCTAAGTTTCAAATCAGCATGAGCACTGGAAACTGAGCAGATTAGCAAGGCCAATCATGAAGGTAAAACCATTAGGGGATGATTCTAAAGGTCGCGGGGTAGACAGATTTGGTCTCTCCCTATTGTTTGGACTACCCTTTTCATTATTCAACATGATTTTAATTCCTTTAATTATATGTGATTAAGTGTTTTGGATCAGTTTTCAAAAAAAAAAAAAAACTATACTTTGGCCAGTGATGAGAAATCAAATACTTTTTCATAAAACTTCTGTTTTTATAAGCATCTGAGAATTCTGAGGCCAATAATATAAAACATATTTTTGAATTAAATCTAATATCTTTCCACTAATGGAGTTTGCTTTTGTATAAAAGTAAAAAAAAAAAAAAATGAATGAATGAAAGTATGAAAAAAAAAAAAAAGAAGATAAAAGAATCTAACCCCTACTCCCTAACTGCTTCTCAAGCTCCCTAATCCTAGCTGCCTGAGTTGCAATGATTCCAGAAGCACCCTCTGGATCAGGATCACTCAAAAAGGAGATGACCTCATCTGAAAAAGAAAGCTTGATCTTCAACGCCCTAAGGCCGGCCAAGGAATCCTGATACTTCTTCCGCATCACTCGGACTTCAAAACGACGAGCCTGCCTTTGTTCTTCAAGTTTCTTCTCCATGGCAATGCGGCCAGACTTCTACTCTTCAAGCTTTCTCTCAAGAACAAGGACTTTTATCCTAAGTTCTTGAGCCTCCCGTACCCATATTTGTTGAAGCCGCTTATGGGTTGCCCTTTCTGACTCCAGAATATCTTCATAAGTAGGAGGAAGAACCACAGGAGGATCTTCTGGTACTGGGGCATGATTCTGCACCTGTTCTTTGATCCAAAAGTGATAGTCCTTCACATGGGACTCTGAAAAGACAGAACCCTGCAGAAAACGGACGTAGGACCACTCTTTCATTAATTGAGCAGTTAGCCCCATGGAGGCTGGTGTAAGTGGCCCTAAAAGCCTCTCATATCCAGTAGGGATCATAATCCCCTGGATCGCTCTAAACTGCCGAAGAACCCTCAAAGGAAGATAGAGAACAGCAGATTTCAAGCCTGCTAGGACCAGAAAGTTTTTATCTCTAAAGCTGATCACTGTCTCTGGAGTGGGCTGATAAGTGCCAGGCCATCTCACTTGATCATCCTGGAGAGTACCCAAGAAAGTGAATCAGCGTTGCTTGCCACCTTGGATGTTAGGACATCCCCTATTGTTCATTAAAACAGGAACTTTCAATCTTGGAAAGAAGCGGCGAGTTATTTCTTCAACCTGGCTAAGATGGTCAAGCAACCAAAGCTGCAGAAAAAGGGAGTATTTCAAATTATTTCCAAAAAGAAAAAAAAAAAAGAAAAAAAAAAGAAGAAAAAAAAAAGAGAAGGAAAAAAAAAAGAGAGAAGGAAAAAAGAAAAAAAAAAGAGAGGAAGAAAAAGAAAAAGAGAAGAAGAAAAAAAAAATATATATATATATATATGTATATTTTTTACCTGTAGGATAGGGGTGCAGGCAAGGAAGCGTTTCTTCTTCCTGAAATAACAGTTAGTAAGGGCCTGGTATATCTCTGCTAAGATCATAGGGGCCAACCTCTCGCGTTCCCTAACCTGGCAGATAACTGAGATAAGAGCCAAGTCAACCTGGTCATCACCCCGTGGAAAAAGCAGCTGATTGACCACTACCAAAGTCAAAGCATTAAACCTGGCATCCTTGTCTTCACTCCTCAAAAGTTTTTCAGTCAAAAAGGTCTTGGACAAGGTCAATAGTGCATCAGAATCTCCTAAGTCCTTCTTCCCTATACCCAAGAAAGTGGAAGCCTCTTTTTTATAACTAAGCTTTAGGGGTGGGTTCACAACTTTTTCAGAAAATCTTAGGCCAAGGATGGTTTCAATTTCTTCTATGGTAGGAGTCATCTCTTTATCATCAAACCGAAAAAGATTCAGTTCAGGTACCCAGTGTCCAATCAAAGCTTCAATAATTTCCCACTTAAAGGGAATTTTAGGGAGGTGTAGGATATGCCCTAAGTGGATGGAATCCCAACGAATCTCCTCATCAAGGGTCATGGAGTTAACCCACCTATCATAGAAGGAGTCCACAATGTTATGCCTGGTGAGATTAGGAGGTTTTGATCTAACAGGTTGTTTTGCAGGAGGAGATTCAACGGCAGGAGAAAGCGGCATAGGGGAAGCCATGGAAGCGCCAAAGAAGCCAAGGAAAGCGAGAAAAGACGTGCTCAGGGAGTTTTCAAATTATTAAAAGTGTCACAATGACGTTCCCCATGAGTTTATATAGAAAAAATCGTAAGAGAGTAAAATCCGTAAAATCAGTACGGGCATCAGACGCCCGTTAAAGCAATACGGTCCCGGTCGCCCGTGAACAACCTACGGGTAGCATTGATCCGTGATACAAATAAGGGCGAAGCCAAAAATAGCATATTTTAGTATTTTCTCACAATTTTCAAAAGATTAATGTCCATATTAGTTGTAAGTTGCAAGGATTGCCACCTTACCCACTTTTGCTTAAAAATTTTGTCTCAAATCTCACTTCATAGCCACGAGAGCTCAGTGAGAGGAGAGAGGAGGATTTGGCCCTTAAGTTGAGGGACTTCTAGCAATCTTCCACAATAAATCCTTTTTCATCCATTCAATCCTTGCAAAATGCAATTAGTTAGACAAAGATCTCAAAAAGTGCAATTGATGGGTCTTTTTGCTCTCTGCTTGTAATTGGTTCCAATTACCAGCAAAGAGGGGGCAGCTGTAGACACCCCAAATTGCACTACAGAATGAGAAAATAATAAAAACATGGAATTAGAGCTTAAAATAGGTCAAAATTGCATAAAAAATGGAATAAACAGGCTTTGCCCGTATTTCATTCACGGGCCGGTCGCGCCCGAGATCTCTCTACGGTCGGGCGCGCCCGTAGTGAAAATACGGTCACCGTTGGACCGTAGTGCATTTACGGTCATTAAAGACACGTGCGAGTTTTGTCCTTCTCTCGATTTCCGAGCTTTATTTGTAGTCCAATATATCTTTAAATGAACGAATTACGTATTTTATTCGCTCAAGTCACCTTGGTTGGCTATGGATGTGCATTATCTCTGTATTTCACTCTATCTTAAAGACCAGGCCATATCCTTCTGGACCAGCCTTGCCCCTAGGTGTGTCTATAAATAGAGGCTCTCTCCTCTAGCTAAGGGCCACGAAATTTTGAGTCCAAGGAATTCTAAGAAGCTCCAAGAGAAGAGAAAGAACTCCTGCTGCCTGCCTGCTCAATCCAGGTAAGTCCCCTATCCCTTTTTATTTTCTGTCTTCAATTCTAGATGTAATAGGATCATCTCTATTGCTGTAGAATAAGGCCATATCTGTTTTTGTATTCCTAAACTTGTCTCTAAGTACCTCAAGAGTCTCTCTAGCCGTAAAACTTGAAGAGAGAGCTAGGGGAAAAGGGGAACAGGTGGATCCCTAGAATAGAACCCCATATCTGTTTTTTTCTTTTTTTCATAGAATAAGGCCTGTGATTGTGTTTGTGTAACCAAACCTATCTCTAAGTACCTCAAGAGTCTCTCTAGCCGTAAAACGTGAAGAGAGAACTAGGGGAAAGGGGAACAGGTGGATCCGTAGGGTAGACCCCCATGTGCTCTAATTTGTGAGATGTGACTGTTTTAAATATCTTGATCATGTTTTAATGCTTTTTATGATATATCTGAATGAATAACATGAATCTATGATGTTTATAGCATGAGATCACCACTTTTTTCCAAAATTTGGATTTTCACCACTTTTGCACCTACAGCACTGTTTTCGTGATTTTTGTGATTTTAGGCTAAGGTTTTGGATCTATCATGATCAATATGGTAGATCTAGATCCAGAAGCCTGAAAATAAATTATAGGGTTTCATGAGATAAATTTTAAATCCTTTTCATTATTGAGAGAAGACCCTACGGTCTAAATTCTCCCCTTTTGGTGTTTTTCATCAACGTGGGTATTTTTGGTTTTTATTTTCTGATTTAATGTGAAATTTGGGCTTTATCTATATCCTGGATCATTCAAGTTCAATTTTGAAATATTTTATAAAAATCATATTTTTCTAGATTTCTAGAATTTGACTTGAAGCCAGATTTTTGGGATTTTTCACTTTAAATTGATTTTATTTGATTTTATCTCAATTTTATTTTGATCATGAAACCCTAGGAATGGTGTGATGATATTTGAAGATTCTGGATCAATCAGACTATTCGTATGAAAAAACCATACAATTTTGTCTTTTTTTATGATTTTTCATGAATTTTATAGCAAGCTTTTTCCTTTATTTTAACATGAACAATACCTAGCAACCACCTTGTGTGGATGAATAGGGGTGCCTAACACCTTCCCCTGTTCATAACTTAATCCCCTTACCCATCTCTGGTTGTTTTTACCCTAAAATTGCTTTTTGTGCTTATTTAATATTTTGGTGTCCATTCACACCTAAATTGAATGGTGGCGACTCTTTGTTTAATTTAAATCCCGTGTGATGATTTAGGAAATCATTAGACTGATTTTTTCCCATGTCTCACACCATGTAACTTGGATTGATGATTTGGGTTCCCCAGGTATCTTGGGATGAATTCTTGTTTCCCTCCATGTATCTTGGAGTGGTGTTGATGCTATGGTTGGCACTATTGGAATGGATTGGTTATTTTGATTTTGGTTTTAGTGTCTAGCGGGCGTAGCTATGTATGGATCCATGCGTCAGCTAGGTAATGAAATGGGCTGGTCTTTGTTAGGTTAATCCCGTGGTCCATATATGCGTACCACCATGTATCTTGGTGAGGCCTTCCTGTATCAGGTTGAGCTGCAGCAATCCGTATCACCGTGTATCTCGGTGAGGTCTTTATTTGTGTTTATTGTTGCAGTTTGATTGGGTTGTTCTTGCCAACCCAATTCTGTATCTGGTTGGATTCTCCCTATGTGATAGTCCGTGTGTCTCGGCTCACATACGGCGGAAGGTGGCAATTGGAACGGGTAATTGACCTCTTAAAGAAGTCTAGTTTCATGAGTCCTGTTATGTCACATTGAATTGGTACTGGTTGTAAATTGCTTTGGAAACACTATTGGTATCGTATTGGAAATTTGTGAATATGTTTTCTTTATACGAAATTTTCCTGTTTATCGTTTATGAAATTAGTTTTTGCGACTAATGAAAATCATATGAAAAATTATATGTGGAATATGTAACTGACAGATTGAAATGCATTAAGAAACTTGTATTATTGTGGGTGTTTACTTATTAATGTTGCCTATTTATGAAATATTACATTACTATTATTATTATTTTTGTGAGGGTGTTATTCTATTGTCTGACGTTCTTTTTGGGACTCGGACTGTAAGATGAAACCTACTGGGCATTGCTCATCCTACCATTTTACAGGGATTGAGGTTTGTGTGGATTAGAAGCAGGATACGAAGAAGTGGACTTGTGCCTTGATCGCCGCACCTTGAAATTGGTTTGGCCTACTTAGTGTAGGAAAGTAAATAGCTTTTATTGCTGAAATGTGATAATAGATGGTGTAATTTGCAATTAATGTGTAGGATTCTTTAAATTTATTGTATTGAATTTCTGGTCTCATTTAGTAAGATCTGGGTTTATATTCAATTGCTTTATTCACTTTCACTCACGTCCTTATATTTCCTTAAGAGTTCAGCCATATTAGTTTCATTATATATATATAAATCGCCTTGAATTTTGGGGCGTTACATGGGGAGTCTACGGACTGTAGCAGGAAAGATGAAGGATTTCTGTTCAACAGATGCGACATCCAAGAGGCGATAGATTGTTCTCTATCCCCTTCAACCTTTCACCGGACTGTTCTGATCTGCATCCTAGATTGCCTTTAACCTTTCACTAGATTGTTCTCTATCGGCCACCGCTAGAACTCCTCAATGAGTATCTTCTTTGCATACTATATGGACTCGGCTTACACAACCATATCCCTCAAGACGTAAGAGAACTCGGGTGTTGTATTTGGCATGAAAGCGGCGAGGGATACTGCCACAAATATCTTGTTTTGAAACATTTTCATGGCAAAACCTACCCCGCTGACCCCAAAAGCAGCCATGTCGATGGCTGTGACCTTGTAGCCTGTAGATTCCAACAGAGGTTTTAGCTTGTACCAAGTCCAAGCTCTATGGCATGCCCCATTTACTAGAACGAAATGCTTGATTGTCATCCATATCTCCTCCATTTCTTGTTTGCAAGAAAAGGAGGGAAATAAAATGGAATGGGATCATCTACGGTTGAGCTCGTTGGTTGCTTGCCAAGTAAGCAAGCAACCACCTCCTGAAAAAGTGAAAACCACTTTTTCGTTTCCTCATGTAAACACAGAGGAGAGAGGGTGATTGCTTGCTTACTTGGCAAGCAACCATGGGGTACGGTTGAACTCATTTACGAGTTCAACGGTAGATGATCCTATTCCAATAAAATAGGGAGAAAGACGCGAAGTATATTTATGACAGGCTTTCATATTCAGGGAAAATTATTGAAAAGGGTATCTTTTCCAAACTATTGTTAAAAACATGCCAAGAAAAATCTTATTGGCAAAAAAATGTACCTTTTGAAGACTAGTTGCAAGAGAGAGGAGCAGGTCATGTCCAGTGCTTTCATCCCCATTTTACCCCCATGGTAGCCGGCTCAGCCGTCTTAACCTTTTGTCAAAATCAAGCTTTTTTGTATATTATGTCAGAGCATCCGTTGAAAACACTGCTCGCCTGCTCAAAACAAACCTCACAGACTCTCCGGCGACCTTCTTCGATGACCCCTCTTCCAGAAGTGCTCTCCAGTTTGATGCCAACGGTGAATCTCTTATCCTGAAACGATTCAACATAGAGCTCTTTGACAATTGATATTGTTTCCAACATTCACACCTTCGAATTTTGTTATAGTTTATGAGCAGCTGTTGAATCTATTCTCAAGGGTTACGATGGACTGGCAAGAGAGTGCAAGAGTTGAAGATTTAGTTGTTCGATTATGCTTGATGTCGGAGGCCAAATCCCCAAAACCTGTTGTTGCACAAATACAAGGTAGGTCTATGTCTTCTAATTTATCTTAATCTGTGTTGTTATATTGGGGATTATTTATGACAAACCTGAAATTCTACATATAAAAGCTTTTTATCGAAGCAAGCATGATCTCGGGGTTGCTCTAAACCCACCGAAGATTTAGATAAACAGAGGAACCGAAAGAGGGAATTAATGTATATGTTTAAAGGATCTTCAACAATTTTGCTTGGAAACTTTGGGAATGGCATCAATGGCACATGATTTTCCTAAGATTATTTCTTCATCATTGTAGGAACATTGAAAGGAAAGGAGGACTTTAACAAAATCGAGGTTTTCCGTCACATACTCTGGTCTTAGTTTTCTTTTGGCTTATTTTGTATTCTCTCTTTTTTTACGCTTTTTTTAGGATATTAAGTTGCTTCACTTTTGCTTAAGGATCCGAAACCAATACAGATAATTAATCTATTTTAGGGCAAAGCTTTTTTGCCTTTATATCAAACAACCTTAAATTCAGCCATCCATCAACACTAACAAGACATGCACATAAAGCATTGCATCCACACACTATAGACTAACCATAGTAGTTTAACACTGAGATACAGAAAAGGCATCAAATGATGCCATGTTTAGTCATTTTGAGCTAGGTCCAGTAGTAGGTGTCTCAACACCAAAACTACTGTACAATTGTAAATAGGCTTTGAAGTTTAACAAATAAATTCCACTATAGAGCTAGCATTGGTCGTTTTTCCATAGAGAATGCTCTTTATATATAACAAGGTTTTATCTTTCATTTATGGAGCCTTGCTGCTTGTCTTTCACTAAAAAATTTTCGGTCTTGATACCTTATAATGCTCAAAATCCTACAATTAATCTTTACTAGGGTGCGCATATGTTAGATGTTATAATGGAATTCTGTTTTCTTTATTTGTCTGTGCACAATAGCAATCAGTGATTTTGTAATTATTTATAACTTCCAGAATCCTGATAGATTACATTCATATACTCTGGATTGGAAGGCCGTGATTTTAAATGCATTCATCACTCTGTAGCCCACATTCCTGATAGCATCAAGCATGGATTATGGTCACTTTTGTAGTGATGAGCTTCAAATAATGGCAACACTTACATTGATAAGATAGGAAGGAGAGTTTAGTTGACAGCCTACAGAACAAGGGATACTAAAAGGGGAACAAACCAGCTCTCATTGATATGCATTTAAGGTTAACAATATGTGGGCTCTTGAGAGGCTTGGTTAGTAGGATCTGTTTATCCCAAGTTGTAGTTCTGGGATCAAAATTTTTGGATTTTCGCAACATTTTTAATGAATCCAATTTGCATTTCAATGGTTATTGTGATTTTCCTTTTCTTTTCTAAATCATTGCCATTAGCTGACGTTGTTGCATTCATATAAAAATGGGTGATTCTAATTTGCAAGTAAATATACAAATTGGGAAAATGGAAATAGAAAATGTTTGTTGACATTGGTTGCATACTTCATGATGTCTTATCACAGCAGGTCATGCTTTGCATAACCAAAATTCTATTAATATTCCTGTTTAAGTATCAATTACTTAAGATTATCAAAAACTTGTTAATTACATGTGCATAACCAACTGCTCTCATTATGTGTTAATTACGGAGGAAAGAGTTTCATTTTTCTTTGAACTCCATTTTCCTCTCAACCCCTTCATGAATTTCATTTTGCAATTAAGATGCCTTACACTAGAGATAAAGAAGGTCATTTGCAATTGATCGAATTTTGAAAAGAAAAGAAGGGGGCTGTGGAAGCAAGAAGGGAGGAAGCTTCTCTGATATCCTCTATCTTGTTGCCTAGATCAAATATCACATGTGCCTGACTCCCAAGTTACATGCACAGATGTAACTGAGAAAGAAAGAAAATACAAGTTAGGACGGGCCTAGTCCGTAACATAAACAAAGGTAAAATGGCCAGGTAGAGATAATTTCCAGTAATCTCTCTCTCTCTCTCTCAAGTCTTTGGACTCTACCCACATTACTATCTATGTAAAATAGTGTTAGCACAAAACATTGTCTAAAATGGCCTTCAGAACGAGATCCATAAATCAAAACTCGCACATATCATAAACTTTAAGAAATTGTAGTAAGATCTATAGAGATGAATAAAAGGACAGTTAGGCTCCTCTTTGTTTCCACCTGCTGCCTTATTTCTACTTGTTATTAGTAAAAGCTCATATTTAATAGTGTTACTTTTGTGTTGTTTTGAGTAGACAAATTAAGTGCTTATTGTTGTTATATTTAACTCAAAATTTTGGGTTTGTTATCAATGTATTATCAATCGCTTTGTTCACTATTCACATTAACTATTCATAAAAGAGAATTGGTTCATTAATGTGGTATAATTCGATGCGTATAAATTGAATATTTGTGTAGATTTAATTGAATGGTATGGCAGACCATAGAGAAAATATATGTGGTTGTACTAGGGATAGCGATGGTTGTCTATTGTTTATCAGGTAAAAACAATCCTATATGTCATATTGTATGCAGGGCCTACGGGTGCAGTTGAGTTGAATGGTAGATGCTGCGAGGGAGATGCACTGTTTTTGTACAGAGTTTGATTCATACATAGAGAGAGGACTCCATCCACGTACTAGGGATCAGCAATAGATGTGCCCCAAGAAGGGGATGGACCGCCGCCACCCGTGCATTCATCTTTTGATCATGGCGGACTACTCACAGAGGAGCCTACCACTTGTGATGAGGCAGCGGTAGATGTGCCCCATGACGTCTCTTGCATCATGAGTCCACCAACAAGCAGGAAAAGATGAATCAATCAGAAAGCAACAAAGGTTTCTTCCCCTTTTCTAGTGGAGTACAAATTCCCTCTAATTAGACGTGATGAAAAACTTCTCTTTGAATATATATATCTCTGTTGCAATGATAAGTAATATTTCATTACGGCATACTAGACTTAATTTTGACATCTTGAACTATTCATAGTCACCATGTTTGCTTATTGGGGTCCACAACATTTGTCGCAACATTACATAAACAAAAGCATTACACTATGGTGGTCGTATGATACATGTATACTTTTTTTTTTCCTTTGGTAAGCTCATTGACTTTGTTGCAATATAGGTGTGAATCAGAAGTGGACTGAAGGAAGGGATTATGAGCTATGCATCGAGGATGTTAGGGATGAAATTTGGGACATGGTGATACATGTAGATCCAGTACATACAACAGTAGCTGATATGCAAGAAGATGTGGTCATAAAAGAACATTAATTATTGCTAGTTGCAAAGTTGTGTATTATGTTTATGACATGTATAGGGGCCTAACCAACCATAGATTGTAACCATCCAAATAAGGTCTCTTCCTTGCATTCTATATTGTATGAATACTTTTCCATCCTCTTGTTTCAAACCGTGTGCCGAATTATATGTGACCCGAATTTCTAGCAACAATTTACTCGGATATGGCTTCCTCAAGACTCAGACAGCACATGGAGAAGTTTGGTTCGAGCAATAAAAATTTATAGGTTAGGATGACCAAGCTGCATAATAAAGCGACCAAGTTTTCTCTTTTTTTTTCCTCATGAAATAATGCTTCACACTATTAGCTCCCTTACCCAAAAAAAATGACATCATCTAGTTGTGCAGCTTACCCTTATGGGCACTCTTCCATAAAATGAGTATAGAATTTATCCATTTAACACTAAAAATCATGGCTTAGAAAGTGCTTAAAAGCTATAAGGATAAGTAAGCTTTATTAAGCAATTCTAAACACAGAAACAACTAATTGCTTCTCATACACAACAATTCCCATAAAAATTACATTTGTATCCCCGTAAGATTGTGATTGTATCCCTGTACGAGCGTGCTTGTATCCCTTCAAGATTGTATCTCTGTAGGTGTGTGCTTGTATCCCTTTAAGATTGTGATTGTATCCCTTGAGACTACGCTTGTATCCCCATAAGATTCTGCATGTATCCCATTAATAATGTTCTTATATCCTCATAAGATTGTACTTGTATCCCCTTAAGAATGTTCTTGTATCCTTCAAGACTGTGCTTGTATCCCCCTAAAACTATGCTTGTATGCCCCTAAGACTGTGAATTTATCCCTTTTAAGAATGTTCTTGTATCCCCTTAGTAATGTTTTTGTATCCCTTTTGTGATTGCATCCCCATAAGATTATGTTCGTATCCCACTAAAAATGTTCCCGTATCCCCTTGAGATTATGGTTGTATCCCGTAAGATTGTATTTGTATCCCCTAAATCACTGCTTGTATCTCCATAAGATTATTTATGTATCCTCGTAAGACTGTGCTTGTATCCCCAAAGACTACGCTTGTAAACCCCCCACCCCCCCCCCCCCCCCCCCCCCCCCCGACTCTGCATGTATCCCTTTAATAATGTTCTTGTATCCCTACAAGATTATGCTTGTATCCTCCTTAAAAATGTTCTTGTTGTGATTGTATCCCCTTAAAATTATGCATGTACCCCCGTAAGACTGTGCTTGTATCCCCCTAAGACTCTGCATGTATCCCCTTTGTATCCCCGTAAGATCCTGCTTGTATCCCCGTAAGATTTTATTTGTATCCCACTAAAAATGTGCCCGTATCCCCTTGAGATTATCGTTGTATCTTATAAGATTGTGTTTTTATCCCTTAAGTCACTGCTTGTATCCCCTTAAGATTGTTCATGTATCCTTGTAAGACTGTGCTTGTATTCCCTAAGACTACGCTTGTATCCCTTTAAGACTCTACATGTATCCCCTTAATATTGTTCTTGAATTGTTTACACCCTATATAACCGACGAATAAGAGAAGGACACGTGGTGCCTAGGTGGCTTGGTTAGGCCACGGCCCGTAGACTTTGAAGGGTTGAGCCGGCCGCGTCAGCACGCATACAGAAGAATGCGGTTCGAGCCACGCAAGCCAATAAGACAAAACCATAAATATCAGAAGATCGTGCCATCGGCCGTTCAAGAATAGAATTATTAGATCATGGCCGGGCGGTTATCACTTTGAAACAGAGAACTGAAGATAAACAACCGCCATGAAGATCGTGCGAGAGTAGGAAGTTGAGCAACCGTCAAGGAGCGGCTATAAAAGGCCTCAATTCGAAGAGCTCGAGGACACAATCCACACAACCGCAACCGGTTATTATATTATTTTGATCATCCGTGATCCTTTATCCCCTCTAACACAGATGGATAAACTAGGACTTCTCTCACTGCTTCCAGTCGCAGTGACATCTTCGACCCCTCTTTACTCCGATTAACACCAGAATCCTGCCACCGGAGAGTAAGTTGAGGCCGCCCCTGACTCGCAGTTCTGTCTTTACAGAATCCCGAGCAGCCGGTCCCGAGACTCGCTCTGTTCACGCTAGGTGACTTGTGTATTTTCGGGTAAGCAGCAATCCAAGGTGAACCCCCTGAATCGACTTTGTAAGTAGCCGCCCCCTTCCTCCTGCGCTTATACCCGATTACGGCTATAAGACCAGGACAGGCCGGTCCTGCGAGCCTTGTCGGTTTTCTTTTGTACTTTTTGTTTCCATTTTGAGGATTATCTGTTGTCGCTTTCGGCTATTTGGCCGATTTTATAATAAAAGGATTTGTGTGCCGTTAGTTGCTTTTGCTTTCAAACACTTACAAGAACCCGAAACGAAGACCGAACCCCTAGCCTTCATACCATCGCCTGACCGATTTTATTACAGGCGACTTGCAGTACGACTGAACCGATCCCGGTTCAGATTCGGAACAGGTGCCCGGGGTCAGGAATCGACTCGAAAATCATTGTATCAAACGATACTGGCACGCCCGCGTAGAGACACATCATCACCACAGACACGTGTCCACACCGGCCCATTTTTGGAGCAACATCCCTTTTTGGCACGCCCGGTGGGACCATTAGTCTTTGAAAGAGCACTAATGGCGGCAAGAAGAAGTACTCGGCATGCTGAAAATGCAGCGCCAGAGGAACCTGCCGAATCTCAGGTAAATCCTCTTTATGCTTCAGAGGTCTCGGAAGAAGGACCTTCGAGTTCTCAGCCGGACCTTAATGAGCGACTTATTCAGGCCATACAAGGTCTCAGCCAACAAATGGCAGGCTTTGGCCAGGGTATTAACAAAATTTCTTCTGATAATGGTAGAATCCTAGCGGTTTTACAGGAAGGTTTCTCTACAATGGCAAGACCGGTCATGATGACCGAACGAGCCGAAACATCGGCTGCTGGGTCAAATGCTCACGAAAGGATAAATATCCCGGAGCAGCCACCAATCATGAACCTAGGTGTAAACGGCCGACACGAACAGGCCAACACCGCCGCTTTAAGGGGAGAAATACCTCCTGGTGTCCCAGTTCATCCCAATGTGCCTCCAATCGAGGTGCGACCCATGGGACAAAGGGAAGCACAGGAGAACCATAGAGAAGATATCGGGGTAAGAAATATGGCCGTAAACCGTAATTACATTCAAAATGTAATTCAAGAAATGATCGGAGATCAATATCACCGACGAATGACTAGGCCAGTTTATAGGAAACCTTACCCAGGCTGGATTGACCAACAATTTGAATTCCCTAGGGGATACAAAATTCCCGAATTCACTTTGTTTTCAGGAGAAGGTCAACAATCTACCATTGAACACATTGGCCGATTTACGGTTCAATGTGGAGAAGCATCCGGTAATGATTTCCTTAGACTTAGACTATTTGGAAACTCATTGACCGGACAGGCTTTTACATGGTATATTACTTTACCGGCCAATTCAGTTACAAATTGGGGAATGATGGAAGAGAAATTCCACTCCCAATTTTATCGTACGGAGCCCGAAGTAACCATGGTTGATCTTGCTCGGTTAAGACAACAACCAGGGGAATCGGCCGATAAATATATTGCTCGCTTTAAATATATGAAAAACAAATGCCGAATTCTTTTACCAGAATCGGAATTTGCAAATTTGGCTTTAAATGGACTACACTTTGAACTCCGAAAGAAATTCGAAGGTGAACAGTTCGAAGACTTATTTGAGTTGTCGGCCAGAGCCACCAAATACGAGTGGCTATTACAGGAAGACAACGAAAAGAAAGTCTCGTCTTACGGGTCTTATTACAAGGACCCGAACTTTGAATACGGAGTTGTAGAAGTAGTGGGAAAACAATCAATCACCTGTCCGATTCTTATCCGAAAAACCAAGGATACAGAAGCAACAAAGGAGACGAGTACTTTTAGCCGAAATTATTCCTTTGACATAAATAAGACGGCTGAAGTATTTGAATACCTTTTGAAACAAGGATTCTTCAGATTGACCAAAGACCATCCTTTTATCCCAGCCAGTGTGGCGGCCAAGGGTAAAGCTTGTAAATGGCACGGGGTAAAAACTCACGAAACTAATGAATGTACTGTGCTTCGTAATGTGATACAGGAGAATATTGATAAAGGGCTCCTGAAGTTTGCAGAAACCGACAAAGAAAAGATGCAGGTAGACACACAACCATTCCCTAAAGAGGTGTTGGCAAATATGGTTACCATTGGGTTGCCAAAACGCACTCCAGCAGTTAAGATCGACCTGGATGGATCTTCCTCAGGGAAATGGGGGAAAACAGCACAACCAGTGCAAAACCAGGTGAATTTACGACCAAGGAACCATTGGAGGTATCCACCTACACAAGGACGGTCATGGCATCAAGAGAGGAAAGGTGAAATCTGGGGTGAATGGTGGCATAAGCCCAGACGCGAACCCAGAATAGAAGAAGACAGGAAACCAGAGCTCAATGAAAAAACAACAAAGAAATTGGTTTTGGTTCCTTCTGAATTGTCTTCCAATCAAGCTGCAACCAAAAAGCGACTGGAAACGGTTGCTAAATCCTCAGAGGAGTCTTCCGTCAATAAAGATACATCATGCAAGATTCCGGAGAAAATAGAGATGTCACTAGGCCTCCTTTGCCAAGACTGCAAGCAAAAAGTGATAGCAGAATACCGGTATTCCCAATACAAAGGGAAATCAGTCAAGCATGAAGATGCACGCCACACTCAGGGGGGCAAGAGACCCTTGTACTTAACATCTGGTAGACAAGTAGGCTCGCCGACAAGGACGGCAGCCACCTATAGCTCCGCTAGGGATAGCGGCTATATGACTTACGAGCAATACAGGATGGTAAACGGGGTCAAACCCAGGATGGTAAAACCACCTATTATCCAGGATGGTCACTGGAAAAGATTGACTCATCCTAAATTTCCTTTTCATGCGCAGGCAAGTATCGCAGAACTGACCAGAACGCAGAAGCGACGCTGGCAGCGACAGCAAGCTAAGAGACGATACCAGGAACAGAGTACTGGATCATCCGAGCCATATTGGTCGTCTAGGTTTGTTGCCAAAAGACGCATTCCGAAGCCACAAAGGCTCAAAAAGAGCCCGCCTGATTCACCAATCCCTCCAGACACCACGCCCAAGCACAATTCCAATGCAGTGACCGAAAGGTTGGTTTCGGACGAAGAGTTGACAGACAATTTCGCCGGAGGAGAGGGAGAACAATTGTTAGTTGAACAAATGTTAACAGAGTACAGTAGAATCTCAACTCCGTCTACGGTAGAAATAACAGAGGAATTGACGCTCGAAAATCCCAAAGACGAGATCAGTGAGTCGCTGAGTCAACCTCCATTGAGTGCGGATGCATCAATCGCCGAAATCTGTTTCGGTCGGATGCCCCCGATACCACTTGACTGTCATATGGTCCTCACTTTACCTATGACTTTTGGGGCCAGCATGGAGTTACCACGTTTAGAGGAGATCCAGGAGGAGGAAGACCCAGTAGCTTTGTATGTGATTGATCCAGAACATCTCGAAGAAGAGAAAAAAGATCAGAAACCGGCTGATGGTGACAAAATCGGTCTGGTGGGAGAGGTATGTTTCGTTGAACCATCCTTAACCATGACTCAACATCTGAAACCTTTATTTATAAAGGCGCACATGAACGGGATCCCTATCAATAGAATTCTAATTGATAATGGAGCAGCAATAAATTTCATCCCAATATCCACATTGAAGAAATTAGGTAAGTCTTATTCGGATTTAATTTCTTCCGAGATCACCGTCACTAACTTTGCAGGAGGTATTACAGGAACTAGAGGAATCCTCCCAATCGAACTAACGGTTGGGACACGGCAGTCTCTTACGGCATTCTTCGTAATTGAATCATCCGCCGGATACAACGCATTGCTGGGAAGAGATTGGATCCATTCGAACAAATGTGTACCATCTTCTTTGCACCAATCGTTGCTGTTTTGGAAGGATGGCAAGACCGAAGAAGTAAAAGCCGACCAGCGGCCATTTGCCGTGGATTCCAATGCCGCACATGCATCCCTTTATAACGAAGGGGTAAAACCAATTTCATTTAGTGGATATGACAAGAATGGGCAGCCGATCACTTCAAGTTCGGCTATACTACAAACGGCGCAACTACAGATTACAGAAGTAGCCGCAGTCGCCGAACTCAAAGAACTACCAAATGATGGTTAAACCATCAGAAGTCGCAGAAGCCGTCCTAAGAAAGATGACGGCTTACATGCAGGAAGAAAAGATAGGGAAGTTGCAGCAGGAACAAGAATGGCTGGAAAACGGCGAGGTAATGATAAACTCGGCCGAATTCATTAATGAACAAGAAGATGAAAGGGTACAAGGCCGGAATGAGATTACTCTCGCCGACCTACAAGCAGCACCAGCCAAATTAGAAGACCTGAAGGTAGATACCCAAGATCCATTAGAAGAAATCAACCTGGGGACAGAGGCGGAACAGAAGCCTGTTTTCATGAGTAAGCTATTACCACCTTCGGTCAGACAAGAAATGAGACTATTGTTAACTGAATATTTGGACTGTTTCGCCTGGACTTATCAAGAGATGTCAGGATTGGACCGAAGAATGGTAGAACACAGGCTCCCTATCAAGCCAGAATTTAAACCATTCAGACAACCTTCAAGAAGGATGGGTGACGACGTGGTATGTAAAGTGAAGGTTGAAATAGAACGGCTTTTATCAGCCGGGTTTATTAGGCCGATACGATATGCCGAGTGGCTTTCAAACGTTGTACCCGTAATTAAAAAGAATGGTCAAATTAGGGTATGTATTGACTTCCGCAATCTGAATTTTGCAACGCCCAAGGACGAATATCCAATGCCGATCGCAGACCTCTTAGTTGATAATGCATCACGGCATAAGTTTTTGTCATTTATGGACGGCCACTCCGGATATAATCAAATCTTTATTGCCGAGGAAGATGTAGCTAAAACGGCGTTTCGATGCCCAGGAGCATTAGGAACTTATTGTTGGGTGGTTATGCCGTTCGGATTAAAGAATGCTGGCGCAACCTATCAAAGGGCAATGAATCTTATCTTCCATGACATGATCGGTCAAATACTTGAGGTATATATTGACGATGTTGTGATAAAGTCTCAGACCGAAATGGGCCACTTGCAGCATTTAAAGAAGGTTTTTGAACGACTTCGTAAGTACAGTTTGAAAATGAATCCATTAAAGTGTGCTTTTGGTGTATCGGCCGGAAATTTCCTAGGCTTTCTCGTACACCAGAGAGGAATCGAGGTCGATAAAAATAAGGCAAAATCGGTCATAGAGGCCAAACCACCAGCCAATAAGAAACAGCTACAAAGGTTGCTCGGCCAGGTGAATTTCTTGAGAAGATTCATTTCAAACCTGGCCGGGAAGATCAGGGTCCTATCCCCATTATTGAAAATCAAGAATACTGAAGAGTTTATCTGGAATGAAGACCATCAAGCCGCTTTTGAAGGCATCAAACAATATTTGGCAACCCCACCGGTTTTGGTGCCACCTTCAAAAGAACGGCCGCTAAAACTTTATATAGCGGCTTCGAGCGATTCAGTTGGAGTCTTGTTGGCCCAAGAGAACGATCAAGGATATGAGCAGGCCATTTATTACCTCAGTAGATTCCTGACTCCAGTGGAAGAAAGGTACACTAATCTAGAGAAGTTGTGTCTAACACTCTATTATGCAGCTACCAAATTACGACATTATCTCCTGTCGGCCAAAGAAATTTTCGTCATAGCAGCCACTGACGTGGTCAAGTACATGCTCACTCGGCCTACGGTGAGTGGTAGACTCGGAAAATGGACCCTGACTCTGATGGAATTCGACTTTAAATATGTACCGCAGAAAGCGGTAAAGGGACAAGCATTGGCCGATTTTTTGGCCGATCATCCATCTAGTGTGCAGGAAAAAGAATTGGATATCCCAGTATTTCATGCCAGTTTTTGTTATGCCGAATTCCAACCATGGACACTGGAATTTGATGGCTCAAAAACAGAGTTTGCTTCTGGGATCGGAGTAGTAATAACTTCACCTACTGGTGACAAGCACGAACATGCATTTCAGCTTGAAGAATTATCCACAAACAATCAGGCAGAGTTTGAAGCTACAATTATAGGGTTGGAAATTCTATGGGAAATGGGTGCTAGAGCAGTTAATATTGTTGGAGATTCCCAACTCGTCTTGAAGCAAATGGAGGGCATATATAACTGCAATAGCGAGTCATTAGTACTGTTGCTACGAAGGGCGAGATTCTTGGCCCAGCAGTTCAATAGAATTGAATTCGAACATCGGCCAAGGAAGGAAAACTACCAAGCTAATGAACTAGCCCAGTTGGCATCTGGACTCAGACTGCGCGATTCAGTTAGAACGGTAACCATACAATCTCTCCCCAACTCCGAGAAAAGACTATTTCTGGTGGATTCATTAGCATGTTGTAACCAGACAATAAGACAGGATTGGAGAGGTGAGATCTGGGGATATCTTAAAGATCCTACTATAAAGACTAGCAGATCGACCAAAAGGAAAGCTGCCAACTATTTTATTCTGGGCTATGAGCTATATAAAAAAAGTATTGAGGACATCCCACTTAGATGTGTCAACCCAACAGAAGCCATGTTAATAATGGCCGAAGTACACGAAGGGATTTGTGGCGCACACCAAGCAGGAGTCAAGATGCGATGGTTATTACGTCGGCATGGTTATTACTGGCCATCAATCTTGAAAGATTGTCAGATGTTCGCTGCAGGATGTCAAGAATGTCAGAAACATGGACCAGTTCAGAGGGTGCCGGCATTTGAATTGCAAACCATAGTCAAGCCATGGCCCTTCAGAGGTTGGGCAATGGATTTGATTGGAAAAGTGTATCCTTCTTCGACCGGTCTACACAACTTCATCATAGTGGCCACCGATTACTTCACCAAATGGGTAGAAGCTAAACCTTTGAAAAAAGTGGAACAATCGGATGTGATTGAGTTTATCAGAGAACAGATAATTCACAGATACGGTATCCCCGAAACCATTACGACCGATTCAGGTACCGTTTTTGTAGGACAAGAAGTGACGGAATTTGCCAAAACATATGGCATCAGAATGATTCAATCTACACCCTATTACGCACAGGCAAATGGGCAAGCTGAAGCCACGAATAAGGTGTTGAAAAATATCCTAAGAAAGATGATTGAGGATAAGCCAAGAAGTTGGCATAAACTCTTATCTGAAGCATTGTGGGCGTATCGAATGTCTTACAAGACGTCTATTGGAACTACCCCTTTTGCCTTAACCTTCGGTCATGAGGCAGTTATTCCGGCCGAAATCACGGTCAAATCGTTAAGGGTGGCTATTCAGAATAATTTCACTCCCAAGGATTACACGGAAGCAATGTTAGTTGAATTAGAAGACTTGGGAGAGATGAGGAGGCTAGCCCTGGATAGGCAGAGAGCCCTCAAGCAAAGGATTGCAAGATCCTATAATCGCCGAGTAAAACACAAATCATTCGCTCAAGGAGATTTAGTGTGGAAAACCCTGCTGCCAATAGGGAAAAAGGATTCTTTGTATGGAAAATGGTCCCCCACGTGGGAAGGACCATTACAAGTCAGCAAGGTATTGCCCGGGGGGGCATACCATATACAGTCATTGGATGGCCAAGAAAAGAAGATTATCAACGGCCAGTTTTTGAAACGGTACTTTCCCACTCTATGGGAAAGCCGCGAAATCAATAACCAACCTGAGGAAAATCAGGAATAAAATAAAATATCTACTGTTCGGTACCTGCAACGCCAAATAAATGGCATTGTCAAATCGAGGAGCCGACATACAGTGCGGATTAGACTAAAATAGGAAATCTCTTCGAGATCCGCTCAGACCCATTGATCTTCTTTCTAACGATCGGTCTATAAATACTAAGGCAATGCTCGCCATTCTTTCAAGAAAGGGAAGAAGAGAAGAGATGGCGAAAAGTCAAGAGCCGATGTCGGAGACGATCGGAGAAAAAGAAGTCAACAAAGCCGATGACTTCATGAGAATGGGCGGGATCGGAAAAGGCGACTCTACTCTCGCTGACCCCATCACGGTGGGTCTTCTCCCACCAAGTTCTGGGTAGAGATGAGAGTTCTCTCCTCCGACCAGCATTTACGCCGGTCGGAATAGTCGCCATCCCCCCCCTCTTTCCTCTTGCCCCTTTGAAGGAATTGGCCCTCACTAACACCGTCTATGGTTGGAGTGCGGAGCAATTTCAGGGGCATATCGGCCCCGGTTGTATTATCATACCCCGGCTGATACATCTGGCCTTGATTGTATGAAAGAGCCAGAAGAGCTCGGCTTTGGTTGTATGAAAGATCAATGTTGAAATAAAAACATTCTTATTTTGTTTGTTTAGTTCTAATCTTTCTATGACGAGCAGTAGATATGAAATAAAACGAGTATGTTACGCATCCAAAAAGCATGCAAAAAACTACCGTTTAATAAAAGCCGAGGAGTCGGCTGAATAAAGTTTAAAATGCCAGCCATATGGCATTATCATAAAAAGTGAATACCGAACAAACGGTATGATTGTTTAGAAAAGGTTTTATAACCTTACCTTTCGAACCAAGTCTGAAATTGGGCATGATCATACTTCACCCGCTCCAATAATAATTGCATCTCAGCTCGACGCACCTCCACCTCCCTTTCATCCCTCATATGCTCCTCCAAACGGTGACGGCTCGATTCGATCAGCAGCATCTGAGTCTGGATAGATTCTTTAAGATGATGTTCCTCAGATTGTAGCCGAGATAAGTCGTCCGAAGCAGTATCTGATGGGTCACCAGCAATAGAGCCCTGGCCAAGAGAATTTTTATGAAGAGACCACCTCAAAGTTTCCAAATGGCGATTATGACCATATACAGCACGAATTTCTTGGCGAAAATCGGAACATCTCACGTTGACAGAACGGAGAAAGTCCATGGCTTCCCTTAGCTGCGGCACAGCACTATAAAAACCAAGCATGGACATCAGCCGATCTCCGGTTGAACGATCCCCGCGAGAATTCATCACTACGGCTCTGCATATCAACAACCGAACTTCTGACAATTCTTCGTCAGAAAGTTCTTCAGGCCGACGAAGAACAAAGGAGCGGAGTTCGTTCCAACTGTCAAAATCCGAAAGAAATGCTGGACGAAGGTCATGAAATTCTGGAGATGAAAGACAACGGTCTACTTCCATGAAGCAAAACCTGACAAATCCGAAGCAAGTACCAGGGAGGGGTCTATAATTTTCTTCCTTGGCCACAGGAATTTTTGGCTCAGAAGGTAATTCACCAGAAGAAGAACCAGAGGAAGTAGCACCAGGAACAGTGGATGGACCAGCTTCATCAACCACGGGACGAGGGAAGAAAGGAGCCGGCCTAGATGCACTAGGCAACGGATCGGTCGAAGGAGTGACAAATCGAGTTGAGGTTGGGGGACTAGCATAATGAAATGCACGAGGAGGAGTCGGCATGGGAGTTGATCTACCACTACTCCCAGAATGAACTGGAGGCCCATGCTGAGGACGAAATAAATCGATGTCTTCTTCCTCGTCCGAAGAATCGTCAGCCACGACGACACGCTCACCTGGATGCTGAACTCGGAGTCGCAAACTGGAACGAGTAACGTAAGCACGACCATCCGATACCTCACCAATCTTCCGTTTTTTCAAAGGCGACTGTTTGGAAGAAGGGTTGCTCCGACTGGCAGAAACCTTGGAAGGTCGCCGCCAGTTAAAGGTGACCGACGTCTCGGCTTTCTTTTTCTTGCTCTTCACATGGGAGGATCGAGGATCATCTAATAAAGAAAAAGAAAGTCAGACGCGACCGAATAAAGAAGATCAATTTATAAAAACATAAAAGAAAGTTACCTGGGTAACGGGCCTCATAATACCCGCGGAGTTTGCCTATACTCGCTATATCGACCGCATTCGGTCGAAATAGTGCAGTATACGACTCTGCATCAAGCCGGACAAAGTCAGAGTAAAGCTGAGACCACCATCGACGAAAGGAAGGTTCAACTGAGGATTCCCGGGGAAGAGGATAATTGCGGAAACGATCAGAAAGATCGCGGAACCGAGAAGTTGCTAATGACAGGTAACTAGGGCTCAAAACAGACCGAGAGCCACCATTGGTAGATGAAAACACCACCAGAGGAATGCCTTGGCCATAACCAAGTTGCCGACTGACGAAATGCGGCAGATATATTTCCACCCCTTCTCTTCTAGAAGTGGCAGGAGCATCTCGGTTATGCAAGCCAAAAGGAAGCTCACGGGCAATAAGAAAACTGGCCGTAGCACGTCGGCGAGCCTCTGGAGAAGAATTGATGGCGGCATAAAGGGGAGACCCATGAAATTGGTCTAAAGAAAAGTGATGGAATAAAGGAGGATTATTTTCCTGTAGACCTACCAGGAAGAAATCAAGAACAGCCGTGAAAGACAATTGCATGGGTGTTGCGGTAAGCCAGCGACGGCCGGCATAATAGTAATTAGGAAAAGGGTTATCTACGGCTGTACAGAAAAAGCCGGGGAAGTATTCGTAAAACCAGAATTGTAAAAACCAAAGAGGGCCACTGGCAACCCCTAATCGGCCGGAAGACAGACTGTGTAAACCACGGTAGACCTGGCTGAGAAAGAAAGGGGCTAGAGCCAAACGGCGACCCTGGGCAAGGGCTACCGCAATACCGGCAAACTCCTTTACCATCTGAGCAGATGGGCCACAGCAGAAGAAATGGCAAAGAAAAAACAGCAAAAAAGAGCAATGCTCTTGAAGGGAAGGAGGATTATCGGTATTTGAAACTCGCTCAGCACGGACAAAGGTGCCGAAAGCAGAAGAAGCATGAGCGGTGTTAAAAACAGAAGATGAGAAAACGGACAGGGTAGAATCTATTTCTTCCCCAAGAACCGAAAGACCTGTGATGCAGCAAACATCCAACAGGGTTGGGGTCATAGGCCCATGGTAAAAGGAGAAGGTGTTGGAACCCCGACACCAGAAAAATGAGGCCACCCCAAGCAAAATAGGATTGAAGGGAATGTAGAAGGTGGAATAGAAGATCATCTCCGCCAAACCTAGCCTAACCCAGGTCTCCATATAATAAGACCCTAAACGCTCAACCCATTTGTTCCACTCAGGGGAACACTTAGGCCAGGAGCGAGGAAGAGTAATCAGATTACCCCATCTCACAGGATCAGAGGCGCTGATCAAGTGGTAGGAAGAGTGCAGGACCTTTGGAGCCTTTTCCGTCTCGTCATCAGTGCATGGACCAAGAACAGGACCATCCTCACCATCAAGGAACAGATTCAAGTCGTTAGGGTTGTCGTCCGCCATGATCGATACCAGAAACCAGAGAAGAAAAGCTCGAAGGAAGAAGAAGACGGAACGAAACAAGGAAACGTATGCAGGAAGGAGAGCTCGTAATGATTCAAAATATCGAGAAGGGCGTTGATAAGACTGCTGTCTTCCCGAAAAAGATGTTGATAGTACGATCGCCTTCCCGAAGAAATCGAAACGGCGGCTCGATATCTTCTCGAAAAAAGCGTTTTTAAGGGTAAAGATCATACGGATGAATCAAATTGAAAAGATGACTTTGTCGAAAAAGGAGCCGATTCTGACGGCTAGGACAGTTGGCAAAATGGATTCCAAAAAAGAGTTTAATTCATTAAATGCTTTACAAAGAAGTATTTAAAATGGCAGAATATATACGGTCAAAAGACTCTTGGGCAGACCGTCTTTCTTCAACCAAAGTGGACCGAAGCAGAGAGGAACCTCGAGCCAACTCTATCTCCGATTTCAGCTCGTGGGAGATCTCGATGCACTGACGGGTCTTCTCTTTCAAGGTGTCATCAATAGAGTTATGTGTACGAAGAAGTTCCTCTCGTTGATTTACAAGATCAGACCTTCTAGATTGAAACTCAGCAATCTGACGGTCGACCGCCGAAATGTCATCATCAATAATATTTATACGGTGGGCCGCATCAGTAAACTGATGATGACAAATCTCGCGCTCATTCCTCAACTGTTGCAAAAGTTGATATCGGCCATCAACAGAATCGGCCGTATTACTCATTTCATGTAATTTGGCCGAAAGATGGTCAAAGACAACTTTATAAGGGTAAAGGAGAGTAAGTTGAGAGAACACCGATTTGACCTCAGGAGATACAGAAGACAGATCCCGAAGTTGTGCAGCCAATGCCATCACACGGGTAAGAGTCTCTTCGGAAATACCAATTATTCCTGGAGAGAGGAGGCGAATAATCTCCGATCGGATACTCGTTGGAGATAAGGGCTCAGATGAACCATCAGATGAGAGAGTAGAACAGACATCGTTCAATATAGTGTCCAATAGGCCATCACCAGGGAGTGATCCCGCAGCAAAAGAAGGAATAAGCGATGAACTGGAACTCCCCAAGTCGATAAGATTTTGCTTCGACCGATTAATATCAACTTCCGTTGATGCGACAGGAGAATCAGGAGGAATATCGGCCAAGGCAGAAGGGTCGGAAGGCCCGATAGAAATGGTAGATGTTGCAATCCCAACTACTGGTAGGGCAGCACTCTGCTCATATCCAGGAGGTAAGTCGGGAGACGGACTTCTTTCTGGAGAAACCTCTCGAATGGATAAATGCTCCTGATCTTCAGGAAGTGCTAAAGGGGCTGCTGCAGCGACACTACCAGGAGAATCCAATGCTTCGGTAGGAACAGAGAAATTGGCCGAATCAAAAACAGACATAGGATCAACAACTAGATCCGAAGAGGATTCCACGACATTGGAAGAAAAAGCAGTTGGACCCGAGGAACTCGAAGCCTAGAAGAATGAGGTGTCAGAAAAAAAAAAAACTAAAAAGATGAGCAAAAAAGATTCAGTACCTTCCGAGGACGCCGTCGTAGTGGGACGTCATCGGGATCCTCATCATCTTCATACGGGACAATCGAGAGAGGACATTCTGGTGACAACGCATCATCTTCGGCCAATTCCCCGGAAGGAGAAGCATGAGCCTCCAAGGTAAGAAACGGCGTTTCACCGGGTGGCCGAATAGCTGAACTGATATCTTCTTGGACAGGTTCAGGCAAAAGTTCAAATGGACTAGCCTCCAAAGCTAGAGGCGGAACTTTACCTAATGACAGAAAAACTGAGTGAACATCAAGCGGATCAGAAACAAGAAAGATAAGAATATACCTTCTTGGACAGGTGAAGCCGGAGGCTCAAACAGACCCATCCTTTCCAGATAATAATCGGCCGAATAACAGCAGATATTGTTCCACAAAGATTTCCACCAAACATGGAAATCACAGCGACAGTCGTGATGACGAGGAAGAAAGGGAAGTCGAAATTCAACGGCAGTAACTCTATAAGCATCTTCCATATCGGCAGCCTCGGCTACAGTGACAGATGGCCGATCAACAGATTTGGCATTAATTGTGAACAAACCATCTATATCAAATAAGGGGATCCTCTGTTCACATTGAAATTGCCGGCCGACACAATTGGGTAAGTATACTTCATACCCCGGTTTCTTGTTAATTGACTTCACAGCATAATTTAAATTTCGAGCCTTCAGAAAACTGGCCCAGATGAGATGCTGCTCGTCAGTTATGTCATCCACCATTGAAAGGAAACCGGGAGAATTTGCGGAAACTTCAAAAGGAGGAGTAGGAAAATTATGAAGATTGAAAAAGAAACGGAAACATTCAGAAAAAGATAGAACAGCTGGAGTGGCAGCCAAACAGGCGTGGCCACCAAAATCAGAAGGCATGTTGGGAGGGATTGGTACTTGAGCATAAAACTGGGAAGGAAAATAGTGATAAGCCCAAAATTGGAGAAACCACAATGGCCCCCTAGGATTCTGAAGGGAGCCATGAACGAACTCTTGAAGTGAACGGTATAAAACCGATAAAAAGTAAGGAGCAAGGGCAACTTCATACTCACCCAGAATTAACTTGACCAATGAGTAATACTCTTTGGTAACTGCTTGAGCCTTGGAACAGAACACAAAGTTGCAGAAAAAATAAAGAAGAAAGTAGAAGTGTTCCACCTCATCTGCATAAGCTGGAGGCCGAAATTTGGCACAGTCCTTGATGTAGGACCGATAAGAAGAATGAATTGAAGTTGGTGGAGATTCGCTCTCTGACGGTGGAGGTTCATTCTCAGACAACACAATACCTTTTGGCCGAGAAGATCGTGCCTTCTTGAAAGCCCTGTTATTCTTCGTTGAGGGTTGCTTTCGTTTCTTTTCTACCTCTTTCCCTTTGTCACCCACTTCCATCGGAGGTAAATGCTGGTAATCCTTAAGGTCCGCCATACCGACCCGGATCTCATGACCAGTCGCGAAGAAACCAGTAATAAAGCAGACATCCATGACAGTAGGAGTCATCATTCCGCAGGGGAAATTGAAGGTGTTGGTATGAGTATTCCAGAATGAACTCATGGCGCAGAGAAGATCGCGATTGCAGGGAATAGAATGACAGGAAAAGATAATCATGTCATAAATACCTGTCTTACGCCAAACAACGGCAAAACGATCCTTCATCCGGTCAACCCAAGCTTTCCATTCAGGGTAAGCAGTCGGCCAATTTCGAAAGCGAAGAGGTAAATGGAGATTCTCTTCGTCAGTAAAGAGTAAAGGGCCCCTCACTTTCTCAGTCGGGGCCTCCAAAGGAGCATTACTGGCACAAATGAAGGGGCCTACAGATATCGAGTTGCCGAAAACTTCGACTGTAGAAGGATAGTGTATGAGAGTGCCCGCCATTGAAGACAAAGAGGAAGAAAAGACAAACAGCCAAAAAGAAAGAGTAAAGTAAAATCTCGGCTGTGGTACTTTATAGAAGGCGAAATCCGAAAGGTTTCATCATTACGATCGTAGGGAAACGGCGCGATCTTTTCACATCAAACGACGGACAAATTTTGAAAAACCCGAAAATACTTACTCATCACACCGGCCGATGACGGCGTCACAAGTAAGTAGGGGGGCAATGTTTACACCCTATATAACCGACGAATAAGAGAAGGACACGTGGTGCCTAGGTGGCTTGGTTAGGCCACGGCCCGTAGACTTTGAAGGGTTGAGCCGGCCGCGTCAGCACGCATACAGAAGAATGCGGTTCGAGCCACGCAAGCCAATAAGACAAAACCATAAATATCAGAAGATCGTGCCATCGGCCGTTCAAGAATAGAATTATTAGATCATGGCCGGGCGGTTATCACTTTGAAACAGAGAACTGAAGATAAACAACCGCCATGAAGATCGTGCGAGAGTAGGAAGTTGAGCAACCGTCAAGGAGCGGCTATAAAAGGCCTCAATTCGAAGAGCTCGAGGACACAATCCACACAACCGCAACCGGTTATTATATTATTTTGATCATCCGTGATCCTTTATCCCCTCTAACACAGACGGATAAACTAGGACTTCTCTCACTGCTTCCAGTCGCAGTGACATCTTCGACCCCTCTTTACTCCGATTAACACCAGAATCCTGCCACCGGAGAGTAATTTGAGGCCGCCCCTGACTCGCAGTTCTGTCTTTACAGAATCCCGAGCAGCCGGTCCCGAGACTCGCTCTGTTCACGCCAGGTGACTTGTGTATTTTCGGGTAAGTAGCAATCCAAGGTGAACCCCCTGAATCGACTTTGTAAGCAGCCGCCCCCTTCCTCCTGCGCTTATACCCGATTACGGCTATAAGACCAGGACAAGCCGGTCCTGCGAGCCTTGTCGGTTTTCTTTTGTACTTTTTGTTTTTATTTTGAGGATTATCTGTTGTCGCTTTCGGCTATTTGGCCGATTTTATAATAAAAGGATTTGTGTGCCGTTAGTTGCTTTTGCTTTCAAACACTTACAAGAACCCGAAACGAAGACCGAACCCCTAGCCTTCATACCATCGCCTGACCGATTTTATTACAGGCGACTTGCAGTACGACTGAACCGATCCCGGTTCAGATTCGGAACAGGTGCCCGGGGTCAGGAATCGACTCGAAAATCATTGTATCAAACGATACTGGCACGCCCGCGTAGAGACACATCATCACCACAGACACGTGTCCACACCGGCCCATTTTTGGAGCAACATGTATCCTACAAGATTATGCTTGTATCTCCCTTAAAAATGTTCTTGTATCCCTTTAATTAAGACTGTGATTGTATCCCCTTAAGACTGTGCATGTATCCTCGTACGACTGTACTTGTATCCCCTTAATATTTTGCATGTATCCCCTTAAGAATGTTATTGTATCCCCTTAAGATTGTACTTGTATCCCCGTAAGATCCTGCTTGTATCCAACTAAGAATGTGCTCGTATCCCCTTGAAATTGTGATTGTATCATCGTAATTTTGTGCATTTTTTCTTGTAAGAATGTTCTCACAATCTTTCATCAAATAGAGCCCCTTAAGGTTGGTGTCCCGATTGAAGCATTTGTACAAATTATTTATAGCTATGACCAGACAAGCAAATGGAATAGATCCAAAAAAAAAAGAAAAAAAACAAAGAGTTTTGTCATCATGGTCACAAATACAAAGGATTCATTAGAAAAGTTTTGTCCTCTATGATTTGATTGATACAATTTGTGTGATTTGGAATAGAAGTCTAGGCCTAGAAAATTATATTCTTTTTCTTCATTATCCTATATTTTTGTAACATTGGCGTCCATTAATTTCATTTTAATCCCTTAGCTTCACATTGTCAATGTCCTGTAGCAACTGCCGATAGATGTCTGACATCCTTCTTGCATGGTCACGCTCTTCTTCCAGCAATCAACGTTCGAGCTCCCATACAATGCTTCGGTTTTATCTAGTGCTCTTTCTCACAGAAGATTCTCTTGATTCCCCGCTTTCCTCATCCTCAAACCATAACAAGAAGTTGCACTTGTGTTCCTCCTAGGTGTTGACATAACACTAGATATATAGGTGTTAACATGGGTCTTAAAATTTGTATCATTATGCACTCCTATAGGTGTTGGCATTTGTCAGTTAGTGTTGATATATCATTCTATCTAGCTTGCAATACTAATATCATCGACTTTTATGACAATCCTACAAATCAGTTTTTGGGGTTCACCAAATCCTATGTCAAGCTCCACCATAACCAATTATAAATATAAATACTACATGCAGAAATGAAATAGATTACATTTACAATCTAAAGAGGCCTAAAACTTAAGGTAACGAATCCCAATAACACATCATAGCAAGGAGCAATACAAGCCTAACAATTGTTCTAATTATTCATGCATTCAAAATATATGAGATAATTCACAATTAAGATATATAATCCCATTAGTAAATACCAATAAATCATATTTAATTTAGTAGTTAATCCAATAATTAACAAAAAATTTATGACAACCCTCAAAGCATCGAAAGTAAATCCAAATTATAGAAACACTTAAAACCAGATGTTACAATACCTCTCTCTTCAAAGCCCGTGTCATGCTCACCAGAATCTATGAAATCAGTTGCCATTCTTGTTAGTGAACAGAATATTCCGAAGGCAAATATTGGACTCGCTGCTAGAGTTTCAGCGTTTCTCTGGCTATACATTTTCATCAAGGGTATAGACATAGTACAGATTCGTATTTTCTACTGAACCAGCCCTCTCCAAAATCCTCCTATACACTTGAGAATTTTGATTTTGTTCCTTTAATTTGGCAATTGTAAGCTTCCAAGTGTAGTTGTCACTTTAGACCTTCCTTTGGGTTCTAGTTTGGGTTCATTTGTGGCATTCTGTGTCTCTCTGTCAGCAGCCCTGGTTGCTTTATCAGATTCGGTGAATATGGGTCAAAAACATCAAGGATGTTGATTGAATATTCAAACTGTTAGAAACTTCCATTTATTAATAGAACTTTTTCATACATATGTAGGATTCTAAGAGGGAGTGGGCAAGTTGTGGATAGTGACAAAGGGGTAATTTACACCCACAAGAATCTGAGTCCGCAAAAACCGGGTGTATTTCTATGTTATGGGCCTTATGGCTCCACCGGTGGTGACATGGATTTTTGTTTTTTTGAGCATGGCGACGAAGGAGCGATCTTTATTTTTTTATTGGGCTAAGGTCATGAGCTTGGACTAAAGAGTAAGTATGATCCTATAGTAACTAACAAATCTCAATTATAGCAACACCAAGTGGTCCAAATCTCTCAAAAGAACCCCAACAAAGAAAATAATAATAATAATTCACAATGGCAATTGGCAAATTTCAGCTAAACAGCTGGAGAGTAGGCAATTTCCTTGTGCAATATAAGGGTCGAATGACTGAAACATGCTCTTTTTGAATGTGTGTTTCAAAGGGTAAACACTATTTTTTTTTCATCAAATTTACAAGCCAATTAACATCAGCAGAATTATCAAAGCGATGAAGATGAGAATGAAAGCAGACCAAAACCAAACACATACTCACACAGGGCACTCTAACTAAACAAAATTTAGGGCATCATGACATACACACAAATTAATCTAAACACATTCAATAATCTGAACACATTTAATAATTTTCCCTAAACTATTGAACACATTCAATAATCTGAACACAAGAATTAGATTAATTATCTGTGTTGGTTTTGGATCCTTAAGCAAAAGTGAAACAGCTTACTATCCTTAAAAAAGGGGTAAAAAAGGAGAGAAAATACAAAATAAGCCAAAAGAAAACTAAGAGTAAAGTATGTGACGTAAAACCTTGATTTTGTTAAAGTCCTCTTTCCCTCCCATGTTCCTACAATGATGAAGAAATAATCTTAGGAAAATCATGTGCCATTGATGCCATTCCCAAAGTTTGAAGATCCTTTAAACATATAAATTAATTCCCTCTTTCGGTTCCTCTGTTTATCTAAATCTTCGATGGGTTTAGAGCAACCCCGAGATCATGCTTGCTTCGATAAAAAGCTTTTATATATAGAATTTGAGGATTGTCATAAACAATCCCCAATATAACAACACAGATTAAGATAAATTAGAAGACATAGATCTACCTTGTCTTTGTGCAATAGTAGGCTTTGGGGATTTGGCCTTTGGCATCAAGCACAATCAGACAACTGAATCTTCAACTCTCACCCTCTCTTGCCAGTCCACCGTAACACTTGAGAATACATTCAACGGCCGCTCATAAACTATAACAAAATTCGAAGGTGTGAGTGTTGGAAACAATATCAATTGCTAGAGAGTTCTAAGTTGAAGCGTTTTAGGATGAGAGATTCACTGTTGGCATCAAACTGGGGAACACTTCTAAAAGAGGGATCGTCGGAGAGGGTCACCAGACAGTGTGTGAGGTTCGTTTTGAGCAGATGGGTGCACAGGGTTGCTCGTGGGCCGGCACGTGCCAGGGTATTAAAACCCTTTTTTTAATAAAAAAATCCTAAAAAATCACAAAAAAAAAAATCCAAAAACTCACAAAAAATTCTGAAAAATATTTTTATTATTCACAAAATTGTTTTACACTTATTGGGATTGATTTTGCTCAAAAAAAATATAAATTACACCCATTAAAGATTTAAAGTAGTCTAATTAAAAACAATGGACTTAACAAATATATTTAATTGGAGATTTATAACAGCTTTTTAGGCTTATTTATATCTAATAATTTTCTTAGTTTTGATTGATTATGTAAGAGCTTCTATAATTATAGGTATCCTTAATTTTTAACTAAAATAATTTAATTATGATACTATTGATACAAGAAGTTGCTATGATTGAGTGGTTAAGGAGACAAATTTCACACCTGTTGGGCAAGGTTCGAACCTCACTACCAACAATTTTTGGGTTAAATTAATAAACTAGGCTAGTTGGGCCACCCAGGCGTGCCCCATAGCGGGCCAGCCCGCCGCGGCCAGCTTTGCCGCGGGCCCGTGGGCACTCGTGCCACGGCCCGCCGAGCTGCTTGCCCTGGCGGGCTGTGCCTGCAGGGCCCTAGGCACGCCTGTGCCTTGCTTGGGCCGGCACAGCCAGTAAGCAACCCTAGTGCACTAACACAATATACAAAAAAGCTTGATTTTGACAAAAGGTTGGACGGCTGAGCTGGCTGACATGGGGTAAAATGGGGATGAAAGCATAGGACATGACCTGCTCCCCTTCTTTTGCAATTAGTCTTCAAAAGGTGCATTTTTTTGCCAATAAGATTTTTTTTTGGCATGTTTTTAGCAATAACTTAGAAAAGGTACCCTTTTCAATAATTTTCCCTTCATATTTCGATTCAAGCGGGATTGGCATTTAAATTTTAAATTTTAAATTTTGAATTTTGTCAGTTGATTCCGTTAAATCCATCTGATAGGTGTCTTTTATCTATCTATCTATTATATTAAGGCTGACTGCCTTGGGCTGTCGTGGCTGCTTCGGGCAGCCTCGGGTGTCCGAGCCTCTAATCCGCCCTCTCCTCTCATGCTTCGTGATACTTCTCTCCGTCTCTATCTCACCCTATCTAATCTACTCTCTCCCATTGAAGGCCCTACAACTCCTAAATCGACCCTTCAGCCCGGTCTTAGGAACCTCTAATCCGCCCTCTCCTTCCATAAGGTGTGTTTGGAGAGATGGTTGGATTATTGGAAAATCACGCGCCTCTTTGTAGAACTGCACTCATGCCCGAGGAAGAAACCAGTTCTTGAATTTTGGCAATGGCAAAATGTGGGGTTTTGTTCATGTTGATTATCAGTTAGATTATCATGTCTTGTTAATAGGTGTTATCTGGTTTGGCCGTCTCTCGGCTCCGCTCAAGGCCGATGGCCTTATTTTGTCTGTGTTTGTGATAGTCAGAGATAGGTATTAGGGTGCTTCCATGACAATGTGCTGGTGTTTGCGCCTCTCTTCGGTGAGGATTGATATCCTGATCCTTCCCTATTCCGTCGCAACTCTGTTAGCGACTCTGTTCCCTTTGTGGACTCCCAAAATCCGCCAGGTAGCGGACCCTTCTTCAGGCGCTTCTGATGGTTATCCATCAGGTCGTTTGGTTTTCGCCGTATGCCTGAAATTTCCTTTGTTTGGTGCAAATACTAACACGTCTGTTGGTGGTGGTATCTTTGGTTATCTAGTCCCGAGTATCCGGTCTCTTTTTTGGTTTCTTATGTGCTCTTTGATGTATCCTATCTTGAATGATGTACTATTACTTTTTGTTAATGAAATTGCCTAGTTATGGCTTTCTACCAAAAAATAAAAAAAGGAAATGCTTCAACCGACTACGAAATCATTCCACTCTAGGTTTACGTGCAACCAATAAATTTCTATGTTACAGTTTTGTAATTTTTACCTTTCGTTCCGTTTTTACTCTTCCAAGCAAATGCCAGCGTCATTATCTCACAAGTGCCAACTGTTGGTTACTTTCTTCTTATTAATTATTGTAACGCCCCGAACCCGGGTCAGTGCAAACCGGCACCCAACCCAAACCCGGTTCGCTACTGTAACAACCCAAGTTCAGTTCAACAACCAAACTCGAGGTGTTACCACAAAGCTGAGGTCAGATACAAACTAAGATTCACAATAATTTTAAAATTTACTAATTAATTACATCATAGTTCTGATGGCCAATAAAAACAATTCTTTATTCAATAATATCAATTCAGTCTACAATAAGGTTTATCTAATCAACATGTGATATTAATGCCAATTACAATTCTACCTATCAATTTAAAACCCCATCTTCGCGATCTCTCCAAGCAAATTGAAAATAGGGGAAAACGAAGTGAGATTTACATCTCAGCAAGTAGTAGGTGCATGCAATTTGAAACAGTCTAATGTAAGCAAATAGTCATGAGGTATTCGATTAATCCACGATAAGACGAGAAAGCCAAGTCATCCATAGCAATTCCAAATAAAGCGATAAAAACAGATGATCATGTACAAATACCAGTAATTGGATGTTAATGAGGTAAAATCGACAAAAGCGATAAAACACGTGCCATTTCAGGACTCACAAAGATGATAAGTATTTGAGAGGACACTCGACTAAATGCTATACCACCGTATGACTTAGAGGCAGTGCTACTTAATGATACTCAAGCCCCATGTAGCGCAGCTTAGACAAGAGTCGTAGTCACCGACTTATTGTGCACGAACTCAACAGAGTTGGCATGTACCACCAGCATGGAGCACCAGAATCAATACATGGAGATGGTCGCTTATCCACATGTACAGGGAATCACCAGCGGCGCATCGGGGTATCCCTTCAGACATAGGACCTTCCCAGAGCAAACTAATTTGCAAGGGAAGCGCGCTCGCACATAGGAGTAACTCAACCCAAACTAAATACCACTTAGCTAACCAGCCAAAATTATGGATCCATATACAGCTAAGCCCACTGACACAAAACACGATAAAACCACATACGGGAGGACACGCTAATGTAGGAGGCATACACACTTTTACCCGTAAAGGATTAAACATCTCTACACAGAGGATTACCCATCTCTGCCGTAAAAGTTAGTATCAACTCAACCACAGAAGCCGTATCACCCAACCGTAAAAGTAAAGTGAACAACACCATACCACATACCAAACCATACCCAAGTATTCCATCCCATGGGAAAACCATGATTCAATCCTTACAAATTCAATTAAAGGCTTTTTCAGAATAACATATGCAATTTCCCAAATATATTCAAAATAAAACTCATGTATCATATGTTTGATAAAACTCAGAGTTTATGCAATTTCAGTAGCCAACATTCATATTGAAAGCTCAAATAAAGTAAATCAAATCTTACTTAGTGTTTTCCTTATTAATCCCTTTATTAGAATCCAATTTCCTATCTTAACACCTAAGATAGTTTCCATTTAGGTTTTCTGTATTTTATTTCTCTAGCATGTTCTAAAGACCTAAAATAAAGTTTAGGAGATGGTTTTACCCTAGGAATTCCAGTAGAATTATTTCTATCAATATCCCATACCATTTAGACCCTTTTATGCACACCCTTTCATTATAACCTTCAATTTATTGATTAATCTTTCCAATTTAATTTTATAATTTTTATACCTTAATTAAGTCCTTATAAAGATGCTAACATGCTTAACTAAATAGAAAAATTATTGGATATTTATTCATATTACAAAATCCCCAAAATCTGCAAATTTTACATAGAACGCCTACCTCTAGCTACAGGGCTAGGCGATCCTAGGCGCTCATGCAATTTTTAACAGAATTTTCCAGATTTGCAAAGTTCGGATTGTTATGCTTTTGCTATATGTTTCTTTGGTCTAAATTAATCTAATAACATTCTAAAACATTCCTAAAGCCTTCTAGACTAATTCCCATCAATTAAATACCATCCTATAATTAATTTCATGATCAAACCAAGTTTTCTTCTTTATTTCAATAAATCCTTCAAGAATATCAATCACTAACATATAAACAATTTGATTCCATGTAAATACTGTTCCGATTAATCCATTCAATCCATATGAAATCACAGAAAATGAAATCATGCAGTTCCTCACATTTTCCAAGGGTTACTACTTGCCTTATACGCTAAAATCCTTCTTCCATTGAAGCTTCTAATTCTGGACCTTACTTTTGCTCCCAAATGCACCAAGGTAGAGCTCTCTAATTCACATATCTACCGTACATATTGTATTTCCATCAATAATGAACAAAACCCCCAAATTTGAAGGCGATCCATTGTACGGATTTTCCCCAATCATGATTTGATGATGGCTGGTCAAGCATCTCTATTAGCAACCTTCTTCCTTTCTCTCCCTCTTTTCTCTCAATAATAAACCCACGAAAATTCTCTCTTGTCTAACCTTAATCTCCTATTTATATTAGGCTTCAGAAGTCCTAAACCAACCCTAATATGCTACTTTAATTTAGGCTAACCCAACCTTGGTCTAATTAAAGTCTAACCCATTCTAATTAATTCCTACTTTTTTTCCACCTTTTATTTTTCTACTAAAACATTATTAATTAAATCTCTTATCATCTAAACTCCTACTTACAACCTATTTTCGTGCATAATAATTAATTAAACCTTAATATCACCTAAAACCTTATTTTCTCCAAATTAAGACTTGAAATCTCCTAATTACCCTTTTTCCCACTTTTAGGCTTTTATTAATTCCTTTTAATTTCTAAATTGTCAAAATAAATTATTTCCTTCTATTTTCAAATTCTAGTTATTATTTAATGATCTATTTAATAATTACCCTTTTCTGAAAATTACCAAAATACCTTTTTTACTCTTTTAGGCTAATTTCATTAAAATTATTTCTTTATTTACAACTTATGACTTATTCGAATTACTTATCCTCTAAATCTTCACTTTTTATTTTAACTAGGACTTAACTCATATTTTCTTTTATTTATTATTTATTTATTTATTTGGTGAAAATTCGGTGTTTTACAATTATTACTAGCTGGTGCCAGGTGTTCTATTTTATGTATACCATGGTAAAAGAGGAAATGAATAATTGTTTGAAATATTTAATGACTTCGAATTTGTTAAAGGATATATTTTGGAAAGTCAATAACAAAAAGACGAAGGTACCGTTTGGTAACGCTTTTTAGAAGTGTTTTTTTTGCTTTTGAGAGCAAAAAATTGCTTTCGAAAGCAAAAGTGTTGTTTGGTTATGCACACATGAAGCAATTTATAAGAAGCAAAAAAGCAATTTCATTGCTTTTCAAAAGAAGCATAGAAATGTTGCTTCTCACTTTAACCATAAATTTACTTTCTTGCTTCTAAAGCCCTCAACAAATCCAATGGTTCGGGTTGACCCGTATAATAGTTGGGTCGGCTTCGGGGTTGGGGATTTAGTAACCCATTCGTATTCGGGTCAACTTGAATCTAGTCCAATAATGATTTGTTTAACTCAATAATGACTTGTTTAACACGATAATTACCCGTTTAACCCCAATAATGACCCGCTTAACCTGATAATGATCCGTTCAACCCGATAATGACCCGTTTAACACAATAATGGCCCATTTAACACGATAATGGTCCATTTAATCTGATATTGATTCGTTTAACCCAATAATGACCCGCTTAACCCGATAATGATTTGTTCAACCCGATATGACCCGTTTAACACAATAATGACCCGTTTAACACGATAATGGCCCATTTTACTTGATAATGACTCGTTTAACCCGATAATGACCCGCTTAACCCGATAATGATCCGTTTAACCCGATAATGACCCGTTTAACTCGATAATGGCCCCGTTTAACTCGATAATGATCCGTTTAACCTGATAATGACTCGTTTAACCCAATAATGACCCGCTTAACCTAATAATGATCCATTTAACATGATAATGACCCGTTTAACTCAATAATGGCCCATTTAACTCGATAATGACCCGTTTAACCTAATAATGACTCGTTTAACTTGATAATGACCCGCTTAACCCAATAATGATCCGTTTAACCCGATAATGACCCATTTAACTCAATAATGGCCCATTTAACTCAATAATGACCTGTTTAACCCTAAATTGTATCACTAATTCATGTTATTTTCTATTGGTTTATTTTTTATAATTAAAAAAAATTTAATCGGGTTGGTGGGTTGAACTCGATTATTGGCGAGTTGGGTTTGGTTTTAGATTTTCCCAACCAACCCACCAATAAATAGATTCAACTTGAACCGACCCGATTATTACTCAACCCGTTACAATATACGTCAAGTATATTTTTAAGTATAATACATCAATAGTTTACTGTAGTTTTATATGATAGCATAAAAGCAATTTATATCCTATTGTAGTTACCAAACATGTTTTTTTGCTTTTTAGCAGCAAAGCAAAAGTTTACCAAACAGCTTTGCTTCAACAAAAGATCTTTTGAAAAGCAGAAAAATACTTTTTTGCTTTCTTGCTTTCAAAAGCAAGAAAGCAAAAGCATTACCAAACAGAGCCGAAGTTATCCTCATGAAAAATATTTTGTAATAAGCCATTATTACACAAATTTGAGCCCTTTAAGCCCTTCTCTCTTGATTTGTTTGTTGTTTGTTTCCGAAGGGTAACGTGTAGAAGAAGATGAAGAATACCTACATATAGCTTCCAAATCAGTAATGATCTCTTTTCTAACTCTGGAAATTAAATTAGAAACCCTAAAAAAACTAAAAAAGATCCAAATTATGATTATTTTTGTTTGAATTGGCTTAAATTAATTTTAATTATTGGTAAAATTTAATTTTTAATCTAAAATTAATTTCTAATGTAAAATCAATTTTTTTCTCTAATAGTTTGTAATTTATCTTACATCCACTTCCTTCCTTGAAAAAATTGAGGTATTTTTTACCATTGTACCCTTAAATTAATAAATCTTATCAATAGGTGTGTAAGGACTATTTTGAAAGGTTGCACATTTTGTTTGGCATGCTTTCCAAGGAGCCTATTTCCATTATAAATAGTACAGATATGCGATACCTGTGCATCGCATGGGCTGTCTGCTAGTCTATTATATTCAGGTTGATTGCCTCGGGCTGATGTGGCCGCCTCGAGCATCCAAGGCTTTCCCTCCTTTCCTAACCTCTCTTCTCTCTTTATCACTTAGTTTCGATTTTCTCATCCTGTCTCCCTTCTCTCTCTATCACTTAGTCCGATGCTTTGTCTCCAACTGCGATGCGCATGAGATTTTTTACCTGTGCTAATGAAGGATTTCTCAAGGGGCACCTTCTCAATCCCTCTTTCCTCAGCAAAGTTTGGGGTAATGTGTTGAGGTAGGACGGTTCGGGTTGGAGAGGAAAGTTTGAAAGGTTGAAGCTTAGTAAGCATGTTCTGATGATAGAATCGGTGAAGCTCAAGCAACAGCAGCAGAATACTAGAGCCTAACTTCAAGCCATGGAACAAAGGTTGCAAGTAACGGAGTTGAGGCAGCAACAAATGATGAACTTCTTGGCAAGAGCAATGCAGAAACCCACTTTTATCTAGCAATTGGTCCAGCAGAAGGAAATCAGGAAGGAAGCACTCACGAAGAAAAGAAGGTGGTCCATGGATCAACGACGGATCGAGTGAGTTTGGAAGTGGTGAATCAAGCCAAATTGGTGAAAGAAAAAATCCCATCGAGGTTGACGCCCAGGATCCTCTGTGAAGCGCTTCACAGAGGATCCTCTGTGAAGCGGGAAGGTACCCTCGATTTATGGGAGTACCTCAGACAAACAAGAGAAACAATGGGGTACCCCAGGCAAACAAGGAGGTACCCCATTGTTTAGTGAAGCAGGAAGGTACCCTCGGTTTATGAGGGTACCCTCGTAAACCGAGGGTACTTTCCTGCTTCAAATAAACAATGGGGTACCCCATTGTTTGCCTTGGGTACCCCCCATAAATCGGGGGTACCTTCCTGTTTCATAGCAAACAATGGGGTACCTGAGGTACCCCCATAAATTGCCTGAGGTACCCCCATTTATGGGGGTACCTCCCCGCTTCACAGAGGATCCTCTGTGAAGCGCTTCACAGAGGATCCTCTTCCCGAGGTTGAACCTTCATATTACCATAATCTTGGGTTTGAACTGAAGCCACAGACCTGGAGAGGCTTACATTGGAAATGTAGGGATTGGGTGGAGCTACAAAGGAGCAAGACAAAGAAAGGGAAGAGCAAGACTGGTGCCTGGTGATGGTGCTCTCTTGCATATAATAGAGCACCATCACCTCCTCCCTCAATCCTTCCCCTTCCCGTCTCTCCATCTCTCTTCCTCTCTCCCACCGATCCTCTCTCCTTCCCTATCTCTTCCTCCATCCCACCGATCCTCTCCCTCTCCTTCTCTCTACCTCCTCCCTTAGTCCCTCTGGCAGCTGACAGCTTTCCTCTGGTCCTCCCATTTTCGTTCTCCTTGTCCTTCTCGTCTTCCTCTTAGCCTCTCTCCCTCTCTCTTTCCATTTTTTTTTAATTACGAGTAACTTTGCAAGATTTAGCCTGCAAAGTCAAGTCACAGCCTGCAAAGTGACATAACTTTGCAGGCTAACGCCTTCAAGGTGATAAATTGATAATAATAAATGCCTTGAATAGAGATGTGTCAAATCGGCTCTCCTATGAAAGCATTTCGTCTGCAGCCAGCCACTTAGTGGAACTACCTTGAAACACATGGTAGAGGGCCCCACACATCCATACCTCATCCTAGCTGGTGATTCCACTGAATCGTGTGATTTTGGCTGTAAAGGAAATGCATTCCTCTCCAATGCATGTTTTGACCACGCATTAATTCGCATAAAGTATCGTCTGCTGCCTCATCCTACAGCAGGCAATGCCGCAGCTGTGACATGCTGCCATGTGTAGCATCTCACGGCTAACATTTTTCACCTAGAAATGTATTTTCACATTTTTTTTAAGTGAAAAGATATTAGTCGTGAGATGCTCCACATGACAGCATCTCACGGTTGAGGCATCGTTTGCTGCAGTTAATGGCGGCAGACAATTTCAGCCCACACGATAAAGTCCTCATGCTTCCCCAATAAAAGAAACCCTTTGAGCACATTTCTCTCGAGGAACTAGAAGCACATGTTTCTCTAAATTACAGAAATACCCACATTTGTCTTTGCTGTACATATCACATGGCCCTATTTTTTGAACTTGCAGACAATAATAGTTGTCTGATACATGTATTCACCTTTCTCTGCCCAACATTGTTTTTGTTGTGTATTGAATTACCAAATCGCTATAAGCTTGATGATCAAATGGCGGGGGTTTGCCTTTGCATGGGTTAGGAAAGATTGCCTAGCTTTGAATCTAATTCGATGCATGAATGCCATGTTTACTCTAATTGTTCCAAAGCAAAGTCCGCCCATTTCAGGAAATATCATACAAGGATTTCGAATTACCTGATCTTCAAATTAGTTCACATGACATTGACACTTTTCATGTGTCCCACTTCTCTATTTTGTTTACCACTTCACAGTATTATTTATACTATCAATGTTAATAATTGCTTTTCCTATATTTCCTAATATTTATAAAAAAATTTCTCAAACTGTCATATGTATTAAATGTATTTCCTGTGCGTATTATGTGTTCCAATGCTACTGAATGAAGTATATGTGACTTCAATTGTACACGTGGCAGCATCCTGTAAGAGCTCCAAATAAAATTGCAAATAGAGCTCTACAGTCCGCCATATGCTTCCACTGTTGCACTAATAACCACCCATACTCATGTATTATATTTCGGTTGACTATTGACCAACTCCCTTGGGCCCCACCTTCAACCAATATATCTATGAATCTATCAATTTCTATCTATATCTATGTGTATACTATGTATAACGCGAGACGTCCCTTTAGGAATCGTGCCAAACAAAATATGAGACTTTCCAAAACAGCCCTTATACATTATTGTGAAAATTTATTAATAAAAAGGTACAATAGTCAAAATTGTCTTAATTTTTTCAAAACTTAATAATCAATTGTAAAATTGTTCCCTCTCCTGTTTACCTCTTTCTTCAGACGTGTGGTAGTTCCTCTCTCATTTACCTATTTCTTCATACGTGTGGTATTGCATGTGCTGGCTAGTGACATTAATGAGATCATAGGGCTGGCACATACGAGAAAAGGCTTATGAGATTTGAAATTTGCTACTGCTACCTCTTGCTACTGACTTTGGTGCTTGACTGAGAAAGCATAGGAGGCTATATCAAACTTTTGTATTGCCCCAATCCCATCACCTCGATGTTGTCCGCTTTGGCCCATTGGGTTTCACAATTTTGCTCTTGGGTTTGACCTAAAAGGCCTTGTCACTTGAGGGATTCACAAACATATATAGACCTTCACTTTCTCCTTCCTTAGCAATGTAGGAATTCAGGACACATGATCGTTGTTTTCACACTTCGTCTACAAATGACACAATGCAATGCTTCATGGTTGGTACAAATTCGATATTTATAAAATAAAAAAAAAAAAGGCTTTCATTTTTGGAAAACAAGAGAAGCTTATTTTTTTTTTTAGGACAATGACATAAAATGAATCTCAAATTGAAGGAATAATGCCGTGAGAGCAAATATGTGAGCTAACCTGCAAGTTGTTCTTCTTGGAGAAATGGCATAAGTCATTTCTAAAGTGAGTGTACATATCTTGTTTATTATTTCAGTTCACCCTATAGAACATCGTTCCTACTAAAAGCTTAAGCTTATAGTAGGGGTGAACTTTATATATTTAATTATATTCCTAATACTCCCCCTCACATGTGGGTTGGACTCAAACCCATTTTTAGGGAGGCCCTATATTTGGAATATATTTTTTCAATGGGTGGAGTGGAGGTTTGAACCCAGGATCTTGGTGTTAGCCTAAGGCTTTGATACCTTATAGAACACCAATCCTACTGAAAGCCCAAGCTGATAGATGGGGTGAATTTTTATATATTTAGTTATATTCTTAACACTCCCCTTCACGTGTGGGCTAGACTGAAACCCATTTTAAGGGAGGCCCTACACGTGGAATATTTTTTTCTCAACGAGTGGAGTAGAGCTTTGAACCCAGGACCACGGCGTTTGCTTAAGGCTCTAATACTATATAGAACACCATTCCTACTAAAAGCTTAAGTTGATAATAGGGGTGAACTTTATATATTTAATTATATTCCTAGTACACCCTATGTGCATCCAAAGAGCGTTTTTCTTAATATGTTTGTTGAAGGAATGGTGGATGGCAAAAAGGGGCTAGGTGCACGTAAGGTTTGACAGTTGATAATTACTTCTTGAGTTGTTAGATGCCTTAAACTACTATTTTTAGTGCATCAATCTCTTGGTGAATTTACAGTTTAAGTCTTGTGTTACTTTCCTAGGAGTGCCTATCCATGAGAATATCAATGAATCGGTCATCAAGTTCCTATTTCTATTTGTAGTTGCATCTTGCAACACAAATTATGTTCCTTCAATTTGACCCGTTATACGTGATTTATAGCTAGGCATGAGGAGAGAAGCTTGATTGTTTCAGCTTATAACGTTCAAAAGAAAAAAAAAAGTAATTGAGAATGGATCTTACTCTTACATACTACTACATCATCATAAAATGAATAGCAAACTGAGTGCAAAGTGAAAACTGACTTCGATGCTAGATATATGTTAATATTTGGATTTAAGGACTTTTGGAAGTTTTCCCATAGGGTATCTTGATTTTGTACATACTCCATTTTGCTGGTTTATTGAAGATATACGCTTGGGCTACTATTTTCCCTTAGGCTTTGTTTGTTTCGATGGGAAATAGAAAATGTTTTCCAAATGAAAATTTTCCGAGAAAAAATTTTTCTTCATTCTTTTTTTTATTTTATTTGGATGTAATATGGAATTTCTTGGAATTTTTTCTTTTCATTTCTTTTCTATCTAGAAGAAAAAGAAAAGGTTAGATTGTATGAGGTAAGCCTAAAGTTCTTATCCAAGGGAACTAGGAAGCGTGCATATGAAATGTTATGATCATAATAGTGAGCCTTGGACACCCTTTAAATTCATGTGGATATGTAACGTAAATTAGCCTATTAAATTTAATTTAAAAATCAAGTATCCTGTGTTATACTTGAAAGTACAAATTTACATGGACAAGGATTTAAAATTATGCAACAACAAACTTGAATTTGATATAAAAGAAAGAGGACTTACCTTGAGCCAATATCTCCTTGCTTGCATGCTAGATGGTTTTAGCCTTATATATGGGTGGCAATTGTGACCTGTCAACCCGCTGGGTCTAAGGCGGATTTGGGTTGACTATTTCAACTCATGGGTTGGGTTCAGGTTGTAATTTTCAACCCGAAAATAATTGGGATGGGTTTGAGGTTAACTCGTCAACCCGAAATGCCTCGTAAATAACTTTTGTGTATACTGTGCACTAGAACATTATACTAACATTAATTATGACTACTCAATCTTTGGTCTTTTAATATAGATAATGACAAAGAATAAAGTTGTGGAAGACTTTCTACATATAAATATTTTATATTCCTTATCCTCTAATGATGAATATTGAGGCTTTGATGGTAAGTAAAGTCTTTTAAGACTTTCTTGTTATGTTTTAATTCTTTTTCTTAATGTTAATCTAGTTCTTTCTTATGATTTTTATCATATTGTGCTTGTTAGGTGTGCTTTAACATTAGAGTGAATTGAAAAATAAAATTCAAATGGACTTGGGAATTTGGGATGCTAGAGGGTTTGCCATTTTGGGCCTTTTGGCTTAGTAAAATTTAGTTGGATTTGGGAGTTTGGCACGCTAGAGGCTTTGCCGTTTTGGGCCATTTGGCTTATAGCATTTCTCAATTTTTATTAGTAATTTAAATTGTTTTAACGAGTTTAAATCAATTGGCACGTTGGGACATTTCAAATCCGTTTATTAAACAGGCAGGTTCAAGTTGAGCTTCGACAGGTTAACCCCTACGTCAACCCACAGAACATGCCTGTACCTGACCCATTTCCATCTGTAGCCTTGTATCTTTTCTTCCCTTATCACATCCCTTTACCACATAATAGTTTAAGAGAAGGATATAACAGACTTCAACCCATTTATTGAGAACCCTCCCCATTAATGGCATTGAACCTCCTTCACGGTATCATGTGCAATGCTAATCAATGAAAATAAATAACAATTGTGCAAATGGACATGAAAGAATACTAAATTACAGTTCTATTATCGGAGTCATTTACAATTTAATACTGTCTTATATAAAGTCAACAGTACTAGAATTACCTTGAAATTCCAAATTGTAGGTTGAATGAAGTATTATGGGAAGGAAATCGTTATTTAGAAGTTATGTGTCAATTTGCTCTGACAAGACAGGGTTGATAATCACTGTCAATAACTATAGCACAATCTCACTATAACTCATAAGGTTTACAACAAATTGTTTAAGCAAACACAATGCATGAATGGTACAATATGCACTCATACACCCTATCTGACATGATGGCATATTGGATATCTTCCCATCACATCCCTGTAGACACCCCAAAATTACACGATTTTTTATAAATCTTGAAGGAGAGAAATATTTTATTGGAATTTTCAATTCTTAGCATTGGGTTTGAGATCCTTAACTCATTTGAATCCAAAACCACAAAGGAAAAGACCCAAATTCAATTTTTTATGCAAAGTCAAACTTTTCCGGTCGAATTTTGTTGACTTTTGACCCCCAAAAATGAAATATTTTTTAAGGCAAGATTTCAAGATAATTTCTCGGTACTCAGGTTTTTGGTAATGTTATTGCACAAATGACTTTTTTGAGCCTTTAAATCTTGACAAATACCTTGGTAGTAACATGTTGAACCTTTTTACCGGACCAAAAAAACCGGAATTTAGCCTTGAACTGGAAAGTTGACTTTTTATTCAATTGTAATTTGGGTCTGAAACTATTTTTAATGGATTCAAATGGGGGGTGTTTGCTTATTTACACGTAATATCTTAAGTAAATGGAGATTAAAAAATATGAGGACATTTACTTAAATGATATTACATGTGTGCAGGTAAGGGTCAAGGCTATGTAGAATCTGTGTAGACAAGCCATTTTGGTTTTGTCCGCATTTGGTATGCGGTCAAGGCATGCCTGTATTTGGTATGCTGTCATGCGTAATTTTTGAGAATTTGCAAATAATCGATTTTTGAACCATATTTACCACTTTTACCTCTCTTTAGGAGTTTCGTCCTCCCCTTTTTACCCTCCGTTGGTTTTCAGATTTACCCCAACTCAAGTTCTAAAACTAAGTTGGAACATTCTAGAACCTTATTTTGGTCTACCCTTGTGACCACCCATGCCCTTGAGTTTTCCTATAAATAGAGGGCATCACCTCAAGCAAATGGCCGGAAATTGGAGATTGAAGAGCTCTAAGTGAAGAAGGGAACCCCTACCTCTCTACCTCCAAAAATACAAGTATGCCTCTCCTCTTCTTTTCTTTTCTGTTTTTAAATTCTAGGATTATTCTATCTTCTACTTTTTCTGTAGAATAAGGCCTATGTGTGGTTGTAACCCAAACCTACCTCTAAGTACCTCAAGACTACTCTCTAGCCGTAAAACGTGAAGAGAGAGCTAGGGGAAATGAGGACAGGTGGATCCGTAGGATAGACCCTTATGTATTGTAATCCTTGATATGAGTCTTTTAAATACTTTGCTTGTACTAAGTGATTGTTTATTTCTGAAATATGGAGGAATACCATGGATCTATGCTGTTCATAGCATTAGATCTTATTTTCCTTCTAGAGTTTTGTTTTCTTGTTTTTTTTACATTATTTTCTTTCTGTTGGTTATTATTAGGTTAAGATTTTGGATCTACTATGATCAATATGGTAAATCTGAAATCAGAAGCCTTAAAGTAACTTCTAGGGTTTCATGAGGTGATTTTTGTGTTATTTTAATTTTTGAGAGAAGATCTTATGGTCTAAACTTTTTCTTTTTGATGTTTTTCAATAACATGGGTGAATCTGGTTTAGATCTCTCAACCAAGGAGAAATTTGGACCAGATTTGTACCCTAGAACTGTTCAAATTTATTCTTCAATATTATGAGATGATTTTTTGAGTTATTTTAATTTTTGAGAAAAGATCCTCTGGTCTAAACTCTCCCTTTTTGATGTTTTTCATCAACATGGGTGAATCTGGTTTAGATCTCTCAACCAATGAGAAATCTGGACCAGATCTGTACCCTAGAACTGTTCAAATTTATTCTTCAATATTATGAGATGATTTTTGAATCATTATAATTTTTTAGAGAAGATTCTATGGTCTAAACTCTCCCTTTTGGATGTCTTTCATCAACATTGGTGTATTTGGTTTAGATCTCTCAACTAATGATAGATTTGGTTCAGATTTGTACCCTAGATTGTTCCAGTTTAATTCTTCAATGTTTTGATTTTAATTTTTATTTCAAGGATTTAACTTAGATCTAGTATTTTTTGGTGTTTACTTTAGGTTTGCTTTCTTTGATTTTTATCTTTTTTTTTAACTTAATCATGAAACCCTCAAGATGGTATATTCATATGAAGGGTCCAGAATTAATTGGGCCATTCATATAGAAAAGGCCATACATCTTTCTTGTTCTTTTTCATACTTTTAATTTGGTTTTTATTAGCAAACATTTTTCTAGCATGAACAACACCTGGCAACCACCTTGTGTGGATAAATAGGGGTGCCTAACACCTTCCCTTATTCATAACCTAATCTCCTTACCTATATCTGGTTTGTTTTTTTTTTATTTTAAAGTAGAGTTATTTTTTACTCTAATTTTGCTTTTTTTGTTTTATTTGATATTTTTGGTGTCCATTCACATCTAAAATTGAATGGTGGCTGTGCGCACCTAAACCTGGCCTAGATCGCACACGGGGCGCACCTTCAGTGCGTGCCTCGGGACATTCGGAGTCTCCATTGCCTGAGAGTGCAGGCAGACACGGTTTTGCCCTATCCGGGTCTAAGTCTGATCTGTGGCTTTTCAGAGTTCTAGCTAAGTCCTCGGTTACGTCCGGGGAAGCCCTAAGACACCCCGGCCCGCCCCGTCGGTTTGACGGGTCCCTTGGGTCTCCCTGGTTTTTGAGTCAGTTTCACCCTTCCTAGACCAGCATGCTGTTTATTGGGTCTGGCGGGGCCCTCTGAAGGTGTGGGTCCCTTTTACTTTGATTTTATCTTTTTATTTAGTGGAGTGGGTCGGACCCGAGTCCTGTTAGAAGACCCGTGGGTTGCCAAGGTTGGGCCTAAGGCCCAATAGGGTTATTGGGTAACCCTTTTTGGTTATTTAAATTTTATTTATTTATACTTTTATTTGGGCTTGATGGGCTTGGATTTGGCCCATTAGCCAAATATCAAGTGGCGTGGATCCCATTTGTTGAAAATGGGCCTGGTTTGGGCCAGTCAAAGGTGGGCCCTGTAATTGAGCCCAAAGGAGGGTATTGGTGGGCCCATCTAGGCCCACAATCCACAAAGGGGCTAAAGATAGCCCAAACATCCCTTTGAGTCGGGTCATGTTGGTTCGGGTCGAAACAAATCCAACCGGGTCGAAAAATTACATTTTTTAAGTTATTTTTATAATTGCCCGTATTTGAAATACGGGCTAGCCTTGCCCGTAAGTACAACACGGGTCGGGCTCGCCCGTATAGTAAATACGAGCACATCTAGCCCGCTCTGAGTATACGGTCACACTTGATTTTGCAATTTTGCATAGAATTTGATTGGGATCAACTTGACGGCCTTCAGGGGGTGTTCGGCGACCACCCACTTGAATTCTGTAGTGCTCCCCAGATGCTCCATTTGTTTCATTTGGCTTAAAGAGCCACTTTTCTTTGTCTTTCCATGCTTCCCAAAAGCTCATTTTTCTTGTAGTCCCACATGACCATTGCCAAGAGAGGAGAAGGGGGAGATTACAGGGATGTAAGGGATCTTTACAAGGGAGTCACATCTCTCTTTGTCAATAAGCAAAAAGAATTAAGAAGGTATCTTAAACATTAGTTAAAGTGTCCCTTTTTAACTTAAGACATTTTTCTTTCCTTAAGAGGAGTTTCCTCCATGTTGTGGAGAGTTCATCACCATGCAAACAAAAGAAAACAGGTGAGATAGAAATAACAAGATAAAAGCATGTTTAGGAAGCCTTAAATTCAATGTATAATGAACAATACATTACCGAAAACACTTCTTTGCTATTACCTTGTTCTTGGTGATATGTGATGGTGCTCCGCGAATTTTGACAGCGCTTCCGCATCTCCTACGGATTCCTCGAACGGGTTTTGGAAAGGGTCTTGAGGGGTTGTTTATGCTTGCAGAGTGAAAGGGGTAAAGTTTAGGCAGCAACTCAGGGGCAAAATGGGTATTTGGTGCTTGGGATTGAGGTGGCGGCACTTGGGCAGAGGTTGGCCGTGGAAAACATCAAGAGGGAGTGGGGGTAGGCCAAAAGGAATCGGCTTGTTGAAATGAGGGGGGTGGCCTCTCTATTTATAGGCAAAATTTTCGTGCCCGTATTTGAAGTACGGGCATGCCTTGCCCGTACTTCAAGTACGGGCGTGCCTTGCCCGTAATTCAAATACGGGCGAAAAATGCACATTTCCAAATCTCGCAAAATCGGCCGTACGGGACGCGTGTCTCACCGTACAGTGACACAGGTCCCTTTCTAGAAGCTCGCCCGTATTTGAAATACGGGCATCCCTCGCCCGTACTTCAAATACGGGTCAGCACGTTTTTTAAATGCTGGATTTGAAACACTTTATTAAATTTGCTTTTTAAACGGATTTTATTCGATTTTAATGATTATTATATTAAAATATCTTCAGATATTTATTAAAATATTATTAAACAATTATTTTATTTATTTTATTCATTTATTCTGCCTTTTTGCTGCTGTTTTGCCACATGGGCAGTTTTCTTGAAACTTCAACTGCCTATAACTTTTCCGTCTGATGTCCGATTTCAGCAAATTTGGTGTCGTTGGAATCGGCTTGGAACCCAATATCCATTGGGATCAAGTTTGGCAGCTGAATTAGGGTCGAGCAAAAAGTCAACTTTTGCCTCCCCAAAAGTTTGACCGGGTCATAACTTCCTCATCCGGACCCCGATTCCAGCAAACTCAATTGCGTTGGAACCGTGTCGAAATGCTCTTTTCAATGAGATGAAGTTTGATGGCCAATTCTCTTTTGATCAAAAAGTCAAATTTCAGCCCCCTCAGGGTTTGACTTTTTAATTAAAATTTTCATTTTCTGCATTTTTTGGGGTGCAAAAATCAGGTGTCTACAGTGGCGACTCCTTCTTTTTTATCGAGCCCGTGTGAAGATCAGGAATTGAATTGATTTTCTATGTCTCACAATCCCCGAAAGGAAGCTAATCCCTTCTCCTTCCGTCTAGGTCAGTGGTATAGCACCGTAATCAATATTACCAATTTGGAAGTACACTCACTAGATGGAAGTGTGGGAGCACTTTTACCATCCATGTGGCCACTTATAGGTTTAGGGCTTTTCAATCCAAGGGTACCTTTTGCTTTCCTTATTATTTTCTCGAACAATATGGAATTCATCCATAAAGCCATATCTTAGCATCAAGAACTAAAACTGTAGCGCCCTAGAACCAGTTCTGCCCATACGAGGCACGAGCTTGTCCTGGAACCCTACTTATGGGCCCTGTGCGCATCTCGAGACGGGTTGCACATGCGATGCACTTTCGCGATGTTGTGGGGGTATGGAGTCGCCATTACCTGATTTGGTGCAGGTTGACACCTCACTCCTAGATGTTTAGTTATAGGGCTTTGATTTACGTTTAGAGATTCAGGGTAGGGCTCGGTTATAGCTTGGGGAAGTCTGTAGACACTCTAATTCGCCATGTCGAGTGACAGGTCCCATGGATTACTCCCGGTCGAATCTATTCGAGTCAACTTACTTTCTCACCCGTCCTATACCGGCAAGCTCACAACTTTAGTCTGAGTGGGGCCTCGAGGAGGTGTGGCCCCTTTTATGTTTAATTATGTTCTTGTTTTTTTATTAGGTGATCTTTGTCTGATGGGTGAACCCCATTGGAAGGCGTACAGGAAGACATGGTGGGCTGGTTGCAGCCCTCGTGTCCATTTTGGGCTTTGCGTAAGCCTAAAAGCCCTTTCTTGGATTTGGTTGTTTTCAAACTAGATGGCGTTTGGCCTTTATGTGAGCCTGTGATGGCTTGGTGGGCCCTGAGGTGGGTTCCATAATGGTGTCCCTTTTGATTTATTATCTTAACTTATATTTGAGTACCAAAGGGTGGTCTAAGGTTAGGCTTGGGGCCTTGTCTCTAGGCTTGGGTTTGAAAGCCCAAGGCTTTCTGAGTTAGGCGTGAGGTCCCCTATCCTTAGTGTGTAAGGCAAGCCTTCTCCTTTAAGCATGAAGGAGGTGTGGGGCCCGGTAGGCCCTTGCCTTGGGAAGCGGCCAAACCATCTATCCTACAAGCATGCTCCAATTTGGGCTTTATTTGGGCCTCTTAAGATGTGGCCCTTTTTGTAAAACCCAGATTTTAGAATTTTCATTGGAGGAAAATATTTAGAAATTTTAATATTTTTTTTGGTGGAATTTCAGGTGGATGTTTCGCAAGGGCATTTGGGGAATTTTAGAAAAATTTGAAATGGTATAAGCTAGGGTAAGTGGGGTTACATTTTAAATTCAATGGTCAAGAAATATTAATTTGGGAACCCTATTAAATATAATTGCATAGTGGAGGTTGTATTTGTTTAATGGCTAATTAGGGAGCTAAGGGTTAATGTGTCATAGTGTAGGAAGTTGGGTGGAGGAGCACTACAGCAGATCATTAAGTGGGAGCTGAAAGGTTGGGCACATGCAAGGGGTTCACGATGAGAGGCTGGAGGTGGCTGTTTAGCTTCCAAGGGTTGCTGGAGAAAGGACACTTGGAGCTTCATTGTTGCTGGATAAAAAGAAAAAGGGAGAGAGCAGCAGAAGGTGGAGAACCAAGGATTCTTTTGGAGTTCTAGGAAAATTTTTTTTGTAGCAAGTTCAAGTGGTAGAGTGTTCCAAACGTCCAGATCAGTCATTTCCAGATTTTGAAGTGGTTATGGACGTGGTGAACATCTGAGGTCAATGCTGGTTATTTGAAGTTTGCATGCCAGCAAAAATAAGGCAAGTAGCACCTTCTTTAATCATGGTTTTTGTATGAATTGTGATCATTTACAGAGTTAGACAAAATGCTGTTTTTTCTGTACCTGAAATGGGCGACTGAACCATGTTTTAGTTTAGTCTAATTGAATTAAATTCGAAATGAGTAAATTGTGTTATCATGATGTTTCTTATCATGTTAGAAGTGTTTAGTTAGAGAGATTTAATTCAATCCTAAAGTTTTTGTATCTGCAGCAACTTATAAGTAAGTTTTGTTGAATGGGAAAGTGTATCTGCAGCAAGTTATAAGTTTGTTGAATGGGAAAAATGCATTGGCTGTTTAATCTATTCAGTTGGAGTAATTTTAATTCAGTCCTATTGCAAGGCTACAAGTAGTATCTCAGATTTTTTTTATTGATTGAAATAAATTGACTGTTTAGATGATTATTAAAATGCTGGGAATGGAATGGAAGATATACATTAGGTCAGTCCATGAAAAGTGCAAAACTAAATTAGATTTCATAGGTCTTGAAGTCTATTAAAGTATTTGGAATTTCTATTTTTATGTTTCTGATTTGGGCGTTAGTTCTATGTGTCTTATAAATCTTGATGAGATTAAATTATAGAAAGTTCAGAAGTATCAATTGAATGAATTGAAGGGTGCTAGATGTGCTTTAGAAGAAAGACATTGGTTAGGAGGTGGATTAAATTCAGATGCATAGATGTGTAGCAAATGGCTAGGTTAGCATCTTCTTTGTTTCCTACCAGATGCGGCAGATTTGTTCTATGAGTATAAAAGGAGCCTTGGGTGTTCTAAGCCTATTTAAACAAGATAATTTAGGGTCATTCAAATTTTCCAGTGTTATTAGAAACTTATTGTGGATAAATTGATAAAGTTGGATTGAGAGACTTACTCAGAAACATGGTAGCAAATGGACCTGATTTTCTGCAGTAGAATTCATGTTTATATGAGTTCAGAATTATATAAGTTCAGATTTATATAAGTTCAAATTTTATGAGTTCAAGTTATATGAGTTTAGACTTTATGAGTCCATTTTATAAGAGTTCAGATTTGAGCCATAACTTAAATTCGAATGAGTTCAGATTTATATTAAATCTGCATTCATATCTAGGCATAGGTGATGTGCTAATTGAACTACTAAATCAGATATGAGTTGGATTATATTCAAATGTGTTTGTATTAAATTTCTGTTCCAACTTATTTGATCTCTAATATATATTAAATCTATTAGATTAAATTCGATAGTGTTTATATGGGTTATTTAGATCCTAAGTGAAGTGCTGGAAGTGTATTGACTGAATTGGTAGCTGGTTAGTTATGTTTAAGAGAATGAAACTTGGTTCAGATGTGGGGAAGAGATGATAAAGAGCAAAGTGTAGCTGTTTGGGTTTTTTTTTTCAAACAGTTATATTTCCAACTCCTAACACCTATTCAAATAGTTTTATCTAAATCTTAATTAGCATCCTTGTTCAGTAGAATATTAGGAAATCCAACTTAGTGCTATGGTTAGGAGAATCATTGGGAGATATAATACTAGAGTCATGTCCTAAATTTTCTGCAGCATAGTGGGAAGACTCTTTAAAGCTTATTTTTGTGTCAAGCTTATCTAATTACTTCACATGAGTTATTCAAAAATTAAGTGGGAGTTTTAGAACTGTTAGTAACTTATGGAAATTCTTTTTGACAATAAGGATGAGAGATTAATTGGTCTTGGACTCAACTAGAAAGTAATTAGCAAATCTGAACTTTTAAAACTAAGAGGATTAGTCCTTTGGGAAACACTCTTGTTCTGATTTTAAAACTCATTGAATTAACTAATATTATGGCATGACCTGAGTATCATTCTGAATATGATTTCTTGGTAAGTCTTTGATTAAAGTCTTATTAATATTAGAACTAACTAGAAAAGGGAGTAACAAATCTGAAATTTTGTTGAAGCTAATAAAGAGTTGAGTATTAGAAATTTCTGGGACAGATTTTAATACCAATGAATTTAGTTGGTTTCTATTATGACCTGAATAGAAATTGGAGGTGTTTTTCTTCGAATATTCATTGGTTATCATTTTTGGTTTAAGTGAAAAATATTTTGACTGTATGTACCATTTGCTGTAAACTTTTATTGTTGGATGGCTTTAGTGTTTCTTTGGAACTGAATTTGGTATTAACATATGTAAATGACTTGGATTTCATCGAGCATGACTTTATGCTAAATTTGTAAATCATTTGATAAGTTTGCCAAAGTAATAAGGGTGAGACTTAGTGTGGATCCACAGTCGAGTTGTCAATGAATTTTGTACATTTTGTTTGGATTAAGTTTAGAGTTCCTTAGTGCATTTCCTCCATGATGGAGAGGCCTTCTATGAGGGAAGTGCTGCAGCAACTCCCTTTCCACCATGAGGGTGAGGTCACACGAGTATTTCCGCCAAGAGGGCGATGAATTGGATTGTTTGAGCTGTTGCAGTATTTCGACTAGATTGTTTGGAACACTAGTGCTTAGCCACACAAAATAGACAAACTTCACGAGTCCCAATATATGTATATTTTATCTCGAATTTGACTTTGTTATCGAGTATTGTTGTTGAGTTTTGTCGGATTAATCGAGGCTAACCGTAAACTTAATTGATTACAACTTATGCATGGTTTAAACTATTATAACTGTATTTTGTGCATGCATTGTTGCTTGCTGAGATATTCGTATCTCACTGTTTGTTTTCTTTTTAGATCTCGGTGAGGATGATACCGGGGGTGTTGATATACCGGCAGACTATCCAGAGTATCGTGAGGAGGACTATTTTGCTGAGTAGAGACTTGTAGTTGTCTGGATTTTTTGGATATTGTGAGTCGCTTATGATTATTGTACTTCATGGTTGGATGGTGTTTGGGAACTTTTAGCAAACCTTCATATCTGAAACTGAATTTTTGTTCATTTATGTCATGTTTCTTATACTCTGCTAGGATCCTGTGAATTTTAGTTAACCTTCAGATACAAGTTACGGTCATTTCACGTAACCCGAATCCGGGGCGTTACACTTTTATTATATTGTTTTTGTTTAATTCCTTCATTGTTTTTGTTTAATTCCTTCAAGTGAGATGAGTCGGATAGTGGGACTCGTTGGAAGGCCCACTTGGATGACAATTTGGGCTTGGAAAAACCCTTGTCCCCCCTTGGGTTCTGGAAGAGTCCAGAGCCCTTCGGTATTGGTTTGGTTTAATCTAGGTTGATCCTAAAGCATTAGGTGAACCCAGATTGCATTTCTGGGCTTGGCTGAATACACAGGTTTAATGACCTGTGTTTTATCAGTAGTCGAAATCATATTTCAGCTACATAAGAAAATAGTGTGACCGAGATCATATTTCGGTCATGCTTATTTTACAATTTGATCAACCTTTGTTTTCGGTCAAACTATAAAACACCCAAAAGTGGTTTCTGGGTAGGGGCTCTAGAACTTTGGTCTGTTGGGATGGTTAGGGCTTTTGTGGGCCATTTGGTGGGCCCATAGTGGTCTGTTATTTGATGGTTTAGCCTAATCCATGCATCTAGGGTGGTTCTTTGACCAAGAAAATGGAAAGGAAGGCTTGGGGTCTTGCTTTCTCATCCATGGAGGCAATTCCATGTTTCTGAACAAAGGTCATGGCACCTATGTTCTGGTGCTTTGTGGGAGTACTTTTCCTCCCAAAGGAGGGAGGGAAAGGTGGCCCGAAAGACCCCTCCACTATAGTCCATACAGCCATACCATGCTCACATACCCATTCAGCACTCAAAGCAAGCAAGAATAAATGAAATTAGAGATCATGATCATGTTGAAAATGGTAGGGTGTGCTCTCAAATGCTACAAGTGTACATGATGACAATAATTAAGCTACGAATGAAGAAACCTAGACATAGTTTCTAGGTGATGCTTTATGTATGTGCACCATGCCTTGTGTACACAAGAAAAAGATCATGAAAAATAACCAAAAACAGAGAAGAAAAAGTGGCCTGTAGTCACCATAGTGGTATGTGTGCAATATCTTTCGTGAGCATGCAAGATCTTGAACTCATGTGACCAACCCCACCAAGCATAACAATGATACAATGACTTAAAATCAACTAACAAAGCAAGTGAAGAAAGGAAAAGGGGGATTTATAGGGTTACATTGATCCGGAGATTAAGAAAGAGAGGAGAACAATACTACAAACTAATAAAAATGCCATGGCTTACTCCCTTAAACCATGAACGTCCATTTTTACCAAAGGTACCTTGGCGATCACCCCAAACAAAATCTTGAACCATGAGTTTATGGGGACTCTTGGACACATCTTTCTCTCACATTTGTGCATCTCCCCTTACTATGGGAGCTTTCTCTTAGTGAAGAGAACAAAAACAAAGAACAAGAAGGAGAAGAGAAGCGAATAGAACACATGAAATTAACATGCATGATAAGACAACAGCTGGAGACTTCCTCCCTATCTTCAAAGTTGGTTCCCAGGTATTCTCTTTAACTTGATGGTAGTATGACAGTGTTTGGAGAGGTTTTGGTAGAGTTTGGGGATGATTTGAGGTGGTTTGGGGTTTGGAGAAGGGAGGAGAGGAGAAGAGAAGCTCTCAGGTTCGGAGGAGTGAGAACATAGCAAGTGTAAGTTGAGAGAAATCAGCTGGATCCCCCTGCATTTTGCTGAAAATCTGGTTTTATACTTAGTATTTTTGTAGTCGAAAACTCAGTTTGGTTACAAGTGAATTCTCTTGTGACTGAAAACTAATTTCGGTCACACACAGTTTTTCACTTGACCGAAAGGTAGGTCGGCTTACCACATGTCATTCATGTGCAAAAAGCAGCCAACAGCCCTCTACACACTTCCAACAAGCCATCGAGTGAGCTGGTGCCTTGGTTAAACCACAATCATTGAACCGAAATGGTTCATCGGCTAAACCATCTTTTCCTTATGACCAAATATATATGTTGGTGAAACAGGTGATATTTCCTATGCTTGTGACCGAACCGAAATGTCAATCACATGTGATTTATTTATAATTGAAATCTAAGTTCGGTTAAGCCTAACACTTTTCAAATTCTTCACCTTTTCTCTCTCCTGATGAGTGGGATTGCATGGGAACTTGTCCCAGACATGCAATAATATCTCTTTTGCATTATTTTATTCTTTCTTTCACTTTTAATTGATCTGATAAAAATCTTTACTTTAAATTACCATTTTACTCCCACACACTTTCTCTTTTTTTGTCTTCTCCTTACTTTGCCTTTTATGCTTTATTTTACCACTTGGCAAACATGACTCACACACTTGCCATGTGGCCAGTTTTCTGCATATTACCATTTTACCCTTGGAAGTGTTTTGATCATATCTTCTCCATATGGACTCCGATTTGCATAAACTTAGTTACATTGGAATTGTATCGGCATTCCCTATCCAATGGCATAGGGTATGATCATGAATTAGAGCTTAAGTAGGAAGTCACTTTTCTTATTTAGGGTTTAAACCTGTCTTTTAAGGTTTCACTTTTCTAATTTTTTGAGGGATGAAAAAATGGGGTGCTGACAGGCCCAAAAGAATCTAATTAATACAATCAAAGGCAATTACAATATAATCATTAGAGTGCTTAAGCATAAGAAACATGGAATAAAAGTTTCCATCCAACAAAATGTCACATGCATAATAACCTCCAAAAATATGATATCTGTGTGTAAAAAATACAACTAACTACTCACCATCTCTATCTCTCATTTGTACAGTCATATACAAAGGTCATAGTCCAAAAGTAAGCTTCCAAATGTATGAGGCCAAAAAGAATATTTATATATCCCATTTACAGTTCCCAAAAACTAAATACAATATCACAAGAAGAACCCTACTATGGGTGGTAGTAATCCTTGGGCCTGTACTCGAGCTCACTCTTAGTATTTGGCCAAATATGTGGCTCACCAGGAGGATCTGAAAACAAAACTATTAAAACAAAAACAAGCATAAGACGAGAGTCCCAATAAGCACCAAACATGAATGAATAGCAACACTTCATGCAGTTTTATAACATCATGATAGCATACTTGCCCATGAAGTATACAACTCAAGTCAAAGTAACTCAATTGGATAACGCATGAAATCATTTTAATAAACACAATCATACATTGTAAGTATCTCTTGGTAGGACTCGTGGATTAACATGTCTCTAAATTAGATTAATGATCACTGTCCATTTGCCATCTACACGATTTACAGAGAGAAGCCTAGCTAGGGACAACTCAACAAGCGGAGCACCTACGTATGGGCTGGCAAGTGACAACCAAACCAATAATCAAGGCCAAGTGGGATTCCCCACCCACTGCTGAATGAATAATATGAATCACAAGAACATCCGGCCAATATCCCACGGTGGGTGGTTGCCGCAGCACGTTTATACCTCAAGAGGGCCTCACTGATATTCCACAGCGGAAAGCAATATGGAGAAGGTCATTAAAACTAACAATTCAACACTAACACACTGACTAGACTCACTATGGATCCACACTAAGTATAATGCCTACTTAGACGACTCAAAACTCAAGACAAAACCACTCAAATCAATGAGTAAAACCAGTGCTTTAGTGCACAAACTAGGGCCAAGTGGGATTCCTCATCCACTGCCAAACCAAACCATATGCCAAGTGGAATTCCCCATGCACCGCCAAACCAAACCATAAGCCAAGAGCTGTGACAAATCACATAAGAGTTTTCAACCTCATTTTCACAAATCCAAATAAAGCAAAATGAATACCATAAAATCCACAAAATACAGATTTACTGAGAGGTATAGTCTTAGGATTCAAAATAAAATCACCATACCAAAAATCAATAGATTTCGAGATAAAAAGTTTTCGACTTTGAAAAATATTCTAAGTATAGTTAAAAACGTTGACTTTTTGGTATATGATTTTTCTAGTCAAATCTACTAGGAGCTTCGAGCTCAAATTTTAATCATAGTTTAATGAAGGTTTGATAAATTTTTTGTAATTTTATGGGCTTCAAAATCATCCATTTGGGCGTCAAACCCAAGAAGTGGTTTTTCTTCAAAATCGGGCAAAATTGGAATTTTAGGCACAAATCAGAAAGGTGACTTTTTATTGGTAAGGAATTAGGTCTTGGGAGTACTTTAGTGGTTCCAAATGAAGGGTAAATAAGGGAATATAAGTTGTCCGGGAAACAAGATTGGGAAAAACTATGCAAAACAGACTCATGATTAGGTCCACGATTAATTGCCAATTGGTGATTAGCTCCACGATTAATCGTTGATTCATCATTAATCCTGAGACCTAATCCTGAGCCACAATTAGAATTTATAGGGACTATTTTTTTGGGTTCTGGGATTGCGATTAGTCACCAATTTTCAGGATTAATTGTCGACTCGGGTTTTGCAAATTTTCATGCTATTTTTCAATATCAAATTGACCTACATCATTTCTATCTTTTCAAAACCAATTGGAATGACCATAAACTTTTCAAAAATCCTTAAAAACATCCTCCAAAACAAAAATCTATCTCAAATACACATAAACACTAATCCAAACACATGAAACCTCATTCAACATATCAAACTCAAACCCAAATCTAAAATGTAAGCAATGTAGGTCAAAAATCCACAACAAATCAGTAGAAAGTGAAACAAGAATGCTATATAACCAAAACCCTACAAAATTTAGGAGCTAAAACAAACATTCAAGTCCTTTTCCTCAATTCAATCAAACGCTAGAGAAGAGAATTCGGATTTTGGCAATACATTTTGGTTAAAAGGGTTTGCTACTTACATGTTTAATAGAGAAGCTCACTTCCCTTCAATCTCCCTCTTTCTCCTTCTTCTTTTCAAGCTTTCAACAACCTCACACTCCTCTTGCTCCATACGTCCAACACAATAAAGGAGTATAAACACTTAGCAAAATTCAGTTAAGGCATGTTTTATATTGCCTTTCTTTTGTTTTTCAAAGTTGCCCCTCAACAACGCCTTTATTCCATTAAACCCTTGGGGGTACCTAAGGCATATTAGAGGGGGTACCTTGTGGTTATTTGGGGGTTTAACTTAGTTATTCAATGGGGTATACCTTAGGTATGCTTGGGGGATGTACTTTAGTTATATTTTGGGGTACCTTAGGTAACACAAGGGGGGTGCCTCAGGTAATGCAAGGGGGTACCTTAGGTAATACAAGGGACACGCCTTAGGTTAGAGGTGGCAATGGGTCGGGTTTGGGCAGGTTCGGGTCGGGTTGATGTATGGGGTTAACATGCCAAGGCTCAAACCAAACCCGCCCATTTAATAAACGGGTTGGAATATCCCAACCCTAACCCAACCCGCCAACCCGTTTAAACCCATTAAAATAATTTAAATTATTACTAAAAATTGAAATTTCTTAATTCATTGTAATATCAAAGTCTATGCAAATTCTATTTTTTAATTCATTCTAATATCAAAACATACCTAACAAGCATAATAAGACAACAATTATTAAGATAGAACTAAAATAACGTGAAGAAAAGAATACAACATAATAATAAAGTCTTAAAAGTCCTTACTTGCCAATAAGGCCTTAATTTATATTAGTAGAGTCTAAGAAATTTGAAATATTTATATGTAGAAAGTCTTTCTTCACTTTATCCTTTGTCATTATTTATATTAAAAGATGAAAGGTTGAGTAGCCACAACTATTGTTAATATAATGTTCAAGACTTCTATTATAATCGGGTTGTAATCGGGTCATTTAGGGTTGAGGGGTCAAACCCTAACCCAACCTGTTTATAATCGAGTTGAGAATTCATGACCCAAACCTAACCCATAGGTTGAAACACTCAACCCAAACCCGCCTAAGACCGGGCGGGTTGGTGAGTCATGGGTCACAATTGCCACCTCTACTTTAGGTATACTTGGGAGATATGTAAGCACCTTATTTTTGCACCCCTAGAAGTGCTGAAAATGCAAAACCGGGCTTAAAAGTCAAACCCTGAGGGGTCGAAATTTGACCTTTTGATCAAGTGATAATTGGTCACCTTGCTTTATCTCAGTGGATAGAGAATCCCGACACGAGTCCAACGCAACTGAGTTTGCTGGAATCGGAGTCCGGATGAAGGTTCTGTGGGCCGGTCAAACTTGAGGATGAGCCGAAAGTTGACTTTTCCTCGAACCCCGTGCCAAGTGCTTAGCCCTATGTCATTAGATAGAGGGCTCCGATACGAGTCTAATGCAATTGAGTTTGCTCAAATCGGAGTCCGGATGAAGGAGATATGAGCTGTCGAAGTTTCCGCGCAGAAGAACCGGATGCTGCACACGTGGCAAATAAACTGCACACGTGGCAGCGAATGCAGCGAAATATCTCAGGGACTAAATCTCAAACATCCAAAAATCATCAAATATCTCGGGGACTAAACCAAAATTCGTAGGGGGCAATCTGTAGATATCCAAAAGTGTCAAATCGGTCGAATCGGGCAAATCCGTAATTTTTTGATTTGTACCCGGTCAAATATGCCGGATACACTTGCTCCTCTTCATATCCGGACTCAAATGTCGGATACAAAGATTTGTTCAACGAGATTCGCGCCGATTCGCCGACAAATTCGCGGCGACATTTAATTTTCGAAATTATTATGTTTTGTATCCGGCATATTATGCCGGATACAAAGGAAGTGCAGTGTATCCGGTATATTATGCCGGATACAAAGGAAGTATAGCGTATCCGGCATTAAATGCCGGATACATTAAGTTTTCTATAAAAAGGCAACAGCAGCCCCATTTCCGGGGTTGGCTTCTTTTTGGCTGTTTTCCCCTCTTCTTCCCCATTGTTCCTGGTACGAAACCCTCCCCTCTCACCTCTCCTTACCTCCAAAGCCACCCAAAACACCACCTAGAAACCATCTAACCCTTCCCTAGTCTCTTCTCCTTCACTTGAACCTTGGAGGAGAACAAGACCTGCTGCTCTTGGTGCAAGAAGGAAGGTGCTCCAGCTGCTGTTGGGCTCCGAGGGACCTCAACCACACGACACAAGGGTTGTTTAACCCCAAGGTATCGTTCCTTACTGCCATTTACTCCACATATATGAAAATGAGGTGATTTCAAGAAAGTTTTAAAGGTTTTGTTTTCTTGCTTGAAGGCTGTCCCTTAGCATGATTTTTTGTGTGTCTTCTCCTCTCTTCCATCATATAAAATACCTCCTATGGTAAGGGGAGTGGGCATGGCTTCAAGGGAGGAAGAGGGTCACCTGTCTAGGATCTTAATGGTTCTTTAAAGCTCTCTTTCGGCTAATGGTTTAGCTCATTTAAATGGGGAGTTTGTTCCCTTCACTTGTTTATCCAATGTACCCCACATAAGTCCCCTTTATCCCTTCCTTCCTTATGCTTTTGCTTCCATGTAGGTTAGAGTTAATATGTTGTCTTTGTTCCCAAAGCATGCATGCATACACATCCCCACTCACCCACTAGAGCCATGCTTGGCCATTTTGCGTTTACATTGTTAGCTACCTCATGGCTCACGTGAGCACACTCACATGCTTTACTTTTTCATGCACCTGATTCATAAAAATGCACATGCACTCATCATAGTTTACAAGTGTGCATCTTAGCCCGGGTTGGTAGAACTCCCTTTGCCTGGTGCACTTGCTGGTGCGTGGAAGATGAAGGACCAAAATAGGGATACAAGGTCCTTGTTCATTGCCGGAAATGGTGGGAAGGGGAGGAGGCAACTTCCCCTGCCTTCTCTCCCGTTCCCTTGACTTCGCAAACCCCAAAAAGAGCTCAAAACGGGGTCTTCTCCGTCTCTATGAGCCTCTGTGGGCTCACACAGGAGCCCACACAATCTCTGGAACATCCTGGGAGGCCCGGAAAACCAACCCCAAAGCAAGAATCCGAAAATTTAGCTTCTGTAGGCTGATCCGACAACTCAGGCCGGATCAACAGGAACCCATTCGTAACCGGCCGAAGGTGCCGGATACACTGAGCTCTGTGTGTAACCGGCATCTCAGGCCAGCTACACTGCTAGAATACCATTTTGAGCCGTTTTCTGATCTTGTGCTATATTTTTGGTTTGTTTGGTCAATCCGAGTGAACCAGTAGGGTTTCTGGGTCACCCGGAAACCCGAGGTGGGCCTTGGACCGAACCGATCCAAACTGATTTCCGGTGGGCCTTCCAACGGGGCCCACCAAGCCCGACAAACCCACTTTTGTTAGATAAAGATAATCAAATTGATTGAGTGGGCCAAACCCATTAAGGCCCACCCAAGCCCATTTTGAAGCCCCAAGCCCATTTTGAAGCATGTTGATCATATTTATGCATGGTTTGGCCGAGACCACGGGCAGGGCCTATCGGGTCCGCTAAAGCCCATTGAACCAATTTTAGGGTTTCCAAACCCTAACTCAGGAAGTCTTGGGCTTTCAAGCCCAAGCCCAGGTAAAGGGCCCCAAGCCCAAGGCTGGCTCATTTTGGTGAAGATAAATCAAAGATAAATTAAATCATTTGGCAACCAGCTGTGTGGCCCACTCAAGGGCCCACAAACCAACCCGGCCCACCTTTGCATGAAAATCACTTTAAATTCAACTTAAACTTTAAAGTAAAATCAATCCATTTGAACCAAGCCTAAAGGGCCTCTCAGGCTAGACTGAGGCCTACCAAGGGACACGTGGGCTCAACCAAGCCCACCAAGGAATCTGCGGGCCTTCCAACGGGGCCCGCCCATGCAGACTCATCTCACTTTAAGTTAAAGAAGATAAAATCAAGTAAAGGGACCCACACCACTTTGGCGGTCCCGCCAGACTTAACTAAATCAAATGCTGGAATAGGAATCGGGTGAGTGAGAGACCAAAGTTGACTCAAACCAGGGAAACCTATGGGACCCGTCTTTCGACGGGGCGGACTGGGGTGTCTACGGACTTCCCCGGACCGTAAATGAGACCTTACTTAGAATCTCAAGCCGCAGACCAAGCCCTAATAGAAAAACTTAGGCACCCAGGTGTCTACCTGCACCCCATCAGGCAGTGGCAACTCCAAACAAATCCCGATGCACGCATCGTTTTACGTGTGCCTCGTCGTGCAACTGAAATCGGGTGCGCACAAGGTACTTTAGGTATTCTTGGGAAGTACTATAGGTATACTTGGGAAGGTACCTTGGGTATACTTGGAAGGTACTATAGGTATACTTGGGAGTGTACCTTGGGTATACTTAGGAGGTACTTTAGGTATTCTTGAGAAGGTGTACTTTAAGTTTACTTAAGGGTGTGCCTTAGGTATACTCGGCCCAAATTGGTGTTAGTGAGGGTTTAAGAAAGATCTAGGGGTATTGTAATTCGAATTTGGGCACAAAAAAAAAACTATGCCCCCTAGGGTTACCTTGGAATGCCATTACATTAGGTGATATATAATATAAATATAAGTGCATCCACAAGACAATGCACCAATAGATCAAATCAATTAATAATTAAGTCACAATTAAAGCACCAGAGAATCATTGTTTTTCAATGAATATTGTACCACACCATTATGCACATGTCTAAATTATCACTTTTCGTTGTAGTGATTATATGTTCAGAAGGAAGTAATCTCAATGTCCCACATAATCACCCTCAAAACTATGAATTTTTGGTAAAAATATGCATTCCATGACACAACTTCGGCATAGGTTTGGCATGACTAAGAAAAAGATCTTCGACAAGCCTTCAGCATAGCCTTGGCATGCCCAGGGTCTTGAACATGCTAAAAAAATTCCTCGACAAAAGGCCGTTCTCCTTGAAATATCTGAAGACATTTCTTTGGCATATCGAAGGAGCCTCGATATACCTTCAACAGGTCTAAGGACAAAAATCTGCGAAGTCCAATTCGACTTTTGAAGCAAAATTGTGGGTTCTAGGCTTCTAAGTTGCTATCTACATGCATAGATCAATATCTAAGACCTTTTCTATCCTATGGAAAGATGTATTGAGTTAAAAAAATTAAACTTTTCTATGAAACCAATTGATTAACTTCAGAAAATGAAGAAAAGGAAAATCTTTGTTTAAACAACAATTCCCTATGCTTTACTTAATGAACGAACCATGAGATGACCTCAAAGCATTTGGAATTTAAAAGAATCAAATAAGGGGAAGAACATAACTATATAGATGGATTTCTACTGAAATTTAGAAAACCAAAGCAGTTCTTGTTTGCTTACCAAGTAGTTGTTATTATCTACCATCATCACGTACAGCGACAAAGGTGAGACTTCCTTACCTCTTGGCCTTTCCCTTTCTTCATCTCCTCCTTTCTTCTTTGATTCTTCTCCTTCCTCCTTAGTTGGTCATGTGGTTGAATGGAATAACCCTCATCTACATGCTTGGGTGTAGCATCACTTCTTTGATCTCTATACATCGTAACAATCAAATGTTACCTTTATTCATAACATGGTCAAACTGCCAAAATAATACATGATTGGTTGATCAAACATTCTCATAATTAAATTGAAAAAGACCAAAGTACCCCTGTCCTTTGTGTCTTATTATTGTGCCAAATTTGAGGATATTACATCCCTCCTCACTTATATACTTGGCTAAGTAATGGATGCCACAAGTACGCAAGTGTAAGCACCTTATTTTTGCACCCCTAGAAGTGCTGAAAATGCAAAACCCAGCTAAAAAGTCAAACCCTGAGGGGTCGAAATTTGACCTTTTGATCAAGGGATAATTGGCCGCCTTGCTCTATCTCAGTGGATAGGGAATCTCGACACGAGTCCAACGCAACTGAGTTTGCAGGAATCGGAGTCCAGATGAGGGTTCTGTGGGCTGGTCAAACTTGAGGGAGAGCCGAAAGTTGACTTTTCCTTGAAACCCGTGCCAAGTGTTTAGCCCTATGTCATTGAATAGAGGGCTCCGATACGAGTCTAACGCAATTGAGTTTGCTCAAATCGGAGTTCGGGTGAAGGAGATATGAGCCGTCGAAGTTCCTGAGCAGCAAAACCGGAAACTGCACACGTGGCCCAAGAACTGCCCACGTGGCAGCCAACGCAGCAAAATATCTCAGGGACTAAATCTTAAATATCCAAAATTCGTACGGGGCAATCCGTAGATATCCAAAAGTGTCAAATCGGTCAAGTCGAAGGGCAAATCCGTAATTTCTTGATTTGTATCCGGTCAAATATGCCGGATACACATACCCTTGTGTATGTCCGGACTCCAATACCGGATACGAGAAGATTTTCGCGCGAGATTCTCGCAGATCGCCCGACAAATTCGTGGCGGCATTAATTTTCTGAATGATTATGTTTTGTATCCAGCATTGAAGACCGGATATAAAGAAGCCTCTGTGTAACCGGCCATGAAGGCCGGATATGAAGAGCACTTAGTGTATCCGGCCTGAGTTGCCGGATACATTAAGTTGCCTATAAAAAGGAAGCAGCAGCCTGATTTCCGGGGGTTGGCTTCCTTTTGGCTGATTCCACCTCTTCCTCCCCCTTTGTCCTGGCTCCGAAAACCTCCCATTCAACCCCACCTTGCTCCCCAAACCTAAAGACATTTTCTCTAAGGCTCTCCCATCATCCCCTCTCTTCTTTTTCTCCATTGGGCCTAAGCAAGAAGGAGGCTACCTACTGTTGGTGGCCAAAGGAGGAGCTCCAGCAGCCACTTGTGCTCTAAGGAGGCTCCACACATATCATTCCAGGGTTCTAACCCTAAGGTATTGTTTCTTGCCACCATTTGTTTCACATATATGGAGATGAAGTGATTTTGAGAAAGTTTCAAGGGTCTTGTGTTTGTTGTTTGAAATGCATCTTTTGATATGATTTTCATGTGTTCCCCCTTTGCTTTCTTCACATAAAATGCATCCTGTGGTAGGGAGAGTGAGTATGGTCTCGAGCGATAGAGGGTTTCCATTTGCATGTGGTCTTAGAGGCATTTCCTTTCCATACCATGTGCTGCCATGACTTTGCTCCATTCGAATGGGGAAATGGTGTTCCCCCTTAGCTAATTCATCCGTTGTACCCCTTATTAATCTCCCCCTCTTTCCCTTCTCTAAAATAGTTGTGCTCTAATGATCTTGTGTTTCTTTTAAGCATGAAGTTGATAGTGTGACATGCTTGTCCCTGGTCGGTCATGCATGCATATTCATTTGCAATGTTGTAGGTACACTCACACACCCTCCACTTTTCGTGCACCCAATATGTGGATGTTAATGCATGGTCACCATGGTCAAAGCATATAAGATAGGTTTGGTTATTGTTTTTCTACTACTTTACTTGCTTGCTGTTGTGCGGACCGGGGAGGACTAAACAGGGATACCTAGGTCCCTGTCCATCTACTGGAAGTATCCCAAGAATAGGAGGAGGCAACACCTTAAGCCTCCTCCCCTTTGCTTGAACCACCAAGGTCCCAAAAGAAGGCAAAATTGAGGCATTCCCCCCTCACCTAAACCAATGTGGGCTCACACGGGAGCCCACACGATTACCAGAACCTCCTAGGAGACCCAAGAAACCAACCCCACTGGAAAGATCCAAAAAAATGGATTCTGTATGTTGATCCGGCAACTCAAGCCGGATCAACCTAGCCTTGTGCATAGCCGGCTATAGATGCCGGATACACTGAGCTCTGTGTGTAACCGGCATCCCAGGCCGGCTACACTGCCAGAATGCCATTTTGAGCCATTTTCTGATCTTGTGCTATATTTTTGGTTTGTTGGATCAATCCGGGCGAACCAGTAGTGTTTCCGGGTCACCCGGAAACCCAAGATGGGCCATGGACCGACTCGGTCCAAATTGATTCCCAGTGGGCCTTCCAACGGGGCCCACTAAGACCGACCAACATCCTTTTGTTAAATAAAGGTAATTAAAAGAATTGAGTGGGCCAGATCCTTTGAGGCCCACCAAAGCCCGACTGGGGCAACATGCATGTTTAGATCTAGGTTTGGTTTGGCCGAGACCACGGGTAGGGCCTATCGGGCCCACTAAGCCCATTAAACCCAACAAAGAGTAGGGTTTCCCAACCCTAACTCAAGAAGCCTTGGGCTTTCAAGCCCAAGCCCAGGTAAAGGGCCCCAAGCCCAAGGCCTGGCCCATTTTGGTGAAGATAAATCAAAGATAAATTAAATCATTTGGCAACCAGGCCGAGGCCCACTCAGGGGTCCGCAAGTCAACCCAGACTCACCTTTCGCATGGAACTAAATTTAATCTTCAACTTGGAATTTAAATAAAATCAATCCACTGAACCAAAGCCCAAAGGGCCTCTCAGGTTTAGACTGAGGCCCACCAAAGGGACACGTGGGCTCAACCAAACCCACCAAGGAATCCGTAGGCCTTCCAACGGGGCCCGCCCAATCAGACTCACATCACTTTAACTAAAAAGATAAAATCAAGTAAAGGGACCCACACCACTTTGGCAGTCCCGCCAGACTTAACCAAAATTGAATGCTGGATTAGGAATCGGGTGAGTGAGAGACCAGAGATGACTCAAACCAGGGAAACCTAGGGGACCCGTCACTTGACGGGGTGGACTGGGGTGTCTACGGACTTCCCCAGACCGCAACCGAGAACCTACTTAGAATCTCAAGCCGCAGACCAAGCCTTAGTAGAAGAACTTAGGCACCCAGGTGTCTGCCTGCACCCCATCAGGCAGTGGCGACTCCAAACAAATCCCGAGGCACGCATCATTTTGCATGCGCCTCGTAGTGCGATCGAAATCAGGTGCGCACAGCAAGTGTTATGTATATGCATGAGTGGGAAAAGGAACCAAGAGCCCATTATATAGCCTTATAGGTCTTTCCCATCAAGGAACCTTAATAAATGATGTATTTTTCACCTTCTTTTATTTAATATAGGTTGAGTGTATTTAGATGACGGTTATATTTACTAAATGTGAATCCTTTTTTTTTTTGGGTAAGGAAAGCTGATTATATTAATTAGTAGCAAGTACATAGGATTTATCTTTAGCCTAATCAAACAGAGAGCTAGAGATGAAAGGGGGCATACATTCCACCAAAGACATGAAAAGTCATCTAACGCGCGATTAGCCAACTGTTCCGCCACCTTATTCCCTTCACGAAAGAAATGCGAAAGGATACACATTGGAGACTTCTACAGATGGCCCTGATTCTACTTAACGTTGCTCTGATTGATCATAGAATGATTGGGGAAGGCTTTGAGTGAAGATTGATAATGGTCTGAGAATCCCCTTCAAATATATGGGTTGCCTTTAACGCCACCCTAAGTAAAATTGCCTCCAAGGCTGCCCCCACCTCTGCTTGGACACTTGAGTTTGCCTCCACAATAGCCATAAAAGATGCTAAATGTCTTCCAGAGAGATCTCTAGCTACGCCTCCTGTAGCTGCCTTAAGAAATAGGCTCCTAAATGCCCCATCAAAATTGATCTTAATGAAAGGTGGAGAAGGTTTAGACCACTGAACATTTATCTGTCTTTGTTCCTTTTTTTCCTTGTAATTTATCCTCCTCAATCAAATCCGAATCCCTTTGAAGTAGCTCCAAGTATTTAAATGTTTGGTCAATAGAATGAGATAAGCCCTTGATGACAACATTATTTCTTTCTTTCCAAATCGCCCATGCAATATTTGTAACCTATGACAAGAAAGATTCCTTATTAAAATTTGATCCTAGCCCCTTGAGATTCATTATCTGGCCAAACCAGCTGTGATATGAGTTTTGTTGACCCCAACTTTGCATGGCGCTAGCTATAGTTTTAAACCATACTGCACGTGAGAATGGACACTGCAACAAGAGATGCTCAATGGTTTATTTACTTCCCTGGCAAAGGTTACAGATAGGGTCAATATTAACAATTAGGCAATTCAAGAGATCTGCTGTTAGAACCCCACTTGCCAAACACTTCCAAAAGAAAAGTTTAATTCTATTCGAGACATTCAGATGCCAACATTTAAGCCACACTGGGTCTTTTGGTATTGCATTTGCTCCAAGAAGAGTGTTGTAGGCCGAAGATACAAAGAAATTACCTGAGGTTGTACTTGCCCAATGTCTAATATCTTTTATGCCATTTGGATCCACACAGGTAGCCAAAATTTTCCTTACCATCTCAGGTTGCCAAAATGTATTAAGCAACTCCAAATTCCGGCCACCCGACTCTTGATGAAACAGTTGATTGACAGTAGAGAGTTGAAAAAGTTCCTGGTTTTTTTGAATTTGTAGACATTCCAAGGATGACTATACATGAATCCTCAAGGATTTTGATGTCTTCGCTATTAACAACCGTCCATACATTGCCCTTTGTGACCCATTTCTTCAAATTATGCATTTGTTTCCATCCGAAAGAATGGTTGGACTTGCAAGGAACATCCAAGAAGTTAGTATTAGGGAAATATATATTTTTCATTACTCTTGCCTAGTAACCCTTTTGATTTGTGGTCAACTGCCAGGCTACCTTCAACATGAGGGTTCTATTCATCACCTTGGACCTCTTTATGCTTAGTACTTCTTCATGGGAGGGAAATCATTTCCCAACATATCGTATGGATGTTCTCTTTTTCAGGGCTACCTTTCCAGAGAAAAGATCTTGCCATTTGGTCGATTTTTTCAATCACTGCCCTTGGAAGGATGAAGCAATTCATAAAGTGGACAAGTTGGGCATTTAGGACCAACTAGATAAGGACCAAGCACCCCATTTGAGATAGAAGTCTGGCTTTCCAACCAAAGAGTCGTCCATTAATTTCTCGAGCAAATTATCATAGTCCTTGGCTCTTGGTTTCCATCCCATACTTGGAATCCCCAAGTAATTGCCTAGAGAAGCAGTTCTAGCCACATTAAAGATTCTTCTGATCAGCCCTCTTCGCTGCCTTGAAGTGTTCCGACTGAACTGTAATGTTGACTTTGCTCGGTTAATCTCTTGGCAAGCTCAACACTGTATCGTTGTAATATTCTCATAATTGAATGAGCTTCCCTTTCTGAGGTAAACCCATAGATGTTAATCTCCTGGCTAGACTAAATGTGAATCCATAACTTCTAAAATTCTATAGCTTATGGTATTCACATGACTCACAAAATCCCTCAAAATTAAGTGTGCTTATTTAATAGGTTAACGAACTTTGTTCCTGGGAAGATGAACCATTTTATAACTAACTTCTAGAATTCCTAAAGAGATTTAATGTGATGCGTGAACCACCTTTTGGGATTCCAAAGCATGATCACCTTTTAGACCTCCTAAGTATAATTTGATTAGTAGGTATTCTAACCTTAGCTTAATGTTGTTATTAAGGCCACATAGTTTAACATCCTAAACCATCCTCATTATCATCATACCAAACAAAATCAAACAGTTTCTACGTACTCAAAATTGTAGTCAAACGAATATAAATGTAAGAACATGAAATAATGAAATTTCTATGTCTATATCAACCTTATAATTTGTTGATGGACTAATAATATGAATAAGATCATTAGTGATTTTTTAAAGCTTTCAGTTGCTTGGTCGTCGCAGCATATCATGCATGGCTCATTGTGCATGGCAATTGGCTTGGTTATATATGGTGTAATTTCAATTAGCAATTAGATGATAAGCAACTAGAGAGAAAAAAGAGATAATAGTAATTTGCATAAAAAAAAAACTACTAGAAGATTATTATACATCAACATACACTCTATAAACTTAGTAGAGCAAGTAAACATAAATCCTGTTTTCATCCCAATTGAATCAATTATTTTCTTTGATTTTCTTAATGAATACAAAACCCTTTTTGTAGTTGTCGTCAAAGGATATTCAACTTTCTGCCAAGTACACGAGTCTTCAAATTTTTGTAAGACGAACTTAGCTACACACATGTATGAGTTTTCTTTTTTTTTTTTTATAATCTTTCATTTGGTTATATACCTTATTTATGATTATAAACAAGTACATCCATCAAGAATCAATCCACTACAAATATCTAATTAAACCACTTTACATCCTCCTCTTTGTTAAGCACATGAAGTCATAAATCACAAGTAAATGGATATATTGACAATGTGAGAAGTATAGACATGTAAATACTCAAACAAAAGTAAGAGATAGAAAATCAAACTATCAAAAACTACCACCCATAGTAGGGTTCTCCCCGTGTTATTGTATTTAGTTTTCGGAAACTATAAATGGGATTGTAAATATTCTTTTTGGACTTATACACTTGGGAGTGGATTTTTGTATATGTCTGTTTATATGAGAAAGAGAGATGGTGAGCACCTTAGTTGCCTTTTTGTATCCATAGATATCATCTTTTTTAAGTTATTATACAGGTGACCCTTTTTTTAGATGGAAAATTTTATTCCATGTTTCTTATTGATTATACACTCTGATGATTATATTGTAATTGCCCAGGTTAATTATATTAATTAGGTTCTTTTGGGCTCATAAGTAGGTCTTGGGGACAGGTCGGTGCCATGATAAGATAGACCTAGTTTTGGGGCGCTACATAAAGGACAATATTTGTCATTTTGGCTGATGTTCTCTTTCTCTCTCTAAAAGTACTCTCTCTCTCTCTCTCTCTCTCTCTCTCTCTCTCTCTCTCTCTCTCTCTCTCTCTCTCTCTCTCTCTCTCTCTCTTTTCTTCTTCTTCTTCAATTCCTCTAACCTAACCAAAAGGGAAACTTCGACTACTTTTGTAGCAGCAGCAATGAGGCAGAATGCTTGGATATTGAAGAGGATCTAGACAAACATATTTTCCCTTTAGTTTAGGCTCTATTTGTTTCAACAGAAAACATTTTTTAGCAGAAAATATTTTCCAAGAAAAAATTTTCCTTCTTTTCTTTTTAGGCGTTTGGATGTAACATGGAAATTTTTTAGAATATTTTTCTTTTCTTTTCTTAGATAGGCCAAAAGATAATTCAAGGGTATCTTAAATACAATTTGACATGCTTATAATCACAAGTCTTGAAACCCTCAAAACATGCAGATATGTGGCATGGATTAATTAGCATACGGGATTTTTAAAACCAAGTATCCTGAAACATCTTCATTATTATCGTAAGTGTAGTTCTAATCTGAACCATAATGGGACAAATTTATTAGGATTTTTTTCTCTAATTCATGCATATAGGTGTAAGCAACTTAATTTTGCATAATAAAAAAGCCTTAGGAACTTTTAAAAAAAAAGATCAGATGCGGGTAAAGGGCAAAATAGTGATTTTGGCTAATTAGTTAAGTTTTATGACGTGAGTGAAAGTATACAAGAAACCATTTCGAAAAGCCTTCAAAATAAAAGGAAAAATGAGGACTGAAATGGAAGTTTAATCTTGTAACTTTTAAATATTTCAAAAATGGCTTGGTACTTTATCAAATTTACAAGTTTGACCCAGGCGTTGTTCAAACCAAACGAGGTAATTTGACTGAACTAGAACAAAATTTCAAAAATCCATGTGTTTCATTCTCGTCTTCCAAGCCTTCCTCCAAAACGAAGTACTAAATCCAGGATTATTATATCCTAAAGGACTCCATCAATCTTCTCGGAACTTCGTTCCATATTGAGAACATGTGCGAAACCAAGAGCTTCTATTTATGGCTTCTCCAAGTTATAGTACTCTCAGGCCTCCTTGTCTCCGTCCTATGGCTAAGCTTATGCCCTTGAAGCCCTTCCTACACCATCATTGACTTCTCCCTCCCAGCCCTAAGTTGCTAGAACGTCATACCTCTGGCAGATGGAGGTGCTCAGAATGCCACCGTCTCATTCGAGCTAAAAATCAGAAATCCTCCCATCCAAAAGAATGAACACATGAGCTTCCAAATTTCAGTTGGAAATGAGAGCTATCGGTATAGCTTGATGGTGCGAAGCCCGTTTCTTATTATCCGGAAAATAACTTCCACCAAAAATTGGCGGAAGTTATTTTCTTGCAGTATTTAAGTGTTTTGGAAAATATTTTACTATATTTTATATTTTCCAACAATACAAACATAACATTCGGAAAATTTTAAAATTTTCAAACAAATACAGCCTTAATGATCTTAAAAACATAGGGAAAAAAAATGAAAACTTTTAATATTTTTCCTCTCTTCTTCTTCTTTGTTTAATTTCTCCTCATTTATCTTTTCTGGTTCATTTGACTTTTCTTTTATTTGCATAACTTCAAACAGAGCAAGACAATTCATTTCATTGACAAGAAATTGCTGGGGTTGCAAGAATAACTGCAGCATTAGGACGTGAACCCTCACTACCAAAAAAATCAAAAAAATTAGGACGTGAACCCTAGTCCAACGTGATAAAAAATTGTTCGATGCTTCCTCCTACAACATATGCAGTTTGGGTAAAATGTTGTCATTGTCATGACTAAACTTTTTTTATCAAAAGAAACTTTTTCCCATTTTTTTTCCCTTTTCTTCTGGGTAAAAGGTTTTACCACTATCCTACATGATGGCGCTCCTGAAGCCTATTCACATATTTCAACATCGAAAACCTCTGGTCGTGAAACGCTGGCAGCATCCACTCAAATTCCACAGAGGAGGGAGACGGAAGATTCCAAACGATACCGCTGAACTTCTCGAATATTCCTAACAGCTAAAGATTCTCCATCTCACGTGACCATCCACGTCAGCCCCGTAATCTCCGTAGCGAACCCGACCCACACCTCTCCATTAGCCGGCTGGGGTGGATTCGCTTGTCCCATGAAATCGTCAGCCGCAGGAGCCCCGCAGACCAAGACAACCCTTCTTGGAGGGGCACGTGCGTGCAGTCGGTCCCGATCTACGTGGACAACGGCACTTGTACCCCGTGGTCCTGCTCGAGAAGCTACTTTCCGAAACCATGGAGAGAATCCGACCATAAATTCCCAGATGTACTACTCACCGCAAATTTCTTGCTCCGCCCATCGGAGAAAGAAACAGAAAACCTGAAATCAAAACTCTATTTCTGTGTTTTTCTTTTTAGCCATGGGAACAGAAGATCGGCTTTCGACCTCTGCATCGTCTGCTGTAACGGCAGAGAAGGCCTTATCGTTCATCTCGAAAGGTTGGAGAGAGGTGAAGGACTCGGCGGACGCGGATTTACAGTTGATGAAAGCTAGGGCAAACTCCTTTAAGAATCTTGCCACTTCCTTCGACAGAGAGCTCGAAAATTTCATCAATTCAGCCTCTACCTTTTCTGTTCCTGCCATCGCGTCCTCTACACCGACGGAGATCGATTTCGTCAAGAGGTGGCAGCCGAAGCTCTCTGAGTTTCGGCAAGCGTACTCGTCTCGGTATTTCAGTCGGAAAGTTTTGGAGACATGGAGCCCTAGGTCGAGGATTCGGATCGATCTCTCGGCAATAAGGAACGCAATTGTTTCAGAGGTGGAGGATGTAGATGGAATTATAGGTTTAGATGACAGAGAAAGGGTTCGGAGGAGGAGAAAGGTTAGGTTGAAGGATTGGGAGCCGATTAGGGCGTTGAAGACGAGGTTGAGGGAATTAGAGCAGAAGAGTTCTTCGTCAGAGATTTTTGGCAATTTTAAGAACAATGAGTTTGTGGAGAAAGTAAAAACAAGTCTGGTACGTTCATTTCTCGTTCTTCCTCGTAATTCAAATTTTATTGTTAGAATTTAGCTGGATTTAATTACAAGTTTTGATGGTAGATTGATAGGCTTTACCATTTAAACTTGTATATATGACTGAAGGTCAGTAATTCAATATTACTATCTTTTGGTGAATTTTGTGGGCGTTGATGTAGCGTGTATTGTGCTCTCTCCCCTTCACTCAACTCCTCTTGCTGCAGAAATAGCAGTTTGTCTTTGGTGATAGTCTGATGTCTTGTAGGAAAGAATAGAATTTATTGGTTATCCTATCTCTTGTGATTACTATCACCCTCATTTGAGCTTAATATGTGCTTGGGTTTCTCTGTGGGCTTCTTTTTATTGCTGAATGCTGTGGGATCCATTTGATTCTGAAGGCATAAAGGGGGCTTGTGTTTGCTTGGATATGATTTTGATATGTGTTCGAGTTGTAATCATTGATTGGGTCAATCCAGGTGGAGGTAGATTTTTCCTAACTGGTTTGGAGTTAGATTTTTCCTGACTGGTTTGAACTTTCTTCTCGTAACTGGTCATCATCATGCGATGTTGTATTTTATGTAAGCTCTGTAAAATTTTTTTTGTCAAAATTGAGTTTATTTGTATAGAGTATGAGAAAGTGCTCGCTAAGACTAAGAAGTCATCAATTCATAATGCACGTGTCTAATGCTTGCACTTTGTTTGAGGTCTGTGCACGTCTGTGCTAGTTATATGCCATTTTATTTGCTCAAATTCATTGTTGTGCTGACATAATATTCTTCAAGAAGCTAGAGAAACTAGAAAAGCTTATTCATGGTAGTGCACCCTCCTGATTAGTAGCTCTTCTATCTTCTTAAGGATCTCTATCACATTAGGTTATATAGTATTGCATGGAATGGTATGTTCCAGTGTTATTAAAGATGCTCACTTAGGCGCCTAGGGCCCTGGGTGTTTATCTAAAAGTTAAGGCGATGCTAGCCTAGGCTATTCTTGCCTGGGCTAGCGCCCATGTGAATTGGCGACCGCTTGGGCACTAAGGTGGTTGCCTTATCGTCTATTTGGCCTGTGCGGTTGCCTCTTACTATTTATTTTAATTTAGTTATTATATGTAATGTGAATTAATTATTGATATATGTTTTTAACATATAAAATTATACATTATTAATATGTTATAAGACAAAACCAAAATGAAGTGTTAATTGAAGGATTTTGAAGCTTGGCGAACCCACATCTCTTAGAGAAGATAACAAGAGTAAAGGAACCATGCATTGCCAGAACTTTCTTTCAACCGAAATTGGATGCTACCTCAACACAATCCTTTAGAAATCGTTTCTGTTTTTTTCTTTCCAATAAAATAATTTCTGGTTTTTTGGGTTATATTTGTTTTTTGAGTTGTAAAAACATCCTTTTTTTTTATTATCCGTGAAGTAAAAACATCTTTTTTTTTTTGGGTTATGTTTAATTGACTATTTTATGTTATGTTTTTTGAAAACGGAACATTTTTATTTGTGTTGTCTTTAAAAATCAATTGTGTTTATTTGTGTTGTTTTTAAAATTGCACTTAAAGAGCAAAATATACATGTGTCAGATGTAGATAAACACAACAATATACATAATTCTAGTAAGTTCTTAAGGAAAAAAAATTATCGCCTAGGCAACACCTTGGCGCCTAGGCTTTTGCCTAGGCTACAAGCAGGTCTATCACCTGGCTTCGCCTAGGTGATTTGATAACATTGGTATGTTCTTCACAAGACTTTTATCTTTAATCTTATGAAAAAAAGGAACCCGCAAATAGAATGCACATAATCTCCTTTAACAACATGCTAATGACTAAAAACTCTTTCACAACTTTCAGAACCTTCCACAAAATCTGTTCCGGGCTATCATTAGTATGGTGGATCATGCCACTGTGTTCATGTATTGGATTTATCTCCCACAAAGAATAGCTAATAATATTGCCGTGTTCTCCTCTTTGTCTATGGTCTTAAACCTATCTTTGGGATTGTGAATCGATGTCTGATATCATGGAACTGGTGTATTGGACCATGGCATAGCGAAGTCTGACTTCTCGAACTAGTTTTAACTTACCATTATTCCTTTTCCATTAGCAACAACTTAGCCAGATTGAAGACCAAAACAAATATTTTGTTCTATCCACTTTTTCACATGAGCCTATATGTGGATTTACGTTGGAATCTGAGTTTGCCACTCCAAAGGCATTACAAATGAAGGGTGATATACTTTACGCATCACTATGGATCTTAATTATAGACAAATAAATAAACAAAAAACCAGGATCCTAAAACTAGTCTATTATGTAGTACTAAATTAAAAATAATAAACTAATATATGAATAATTAAACGTCACAAAGTGAAAGAGGTCCCTGGAGTTACTTCCATTTTAATGTCATGCTCCCACTACCAAATAGTGACCTGTTATGGCATTTTAATCATTTGGGAAACTCTTGTGAGGAGCTTGATGCTGGTCTTCCTGGTGGCTGAATGAATGATTCATACTATGAAATTAAGCTTATGAGCCATGCTATGAAATTATATGAAAGAGTGATGGATCAAAGGCTAAGAAAAATAATCCAAGTGTCAAAAAATTATTTTGGATTTATGCCATTGAGATCCACTATACTATTGTGCCAATAATCTTACTTAGACAGTTAGTGGAGAAGGTTAGAGAGAAGAGGAGATACCTTCATATGGTTTTATTGACCTCAAAAAAGCATATTTCAAAGCCATAAGAGAGTTAATTTGGTGGATTTTTGGATAAAAAGGAGTACAGATAAGGTATCTTGAAGCTAGTAATGACATTTTTGAGGGAGCATTAACTAGAGTTAGAGCAATGGGTAGTGTGATAAATAAGTTTGTAATAGCCGTAGATAAACAGTGAGCTATTTATCTTTTTGCTCTAATTATGGATGAATTAAGTAGTGATATCCAACAGGAGGTGCCTTGGTGTCACGCTCTAAAACTTTTTCTTGCAGTGGATCGTCCATGTGGTGCTGTGGCCCTCACCTAGTGTCAGGACCTTGCCAATTGTTGTGCTCTTGACCCTTATCCAATACCCGATAGATGTATCAATGGGCTGCAACTTGCTTCCTAGTCCAGCACACCAAGCATACCTTCATCGGCCCACGAGTTGCTTAGTAGTGCTCTACCCTTAGCTTATCCCACTCATCTGGTTTCCCATGTTGTTGAGGCCTTCAAGCATACCATAGTGTTATAAGGCCCCAACCAAGCCCACCATCCACATCTGCCCACACATAGAGCTACAAACATTTTGGATTGTTACCGTGCACATTGAACAACCAGGGAGTCCTAGGAGTTCCCCATGTCATGTATCGAGTAAGTAGCCCACAACACCATACTCAAGTCCTCTTGAGTAGTCAAGGCAACTTGCATCTTGTAGCACCAACACCATACGAACACAATGCTCCATGCATAGCATCAGCATCACAAGTTTTCTTGGCAAGGCTACGTGATACCCATGAGGCATGTGTGAACCCGAAACATGCTAACCTGAGCCTAGGCCAAGATATCATGGCTTAGTGATAGCCCATCCGTTTATATCGCACGTGAGGGTCACATAGCATAGTAGTCTCTTGCCCCAAGCCTAGCGCAATGCTATTGAGCGCCTAAGCCCTACTGCTTTCTTGGGACATGCCTTCAATGCCCCAGGGGACCCTAAACATAGGGTTTGTTGTTCCCAATAGCGGAACACCACTATTGGGAACTAGGAAGGGCCAAGTACAACCACCTCCCCTTAAGGTGAATGCTAAGAAGACTTTGGCCCTTTGCGAGGAGGAAATATCATCTTTGCTAGTATAATCATACTGGTCTTTTTTGAAGTTTTGGGTGGTTTCTTTTTTTTGTTTTTTGGTTTTTTGTTTTTGTTTTTTTGTGTGTTGCTTGAACCTGTGTGTTCATGCCGACTTCTAGTTTCTCCACACCTGACTGGGTGCCCAAATGATTCACCGTTTGCTCTCCATGCCTTATTAAAGTCATGGTGCCATCTTGCTAGAAAAGTACCTTTTGGCCGTTTCTCAACCTGGGCACCATGCCCACATTTAGGCATACTTGTGCCATGCAAAAATTCCTCAAAGTTGTTTCCCAAAGCTTTCCATTGGTTGGTGACACTTGGCTAAAGTTAGCCCTATGGAGCCCTCATATGTGCCCATTGTGGCAAAGTCACGGTCCATGCCAAGGCCTTAATAATTTGTTTGTGACACTTGGTGTATGTTATTTACAGTTGATATAGTGTTGGTTCTAGAGAGGGAATAAATGAAAAATTGTAGTTATGGAGTGATACTTTGGAATAAAAGGGTTTTAAAGTCAGTTGAATTAAGACCAAGCATATGGAGTGTAACTTTGATATAAATAATGGTAGATGTGAAGCAATAGTAAGAATTGATGATGATGTTGCACATAGAATTAGAGCTGGATGTCTTTAGTGGAGATTTGGATTTGAGGTTTTATGAGATCATGTGACCTACTTGAAAGGAAAATTTTATAAGACAACCATTAGGCTTGTGTTGATTTGTGGATCAAATTGTTGGGTGATCAAAGAGCAATATATGCGGTGGATGTCGTTGACATGCATCTGCAAGAAGCCTAGGAAAGATAAGGAACGAGCATATTTGTGAGTGGCTTATTGTAACTCTCATAAGTGATTAAATAAATGAAAGTTTAAGATGGTTTGGGAATGTAAAGTGAAGAGTGAGAGAGTAAGTTGTGAAAAGGTGTGAGAGGATACTCATTCAAAGACCTAAGAGGGCAAGGGAAAGATAAAAAAAAGAACATGGATGGAGTCAGAAAGGGTATGAATATTCATAGGCCAACTGAAGATATGATCTTTAATAGATTGGGATGGAGGAACATGATTTATGTTGCTGATGGCAAGTAATTGGAAAAAAGCAATTGGTATTGATTGATTGGTTGATGCTTTTGTATATTCTCTGAGATAGTCGCCAATTTAAACTGAAACTAATGCATGTGAACTAGAAGTGAACAACTCTGTGGCTACTGCTTTAATATATAGACGTTAAAATACCTACTTCTATTAGAGCAATAAAATTAAATAAGTTATGTAAACATATACTGATCTTGTTTAGAACTGGTTCAGGATGCATTTTATATACCAATGCTTGTTTGTGAAATTTATTTCTAGAAATTGATCTGTCACTGGGAAAAAAATATTGGAAAGCAAAGTTGAAATTGATTGTCACTGGCCTAGCAATTTTAACCATGGTTATCCTTCTGATTAGGCAATGTCATACCTACTAGTGTTTGTTTTGATTTTGTAATTATACGGAAAGACATGTACATGTACCATAGCTTCAATTGAAAGTTGATGATCAGGAGGGTTATCATTGTAGTCTTCCATCACCTTACATATGGATTACTATTTTTCTCACATAAAAACGTTGCCTCCTTTTGAGCATGTTGACCTCCTTCAATTGTATTTTGCACTAGTTACAGGTTCCTAAATGTTGTTAATATCTGCCTGTTGCTCGTTAACATCCATTCTTGTATCAAGAATGTGGGTCAGTTGCTTACTTTTTATTTATTTTTTCTTCTCTTTTTTTTTTTTCCTCTTCTTTCCAGAAATCAATTTGCAAGGAGCCTCGAGAATCAAAGGTTGGCATTCAGCTGTCAAATTTTCTGGCTCGAATTTTTGCTGATTGTTATCATTTCTCTTTCAACTTTACGAATCTCAAACCTCTTTTTTGTGAAAGTATATATTGCTGATACCTCGTCTGGTGTAAGTTATTCAGAGGCCTAAATGTCATTTTTCTCAAAGAAAATGGAAAGAACCATATTTAACCAAAGTTGTTCTATCCTGTATACGTATTCATCTTTACTATTCTGCTTGCCCTTATTGACATTTCTGTTCCTCTGGTTTACATTGCTTTTAGATATATTATATTTCACAATGTCAATGTACATCAGGAGAGTTGCTTTGTTTTACATGCCATGCCAAAGGACCTAGAAGTTTGGATGCATGCCCTTATTCATGAAATGTTGTTTGGTAAAATCATCCAATCAGAAGAAGCGAATAAGGGATTATATTTTAGGTTGAATCCTTATTTCATGTTTTTAAGATTTGGATCATAAGGTATCCGAGCTAAAATCTTTGCCTTCATAACAGATTAACTTATAAGTTTAACAGCATGTCTGTGAACATGAGATACTAATAAAACATTGGGATTTGTATCAGGAATGGACATATGTTTTTAGGATATAGATATGGCGATTTCCACATTTGTTCTGTTACATTTCATGAGAAATTGTGTAAGCATTTTTTGCATGAGAACTTCCTGTTATCTATGCTTATGGTTTCTATGAAATATTAACATTCACACGCATGTATATTGCATTTATGGAAATCATCGCTTATGAGATTTTTCGCTAAAATGTATCACTTTGTATGCATAATGAAAGATCTCTTGAGTTTTTCCTTCATTTTGATTATTTTCATGCATAAGATTGACGATTCTCCATTGGTAAAACCTTTTTTTTCACATTGTTTGTAATATATCCTGTCATGGTCTCATATATACACATTTGTAATTCTACTCACCATTTATGTGAATTGAGGCTTATGGATTAGCATACGCATTTTCATAATTTTTCCTGCATGAATTTTTATTTCCAACACATACATGTTAATATCATAATTTGTGTCATGTTTCTCTTGATTTTGCTCAGATTATTTTAACATTCATATTTATCAACCTGTATTTTGCAATTATTCATTTCCTTTTCATGTATGAAAAAACTATCAATTTTCTTGTCCTTGGAATACATTTCTGCAATTTCTGACTTTTCTGCTTGCATAAAGGAATATTTGGTGACTCTTGGTTAGTTTTTTATAATAATTATGTTTGTTAGTTTTGTGTTGGAATTCTTCACATCCTTTCTATATAAGATGAAACTCAGAATTTTTCTTGGCTTTGACATGTACGTTCATGATTTAAAGCCTTTTGCATGCATGTAGAAAGCATGTTATGGTTTTTACATATCGTAACATCCTGAATGCATAAACCTTGCCTAGCTGGTAGGTCTGATAATGGATAGAAAACAGATCCAGTTTCAAATCCCTTGACCAACAAGGCTTGGATGAAACACCAGTAGCAAGTATCAATATGAATCTAAAAAGGCAAGCAATCAATTTATCAAACCTAAGTGCCTTATCCCAACTATTTGGGGTTATCAACATGAATCTTTTTCCTCCATCCTAATCAACCAAAGATTGCATCTTTAGTTAGCCTATGAGTATTTGTATCCAATTTTTAACAGACTCCACCCAACTTTATTTTCGCTCTTCCCCATGCCCTCTTATATTCGATGACGACATATCAAATATTCTCATACCTGCCTCCTTAGGTCCTTGATTTACATTTCCAGCCCATCTTAACTTACTTTTCTTTATCTCATTACTTATTTAGGTGACACCTAACCTTTGTCGAATATGTTCATTCCTTATCTTTCATACTTCTCCCATATACGTCTCAACATCTGCATCTCAGCAATGACCGTCCTATGCATGTGTTGCTTTCTGGGTGCTCATCATTCTAATCCATATATCAAAATAGGTTTAATGATTTTTTTATAAAGTTCGCCTGTTAGTTTTTGATAGGACAATCGCATAAGACCCCAAGTGCACCTCTCCATTTAAGCTGTATAGCCCTAATTTATGTGTGGAATCCTCATTTTTATCGCCTTTTTTGTGAATAATTGATCCAAGATAACAAAATTGATTACCTGCAAGAATCTATTGATTCTCAGTTCCTACTATTTCATCACTTGTAAAATTATTGATAATAAAGTTATACTCTATATATTTCGTCTTAATTCAAATTATTTTAAAATCTTTTGGTTCTAAAGTATCCTTCTTTAGTTCCAATATTGAAATTACTCCCTCCTTATTTTTGTCCACTGAAACTACATTATCTGCAAAGAGCATACACGGCATCTCCTTTTGGATATGGTTATTTAATTCATCCGTAATTAAAGCAAAAAGGTGAGGTATCATAGCTGACCTTTGGTGTACACCTATTGTTAGCGAGAACTCATTTGTCTCACTACCTACTATTTTCACTTCTTATCCTACCTCTTACATCTCTTTAATATCTCATTGGCATTGCTTTGTTGTCAGACACTCACCAAATTAATTCCCTTCGTACTCTATCATATGCTTTTCTAGGTCAATAAAACTGTGTGGAGGATTCTATCCTTCTCTTCAAACTTCCCCACTTATCGTTTAATGAAGGAATTTTCTGACACTTTGGTTATTTTTCTTAGTCTTTGTTCTATCATTCTTTCCCATAATTTCATAGTATAGCTCATAAACTTGTTCCACGATAATTGGTGCAATTTTGTATGTCTCCTTCTTTCATAAGTATAGTCACAACAATACTCTTTCTCCAAGAATTCGACTCTTTCCAGTTCTTAAAATTCCTTAAAGTTCTTTGGTCAATTACATTACACCAATCTTTCCCATGCACTTCCACTCTTCTATTGGAATGACTTATGGTCTTCAGGCATTTCATACTTTCATTTTAGCTAAAACTTTCTTCACTTCGGGGGCCTTGATCCGATGAATTGAACAGTGTTTTCTTTTACTCTCTAGTTACTGCTTATATACCTGAAATGAGGTTTCAATGCCTTCATCATTTAGTAATTTTTGAAAATATTCTATCTATCTTTCTTTGATCTCCTCATCTTTTACTAAGACTCTTAAATCCCAACTCTTAATATCTTTGACTTGATCTGTATCTCTTGTTTTCCTGTCTCTTATTCTTGAAAGTTTATTTATGAATTTTTCACCCTCTTTGGTGCCTATGCTCTTATAGCATACACTTGTTTTATGTCTCACTTATTGTCTTTTTATTTTCTTTGTTAATACTTATTTATAAATCTTCTCGGTTCTTATTTCTTTGCCAAGTTTTAAAACCGAGATTTTTCTCTTCAGCAGCCTTTTGGACAATGCCACTCAATCACCATGTCTTCATATGGGAATTTTAAGTTTACGGAATGTCTCTTTTCCAATTCTTTTAATCTAATCAACCATTTCATCCCACATTGGTGTAGGATTTGTTTCTAGATCCCATGATCCCTCTTTTATCAGTTTATCTTTAAAAACCACTAAATTTTCTCCTTTCAAGTTTCACTGATTTGTTTTTGAAATATTTTCAATATGCTTTCTTCGCTTCCCTCTCTTCGTGGTAACATCCATCAGTATCAACCTATGTTTTGATGCAAGATTCTCTCCTGTAGTGACTTAGCTCTTTTTGCAAGTTCCAAGCTCATTTCTTCTAAGAAGGAAAAGATTAATTGGACTCCGATTTCTTCAATGTTAAAGGCTTTAAGGTATTCGACTCTCTTTTGGAAGAAAGTATTTGCCAAAGCAAGTACTTTCTTCCAAAAGCAAGTATTTGAAAGAAAGTATGCTAAGGCAAATATTTGAAAAAACTGTTTGCTAAAACAAGATCGTAAGCTATTGCAATCTCAAGAGTTGCCACGTTCATCTCATTCTTAGGTCCAAAGTCCCATCCCCGTTTTAATCTATTATTTTCTTCAGTTTCTTCATCAACATGACCATTTAAATCCCCACCTATAAATATCTTCCCATTATCAAGAATCCCTTTAATTAAGCTATCAAAAATTCTCTCCGAAATTGTCCTTTAATGTTTTCTTCTAATCCTCTTTGTGGTACATAAGCCCTCATGATATTAAGAATATTTTTTCTAATATTGACTTAATTATTTTTACCTTATTGCTAATTCTTTTAACACCAACTAAATTATTATTTATAAGTTTATCTACCATGATTCATACTCCATTTTTTATTTTCTTTTCATGCAGACTTATCAACAATTTCAGCTTTTTCTTCTTTCAATTTGGTCTTCTAAAAGCACATTATGTTAATTCTTTTTCTCCCTACAACATCTACCAATTCTAACCTCTTCCCAGTTAAAATTCATATATATCATTTTTTTTGGGTAGCTATGGCTCAATCTGAACATTCCACGAAATAGAGGAAGCCCGTGTGGTCACCCCCGCGCGCGGGGTGGCCCGTGGGGTGGGTGGGTTGTTTACCATGCTGGTATCCCCCTTCCTCCACGTAGCTAGATGAATCCTGCATTCTTGGACTAGCTTTTTTATTTGTGTTCATCCGCTTTTACATGAGAACTCTTGCCTACTTGCTAGTACAAATAGCAAGGAAAAAAGAGAGGGAAAAATGGAGAAAACTCATTTTCATGATTTATTTTAACGAGCATTAATGCACAAATATCCATTTTTGTCGTAGCGTTTGTTAATGCATGTTAAATTATAAGTTTTATATTTATTTCACTCATCTGTAGGGAAAGTTGCCTTCTATTACCCTATTATTATATTTCCATTATATATTTCTATAAATTTCATTGTAGCATGTCTACAATCCTTGCTTCATGGCAAAGCTTCTTTATCTGGATTCAGTAGTTCATAGATAATTTCAGTGTCTTTTTTATTTGTTTTTATCCATGTTCTGGTGATTAGTACTACCTTAATCCAACAAATTGTGGTTACTTTGACCACATGGGTTAGGTTAGTTAGTTCAAATGTCAATGTCTTGAGACTTAGAAAGTTATAACATGAGCTTTCTTTTGATTAAGGTTCCAATGACTATACTTTTATTACTATTGTATTTCTTTGAAGAGAGAGAACTCTGTAACCAGCTTTGCCATACTATGTACTGAATTATGTTTTGACTTTCTTAAACACCTTTACTTCTTTATCTTTTGTTTCTTTTGATTCATTGATTTGAAGATTTACTTGAAGCTGACATTTTGCTTGTGAATCAGATTATTTGAATGCATTGCTTGAGAACAATTAGTCTCTCTTTAGTAAATGGTATCTTAGCTTTGTTTCACCAGTTCATGGGCCTTATTGTCTTATGAACATAAAAAATCTGTTGGAAGGCAACTTTAATCCTCTATATAAGCCAGCAACTTTAATCCTCTATATAAGCTAGGCTTGGCTGAAAAACCAGCTGATCCCAGAAAGAAACAAAAATTTGGCAATCCTTTTGAGATTGTAATTTTGCTGGAAGTAATAAACTAAAATTTAAATATTTGATGCAGGAAGTACCACCATTGGATGTACCTGAACTTTTGGGATATTTGGTCAAGCAATCAGGCCCTTTTCTTGATCAACTTGGCTTGAAGCGAGGTAAGAATTTCCTTCATGTTGTTGCTGAATACTGTGTCAGCAGACATTATTGAACATATATAAATTTCTTGCAAGCTATCATTTTCAAACAATTGATTTTAAATATCTGAATATCCCTCGCAACATATCTCCTTTATGTAAGAGGCGGTTTAAATCCATTAGTATAATCTTGCATATATCTCTTGACTTTACCCAAGTGACAATATATTTATCGCTGTCAATATGTAAAATCTTGGTCAAACATAATTCACTGGATAAGATCACGTGATAATTTTGAATAAAATAAACATAATGCAGATAAATTTAGAAATAAGTGATTTTTGATACAAATCCATGATATTTTTAACATTGGAATGACATAAATTTAAAAACATAATGAATGATATCAGAATTAAAGCATTCCAAATTGCAGGAGAAGTGATGGACTGCTCTATAACCCAAGAGATATATCATAGGTGGAGAATTATATGAAGTTAGTCACTAAGGTTTAGAGTTGATCTACTGCTAATGTTGTTTTGTGCACCTTGAGTGCTCATGTAATCTTGCATGGCCAGCCTTGTGCTAAGGTCACTCAGATTTTTGCCTTTTGCCTTTAACAGTAGGCAAAATTTTCCAAAGACTAACTGATCAAATTATTTGAACTGTTTACATTCATTTTACAAGCATGTATTTCATTTGATCTATGCTATGACAATGAGAAAGAGCTACATAATCTAAACAAGAAAGGGTACAAGCTTAACCCATTATTTCACTTTTCATAGTGAATCTCAAATGAAGTATGCTTAAAGTAATCAATTTGTATGATAAACTCGAAATTAGCAAAATTTTTAGGACATGTTTTGCTGTTAGGATGTTTGAAGGCATTGGGTTTTGTTATGTATGTTGAATTTTCAATTGAATTTTCAATCACCCTATGAAACTGTGCATCAGTAATTGCCATACTGGAACCTATTATCATATTTACTAGTGTTTTTTTTATGGCTTCAGATTTATGTGACAAGATAGTGGAAGCCTTGTGCAGCAGGCGCAAGAGTCAGCTTCTCTGGCATTCCTTAACATCTGGGGATTCCTCATTTCTAGAGAATGAGAACATTAATGATGGACTGGATTTAAGAATTGCTAGTGTCCTTCAAAGTACTGGGCACTGTTATGATGGTGGCCTATGGGGTAACTCTGAAAAGCATGATCCTATGGACAAGAAAAGGCATGTTGCAATAGTCACAACTGCCAGTCTTCCCTGGATGACAGGAACGGCTGTCAACCCACTGTTTAGAGCGGCATACCTGGCCAAATCTGCGAAACAAAATGTGACGCTACTCGTTCCATGGCTTTGCAAATCCGACCAGGAGATAGTGTATCCCAACAAGCTCACTTTCAGCTCACCAGAAGAGCAGGAAGCTTATATACGGAACTGGCTGGAAGAAAGGATTGGCTTTAAAGCAGACTTTAAAATTTCCTTCTATCCGGGAAAGGTATCTGTCTAAAGTGTTATTTTTTTCACTTTCTAATTATAAAATATTTTAGTGTGTGAAACATGCTTGTTCTCCTTGTTTTTATAGTTTTCAAGGGGAAGGCGAAGTATAATACCTGCTGGAGATACCTCACAGTTTATTTCTTCCAAGGAAGCTGACATTGCTATTCTCGAAGAGCCAGAACATCTGAACTGGTATCATCATGGTAGGCGCTGGACTGATAAATTTAACCATGTTGTTGGTGTTGTCCACACTAATTACTTAGAATATATCAAGAGGGAGAAGCATGGGGCTCTCCAGGCTTTCCTTGTGAAACATATAAACAATTTGGTTGCCAGAGCATACTGCCACAAGGTATTATTGTCAATCTGTTGGATATTTTTTGAACTCCACTCTCTTTCTTCATTCTAATTTTACCTAAATGCAACATCTGCTGATAACTTGTTGGTGGAGATAATTGCGACTTCCAAAGCCATCTTGGTTTACGTCTTTGAATTTCACAGGCAAATGAGAAACTATATGAACTAAAACAGTAAATTGTTGCTTATCTCCATCCAGGTTCTCCGTCTTTCTGCTGCTACCCAGGATATGCCCAAGTCTGTCATATGCAACGTCCACGGTGTGAATCCAAAGTTTCTAAAGGTTGGAGAGAAAAAGGCGGCAGAGAGGGAACTTGGGCAGCAAGCTTTCTCCAAGGGTGCATATTTCCTGGGGAAGATGGTCTGGGCGAAAGGATACAGGGAGTTGATAGATTTATTGTCAAAGCATAAGAATGATCTTGAAGGATTCAAGCTGGATGTGTTTGGAAATGGAGAGGATGCGAATGAAGTACAGTGTACTGCCAAAAAGTTGGATCTGAATCTCAACTTCCAGAAAGGGATAGATCATGCAGACGGTTCCCTTTACAGGTGAGGATGATTCCAAGGACATCATTTTAGTTTTTCGTTTTTATTTTGTTTCTGATTCCTCTTTTAATTTTTATTCTTTATTTGAATGTCAAATTTATAACAAACAAAAAATCTTTGCAGCTACAAGGTCTTCATAAATCCGAGCATTAGTGATGTCCTCTGTACTGCTACAGCTGAGGCTCTTGCGATGGGAAAATTTGTAATATGTGCAGATCATCCATCAAATGAGTTCTTTAGGTCTTTTCCCAACTGTCTGACTTACAAGACATCAGAGGACTTTGTTGCAAAAGTGAGGGAAGCATTAGCTAGTGAGCCTCAGCCCCTTACTCCTGAGCAAATGTACAAACTTTCGTGGGAAGCAGCAACTCAGAGGTTTATGGAGCATTCGGAGCTAGACAGGGTCTTGAATAACAGTGACAACAATGCTAAACCAGACAGGTTTAATAGAAAGATAAAAAAATCAGTTTCAATGCCTAGCTTGTCTGAGGTGGTAGATGGGGGCTTGGCATTTGCCCATTACTGTTTCACAGGGAGTGAGATCCTGAGGTTGTCTACAGGAGCAATACCTGGAACTCTGTTCTATGACAAACAGCATTGCAAGGATCTGCATCTCTTGCCACCACAGGTAGAAAATCCCATCTATGGTTGGTGAATAGATAGCAGCATTGTAAGGACTTGCACTCTTTTTCTGTATCATAATTATGTTGTCTAATTGGGGAGACTGTCAATCTATTTGAAGCTTCCTTTCTTTTTTGGTGATTTTAATATTTTCCATTTACTTAGCACGTGCCCTTGTCAATATCTTTCTAAAGAAAGTATAATTTGCTGTTCGTTTTTGGGATTTTGTATTAGTCTCTTAATGCACCATTCTCTCCTGTAAAGAAAGGTTTGTAATCATAGATTCCATTCTTATTGTACCAGGCTTTTTTGTCTTTACTCTTAGTTGTCATTTTATTTATCGTTCTTAATTTGTACCAAACCCGACTCATAAATTGGTGAGCCAACTTTGAAGGCCCTTTGATAGCTATCTTCGATTAGTATGAAGCATATGATTTGTAAGGTAAATTATTCCATGTTCATTCGAGTTCTGTAGAAATTCAATTGCAGAACCTATAACTCAATTCATGTCCCTTTGAAAGGATAACATGCCATCGTTCATGTATCCTAAATTTTGCAAGATCGCCAGTGGTGGTAGACGTGGAGTTTTTTTGTGTGCATTAAATAGCTGAAAAGAATAATTAACAGGGATGAAAATGATACCTGAGGTAGCTCGCATTGATACATGTCAACCACCATGATACCATAGTTTCTGCAAAAGGATGAAAGTTCATCTTTATTTGATCTACTAAATCTTCAGAGTACTGTCTTCTCTTTGCAAACTAGTTGAGTCTGATTACCTTTTTATGCTTAACTCTGATCATAGAATACGATACAAAAGAGAAGATCAAAATGGACTCAAATGTGTAAATGAAAATGCAAAAGCAGGAAGGTGAAGGAGGCTTAAAAGAAAATGCAAAAAGGTAAACTACAAGAATGAGCGAAAAGAAGAGAAGGAAGAAAGACAAGGAATAAACAAAGAAAGGCAAAGCGGCCACAAAGTACAAGAGTAGAACATTGGCTTCAACCATTTACAAAATTTTGAGCCTGATTTCCTTTCTTTCAGAAACTAAATCCTAGCCTCCATTTCCTCCCAATAGAAAGTTCTTTCGGATTGTAGAAATTGCAACAGTTTGTATCCGTTCAGATTAAGTGATGAAGGAACCAGAAGAGCAAAACACTTGGGCATGCAAGACTACACTTGGGCATGCAAGACTCACTGTTACACTGAGAGTGAATCATGGAATTTTTGAGCCTTATTCCTTTCATTTCTTTGACTTGGCATTTCATCCTATACATAAGACTTCTCTAATTAGTATGACATGATGCATAGGAGTTGGCTGAAACCCTCAAACTTGGGTAAGCACCAACCCAACGGAAAAGAAAAGGGTGAGATAGTGCAAAACTCAGAAGCCAACTTGGGATTAGGATAGAGAGAATGACCAAAAGGGGGCAGGGAAACATTTGCCAAAAAATTCCTACCTTGAGCCCTTGAGAAACCATTGCGAGGTGATGATAGCATATGCTGAGAACTTATGGGAATGCATGTAAAGCACACGATCCCAAAGTACATTGGAATGCGTGTAGCATCTCATGGCTGGTATTTTTTCACCTTGAAATATCTTCTCACATTTTCTAGGTGAAAAGACATCAATCGTGAGATGCTCCACGTGGCAACATCTCACGGCTGAGGCATCATTTGCTGCAATTAATGGTGGTAGATGATTTTAGCCCGTAAGATTGTTGTCTAAATCATCTATCTTATTATTTTGTGATAAATTTTTACAAGCCCACGAGGCGAAAAATAGAGCTACTTTGATGCCAGGGCAAACTAGAGAGTATGAGGAACTATATGATCACCCATAAACTAAACGACAGTAATGACCTAAAGTCCAGGCAGCGGAACAAGATGCTAGGCAGTATCTTAGAAAAAAAGAAAGAAAAGGTCCATAGAGAGAAGATATCGGGAAGGCCATGCCACAGTATGGAGCACATAAATGCAAGCGATAGGGGAATGCCAAGCAGCATCTCAAGAACAAAAAGAACTCAGCGAGCTGGGCGGCAACTCGAAACAAAGAAAAAGGGTCCAAGAAGAACCTTGGACTCAAGTAAGTGCTGACAATAAAATAAAGGTGTGACATATACCATTTCAATCCTAGTACCTTGTGGTCTAAATTACAAAATTACTAGAATTGGTATGTCGGGCGACAAGTAAATCCAGACCTTAATTAAAATTTGAGACAATCAGCCTCTGTGAATACTACCAATCATTTGAAACCAACAGATAATTCATGCTTAGCATATATATCAAAGTGCATCAAATTAAATAACGATAAAGCGGAAGATTAAACAAAATATCTAGGACGAAATCATAATCTCGAAAACAATAATATCTGAAATGACATATAATTAACTATAATAAATGAGGATGACAATAACTATACCTCTAAATCTGGATCTACCCAATATCATTGCCAAGATTCTAGAATTTGTACAGTCTATATAATAAATAGCTACATGAGATTGGAGATCCCAGTAAGTCATCACATGAAAAATTAAATACACATGCGGATATATCTCAAATCATAATACATCACAAGTAATCAAGTGCAAGTGAGACAACCCCGTATCTCATTAAATAATATGAATTCACAACAAGGTTCAAAAGAATTATAATAATCATCAATTGGAATATATAAATCAATTTATAACTTAGAACCAAACCAATTTGATTAATCCGATAAACCATTCATATTATATCATAAGGCTAATCAATGTAATGTTCGGCCAGAACTATAGACATTGTCAAGACTACAACTATACTATTTAGACTGGGATGCACAATCCTTGGATCACAAGATCACTACACACAACACATTTTGGGTAAGTTCTATTCTACTGGGAAATACCAATCACATTGCTCACAATGCCAGGAGGAATGACACATTTCGATTGGCTTTCATCACAAAATAAATAAAAACATGCCGGGAGGAATCCTCAACTCAATCAGCTTTGTTGCTACAATCAGCATGACTCCCTCTACTCCCATATTAAAGAGCCCTCACATACTCAAGTTTTAATTATCTTTTTAAGCATCCACACAAACTACTAGATATCCAAAACATAATAGGGATCTCTTTTGAGATCAAATAGTGAAATTCATTTTCCCCTTACTAAACAGTAAATTGCTAACTCACTATTGATAAGTCAAGTTTATCGTAGGGTAAAACACATTTAATTAGGGTGCAATATACACAAATCAAAACTATAAATACTTATGTATGTGTTAACCTAATAAAATATGCATATTTTTACAAATCTAAAAGTACTATCATGTATAATGCAGTTTTAAACTCGTGTTTGTGGAATTCATGTGAAAGGTTAAATATCAAGGGTAATAATCATTAATTGAAACTTATTATATTTATATAATCGATAAAACGCAACTTATGACAATCAGTTTCAATAAATGAATCATGAAGTTATAAAACACATTCATGAATACATTTCCTATTTTTGGTCAAATTTCCCAAGATTACTTTCCATGCAATAATGCAGATAATGTCATGGTCAAGCAATAGGTTTGATGCTAAAACTTTGATTAGATTCTAATTTATTTCTTAAACTAATTTCTAAGCCATTAATCTAAGTCCTTAACCAAGCCTTTAACTAAGCCAAACCATCTATAAGTATTTAACACATGCAATATACTTTATTATGCATACGCAATAGGGCTTGTATGGGTTTTGCATAAGTTTGTAGTAAAAGTTAAAAACTTGCATGCCTAGACTTTATGTGCAGAATTATTAAACTTACACTCATTATAGTAATTGAATTAAAGCCTTAAATTTCATTTTACTTAGGCCATTAACATGGCAATTACTAAAACATAGACTCATTATGGGCACATAACATGGCATGAATTTGCCATACGTATAGACATTTGAATGTCATTTCTAACTATTTATTACTTATATCACCTTTATGGGTTTTAGAAATAGGCACCCCATGTCAATACAAGTCTTGGAAATTAAAGATCTTTGCAAAGCTTGTCAAACTGTGGGACCATGGAAATCACCTAGATGACCTCCTAAACACCACATGAAATTCACATAAAGAAGGAGTCGCTACCATCCAAAATCTAAGTGTGGATGGACACTAAAGTGAGCATAAAAGAATGAAATAGAGCCAAAGCAGCTCTAATTCATGGTTTAGTTCAGAGCTAGGGTAAGGGAGTTAGGTTATGAGTAGGGGAAGGTGCTAGGCACCCCTGCTCATGCATGCAAGATGGTTGCCATATGCCTATTCATGCTACATGTTTGCTTGCAAACAAAAATCATTCTAAAACATGTAAAAGTAAAAAAACATGTGTGATTTATCCATATGAGTGATCCAATAAATTATGGACACTCTCTGTAGATGTATCATCTTCAAGACTTCATGATTTAATTTAAAATCAAGCCAAAAAATGAAGGAGAACAATTATGAAAAATACGGTTTAGACTCTACCTACACCTAGAGGGGGGTGAATAGGTGTAAACGATTGCGGAATAAAATTTCTACTAATTAAAGACAAGTCCTTAATTAATAGGCATGCACAAGCCGACAAATAGAAAAAATATGATATCTAAAGTCATTCAAAATTACAAATACGAATAATTAGTAAATAAGTCAACACAAGCAATTTTGGTGACGAAGGGAAAACTCTAAGAGAACTCTCAAAGAGAAAAACCCTTCGGGTGATTAGGAGCTACCTCAGAAAATTTCACTATAAGAAGATGACTTACAGATAGTGGTTCAGACGACCCAACACAGACTTTGACTCACAGTCTAAGTATCTGAAGAACTCTTCAGACTTGCACCCTTGCAACGATCTAGAACTCTGAATATATTTTTTGTGAAGTACCAAACGACCGTAGGAACTCTCACGAGCAAACTCTTTAACCCGGAACTCCAAAGTAAGAGAAGAAGGAAGAAAAGAAGGTTTGATGGCTCGAAGGTAGAAAAGAAGAAGAGAAGTTTCTTTTCCTCAACAAGACAATTTAGGGTTCCAAAAATGACTTAAGTACTGTATTGGAACCTAAGAATACTTATATAGGTTAGGAAGAAGTCTAGAAAGAATTGGATTTGAATTAGAAAAGATACGGAATTTTATAAGCGAATTTACGACCCGATCGTTGGAACGTTCATCGAACGCGGCTCTTACGTTCGATACGTAAAAACAACTTATAAGGTCTCGTTCGAACGAAACTCTTACTTCAGGTTAAATATAAGCGAACGTTTGAATGTTGGCTCTCACGGTCTCGAACGTTACTCTCGGGGTTTGTCTGTAAAGCACCTCAGACTTGTGACGTTCGAACGGCCATTCTTACGTTCTTGAACGTTACTCTCGGGTTTCTCTACAATTGAGTTTATCACTGAACGTTCGAACGGTGCATCAAACTCTCTCAAACGTCAACCATAAAATCTTCAATTTGACTCCAATTTTGACGCCATTTGAACTGTGACTTCTATAACTTATTCTAACCAACTTAAACACCTTAAACACATACTTTTGGACACGGAATTAAGCCAATCTAAAATATTAAACCTAACAAAATCAAACCAAATATGGAGACATCAGTGCAAACTTAAGCTATTTGAGTTAGGAAACTTCAATCAACCATAAATCATTCAATTCAAACTTAAATTGAGTGAAACCAAAGCCATTTGAAAAATAATGTGGAGTAGAAGATTTAGTAAGAATTTCATTCAAATCCGATTTAAAACAAGATAGTTAGGCTTGCTTAAAGCTACTGATATAATACAATGAAAAGTGATGAGTAACTAACTTTGAAAGCCTATTCGTGGAGATTGGCTCCATATGAATCCTTGAAAATTGGTGTGAATGAAGTATGAGATACCATATTTTGAATGTTTTAAGTATCATTTAAAACTTCATCCATTTGTGACTTGTGTGCTCTCCCAAACATGCTTAAATGATTACAAATTGACTCAGTAATCTGTGCTTAATTGACTTTGTACTCCTCAATAGCAGATCACTGAGTCAATTAAATACACAAAACTCAAATAAAGGTGAAAACTTATGAAACCAATTGGATCTGAAAATAGACTCATAAAGGAAGACTCAAAAATTGAAATCACTCAAATCGGAGTTGAATGAGCCTTTGGTGCTCAATTGAAGTGACAAGTACAATATACTATGTTGATCTAACTCATCAACTTCAATTAAATGGTTTGAAAAATTGGCTTCATATATGTGCGCACCTGATTTCGGTCGCACGACGAGGCGCACGCAAAACGATGCGTGCCTCAGGATTGTTTGGAGTCGCCACTGCCTGATGGGGTGCAGGCAGACACCTAGGTGCCTAAGTTCTTCTACTAAGGCTTGGTCTGCGACTTGAGATTCTAAGTAGGTTCTCGGTTGTGGTCTGGGGAAGTCCGTAGACACCCCAGTCCACCCCGTTAAGTGACGGGTCCCATAGGATTCCCTAGTTTGAGTCAACTTTTGGTCTCTCACTCACCCGATTCCTAATCTAGCATTCAATCCGGTTAAGTCTGGCGGGACCACCTGATTGGTGTGGGTCCCTTTAATTGCTTTTATCTTGCTTAATTAGGTGATCTGAGTCTGACTGGGTGGGCCCCGTTGGAAGGCCCACGGTGTCCTTGGTGGGCTTAGTCAAGCCCATGTACCCTTGGTGGGCCTCTGTCTAGTCCTAGGAGGCCCTTTGGGCCTTGGTTCAAATGAATTGATTTTTATTTGAAGTTTAAGTTTGTTTATTTAAGTGGATTTCATGCCAAAGCGGGCCAGGATTGTTTTGTGGGCCCTTAAGCGGGCCACATAGTTTGTTGCCAAGTTTGTTGAGTTATCTTGCTTAATCCATGCCAAAATGGGCCAAGCATTGGGCTTGGGGCCCTTTACCTGGGCTTGGGTTTAAAAGCCCAAGACTTCTTGAGTTAGGGTTTTGAAACCCTAACCTTGGTTGGTTAATGGGCTTGGAGGGCCCGATAGGCCCTGCTCTTGGTCTCGGCCAAACCATGCCTAAATCTAAGCATCATGCTTCCAAAATGGGCTTTGGTGGGCCTCAATGGGTTTGGCCCACTCTTTTAGTGAGATTATCTTGATTTAACAAAAGGTGGTTTTGTTGGGCTTGGTGGGCCCCGTTGGAAGGCCCACTGGGGATCAAATTGGACCGGGTGTCCAGGGCCCATCTCGGGTTTCTGGGTCACCCGGAAACCCTTTTGGTTCACTTAGTTCGATTGGAGAAGTAAAAAATTGTACAAGATCAATCAAAATGAGAAAAATTGAATTTCGGCAGTGTGGCCGGCCTAAGATGCCAGCTACACATAGAGACCAGTGTATCCAGCATTCTTCGCCGGTTACGAACAGGTTTCTGTTGATCCGACCTGACTTGCCGGATCAACACATAGAAGCCATATTTTGGGTTTTTTTCCAATGGGGTTAGGTTCTTAAGCTTCATGGGGTGTTTAGGCCTTTTTGTGGGCCCTTGTGTGGGCCCACAGTGGTCCGGATGAGGCCATTTGGCCTACTTTCCTTGGAATTTCCAAGATCAAACACAAGGGAATGAGTGGGGGGTTCCCTTCCCTTGTCTCAACAAGCAAATAGGGACTGAGTGTCCCTATCTAGGCCTCCTCTTCATTCTAAAAAACCAGTGGCCATATTGGCAAGAAGATAAAGCACGAAAAAACTTAAAAAAAAACCAACTTCATGCTAAAATGGGTGTGTGTACTTGCTACATACATATACTAAAATAAACCTTCACATACATAAAAAATTGATTACATAATATATATATATATATATATATATACATAAAGAGTGATCTAAATCAAGCTCCTAAGGCATGGGTATATGTGCATATGCATGGAGTATATGAGAAGAAATGCTATTAATGATTTTTTTCATGAACAAGACAATAACCACAAATAAGATGAAGCCACGACTAAAGTGTACAAAACAGCAACCTAAGGAGAGGAAATCCTACTCGTATGCATATGCATACTCCATATGGATGATAAGAAATATCATGCATGCCTTGGGTTAGTAAGATAAAATAAAAAGAAATAAACTCCAGCACATTCCTACATGAATTATAATATGATCACACCAACCTAACTCATTCATTTAGCTTAACATAAGAATATCTAAAGAAGGGAAACAAAAGGGGATTACTAAAAGGGGTACATGGGATAGCAAAGAAGGAGAACATACTCTCCATTGAATAAAAAGAGGATAGAAACAGCAACTTTTAAATACTGGAAATCAACCAAGAAAAAGACAATCTCTTCTTCTCTCTTTAGATCAACCAAAATCCATCTCTTATCTTAAGGAATTATCAGCCCACATAAAATCATGAAAAGAGACTATGATGGGGAGATAAATGCAAAGACCACTCTAGAACAGAAATCCTACAACATACATAATATTCAACATGCTTTGAATAAGCCAAATCTTACATATGTTCAATAAAATGGTCTAAGAGGACTCACCTTGGGCTTGAACACTTGTTAAAAGTGTTCTTACACCTTTCTTAGGCCAAGACAACACTTGGACAGCATCTCCCCTTCTCCAAGAGCACTTTCAAAACCTCTTTTGGGCTTGAGATGAAGAGAGAAAGCTGGGAAATTGATTGGGTGGGGTTTTGGGTAAGTGTTGGTGTTTAGAAAAGAAGAAAAGAGGGTAAGAGAAGGGAGTGGAATGGAGAAGGGAGAAGAAGGGAGGAAATGAGAGAGGTGAGAGAGATCTAGCAAAGAAAAAATAAGCCCACCCCTCCATAATGGGCTTAAGTTGCCTTTTATAATGCATGACTAAAATGCAATTATTCTTTTACTTCTTGACCAAAACCTTCCTCTTTTCATTTCATGCCATTTAAAAAAAAAAAAAAAACCAATGATGGCTTTAAGACTTAGCCTCCAAGTAAACTTAGCCTCCAAGCTTGCTTGAACGAATTCTCCACATGGGAGAATTCGTTCAATTATATTTTTTTCATTTTCATTTTTTTGTTTATTTAATTCATTAGATATTTTACTTTTATTATTATTTTATTAAGATTTTTGTTTGGGTTTTGGATGCACATGCATCTTTTAATTTTTATTTTTATTTTCTTTTATTTTAAATACTTTAATTAGATTTTTAGCAAAAATATTATTTTTTAATTCAAAACTTTTTGCTTTGCTGCTCTTTCTTCACTGTTTGCCACGTGTGCAGATTTTCAGAAACTTTAACTGGCCACAACTCACTCGTCTGATATCCGATTTTAGCAAACTTAGTGGCGTTGGAATCAGTGCGACATTCCCTATCCACTGAACTTCAGTTTAGCAGCAAATTCGAGTTTTTTAGCAGAAGTGCCGGGTCGCGTCCTAGAGCCAATTTTGCTCATATTTCCTCATCCGGGACTCTGATTCCAGCAAACTCAGTTGCGTTGGAATCGTGTCGAGATCCTCTTTCTGCTGATATCAAATGGGGTAGCTGATCTGGGATTTAGCAGAAAGTCAAATTTTGCTTTTCTCATATTTGACTAGTTCATAACTTCTTCATTTGGACTCCGATTTGAGCAAACTCTGTTCCATTAAAATCGTATCGGAATCCTCTTTCCAATGGCGAGAAGCATGGTGACTGATTTGCACCAGATAAAAAAGTCAACTTTTTGACTTTCTCAAGTTTGACTTTTCAATTAAAATATCATTTTCTGCATTTTGGGAAGTGCAAAAATGAGGTAATTACAATATAAATTGCTTAAATTTTATAGGATCAGACTATACTTCCTCAACTTTCACGTGCCTCTGGAATCATTAAAAAATTCATCTATATGATGAAGTTATGAATGATCTAATACAAGGTACAGGTTTTGCTCAGATTTGCAAAAATTGAGTAAAATGCAAAACAAAACTTCAGATTTGAGTATTTGAATCTTGAAATCAAATCCATTAAAGTCAAAGGATATGGGATATGTATAAAAACATTTAGGACAAAGAGTAAATCCATATCTCTCAATTATTTGGGGAGTTTGGATCATATATGTCCAAATTCCATAAGGAATTGCCTAGATCTAAGGAGATCCGGCCATGGAGCCTTCTCCAAATGATCAAGGCTAACTAAAAACCATCATGAAGGTCTTGAGATCTTGTTTTAAGGCCAAATTCTCAGATCTACCATATTGGGCATGGTAGATCTAAGAAATCATGCCTAAAATTGAAAAAGAGCACAAGTGAGTATGTGTTTTGTAAAATTGTGTGAAAAATCAAATCTATGAAGGAATTTCAGATCTAAAGCTATGAGGTAGCTTAGATCTACGAAATTCCTCTCAAATTGAGGGAAAAAAACCACACAAAATAAAGAATATGGCATATCACATTTAAATCCAAGTCCTTCGTTGCCAACCTAAGGATCCATCCCTTAGCTTGTTTCCCATAGCTCTCTCTTCACGTTTTACAGCTAGAGATGTGGCTTAAGGTACTTTAAGCAAGGTTTGGGGTTGCAAACATACCCAAGGGCCTTACACTACAGAAAGGTACTTTAAACAAGGTTTGGGGTTCCAATTTTCCAGCCCTTTGCTAGAGGAGAGACCCTTTATTTATAGGAAAGAGGAGGGGTAAGAAAGTCTCAAGGGTAGACACAAAAATGTGTCTAGATCCTTCTAATTCAAGTCAAAGGCATGAATTAGAGGGAATTTGACTAATTTCGGAGGTCAATTTAGGGAATTCAAGCTTCCCAGAGAGAGGTCTAAAGGTAAATAAGAGAAAGCTTGCGGGAACTTTCAATTTGAATTAAAATTTTCATGATCGAAAACTTAGGTCAGCTATAAATAAAATCCTATATAGCCGCAATATATTTTTGGTCACAATAAAACATATGTACGGCCGAAATTTAAGTTCAGATCAAATTCTGTTGCAGCCCACGTGCAATTGCTGATGTGGTATAACTGTTAAGGATTCGAAATGCCAGCTTATCAATATGATCCGAAATAATATTTCGGCGATACCTATATTTATTAATGACTGAAATAAATTTTCAGCTACACTAAGAAACTTCATGACCGAAATATAAATTTGGCTACTCATAAAAATATGTATATCTGAAATATAATTTCAGTCAATCATAAAAGAAATCTCTCTTTTTTTTTTTTTTTCATATATTCATTCATTGGTTTATATGGTGCAGTTTGGGGTGTCTACACTAACAGAAGTTCTTTAAACAGGATGACTTGCACTACAAAATTTTGGAGAATTAGTGGCGACTTATTACCTGCGGTTTCACGAAACCACAGGTAATAACGTGTACAGGGGCGCTCCTCACCTGAGTGCCCGAAAACCCACAATTGTCACATTTCAGGCAGCATTTTAACGGCAGTTATTTAGTGAAGCACCGTAAATAATTTTAGGTGGCCGCCGATGATACTTCATCAAGATCCTTGTTCTCCTCTCCAAATCGAATGGATGAATAAAATGAAGGTCCTGCGTTTTCCCATTAACAATAACAGAGCGAAAACCCTAAAATCTCTTAGAGAGCCTAACCGAGCTACTTTTGTAAGCTTGATTTCGTTTCAGCCTTGAGGATTCTCTGTTCTTATCGGAATAGAAGAGCAAAGATAAAGTCGAGCAAGATAAGGTCGATCGATCTCGGTTTCACTTGCAGCCGATTAGGTTTTTTCACTCATGTCTTTATTGTTGTCTTAATTTGTTTTTGCTTCTAATTTCTTCTTTCCATCTGTCACCACAGATTTGATTGGAACAGAAGAACAAGACAAGGTCGATCGATCTCAGCCCCACTTGCAGCCGGACATGGTGAGGAACAATGGAGTGTTAAAAACTTATTGCAAATTTAATTATTTAATATTATGTTATTTAAATAAATTGTTCATAGCACGAATACACACACGTACATGTGTATTCATCCTCGTGCGCAACCGGTGATTTGCGAAACCCTTGTTGCTGGCTTGTAGTTCCCCGTTCGGTGATCATCATCAATTTCTGTAAATCTCGTCTTCGAACACTTCCGGTAAGATGCTCACACCTTTTAACTCTTCTCCTTTCTATTTTTTTCTTTTCTTTCTGAAATTTTCTCATTTTAATTGTGCCCTTATTTTCCCGCCATCGTGGCTGCTCTCTCTTTCAGCTCACTCTTTCTTGCGTATAATCTTCATTCTTCGGTGATATGAGCATGTTGGATATCTTGATTCTTCGATTTTTCCCTTTTTGTTCTCACTAATTTTTCTTTTTAATGTATACCGTTAATGTTGTCGGTGTTTTTGGGTTTTCGTTGCCTCTGTCGATGCATCGTTGGCTTCTTGTTCAACCATTTAGCTTAAATCGTGTCTCGGTCGAATACTGGGGACCTTCTGAATCTCCTGTAACTGTTGCAAAAGTAGTAATTCTACTTTGGGGTTTTGATTTACTTAAATGAAATTATTTTCGGCAATTTATGATTAGTTTTTGGAATTCTCATCTACCAGGAAGGAGTTGTTTATTTAGAATGATTGAATGCTATCTTTGTTGGCTAATGTGGATGAGGACGCATATGGTTTGAATGAGGAGGTTCAATGAAGATCAGGAATTGAAGGATGTGGAATGGGGTTAGTATGAGAAAGGTTATTGATTGAATGAGGGGGGATCAATTCAGATTTAGAATTTCAGGATTTGGAATGGGTTTATCATGCTGTTCTTGTTCTATATGTTATATGTCAAGGTAATTAATGGATGGGATCAAATCAAGGCACCTTACTTGAATTCAAAGCAGAATGATAGATGCATTCTTGGAGACAAAAGAATGAGATTATTAAGGTGAAGAATATGGTCATAAAAGCTTCCTTCTTTGGGTATTCTATTTTCGCAGATTTTGATAGATGCATACTTATAATGCTTGTTTTCATGTTAAAGACTCTCAAAGTATTATAATGGATATGGATCAAATATTGTAAAACACTGTTCCCCTTTCCCCTAGTTCTCTCTTCACGTTTTACGGCTAGAGAGACCCTTGAGGTACTTAGAGACAAGTTTAGGGATACAAAAACAGATATGGCCTTATTCTACAGCAATAGAGATGATCCTATTACTTCTAGAATTGAAGACAGAAAAACAAAAAGGGATAGGGGACTTACCTGGATTGAGCAGGCAGGCAGCAGGAGTTCTTTCTCTTCTCTTGGAGCTTCTTAGAATTCCTTGGACTCAAAATTTCGTGGCCCTAAGCTAGAGGAATGAGCCTCTATTTATAGACACACCCAGGGGCATGGTTGGTCCAGAAGGATATAGCTTGGTCTTTAGGATAGGGTGAAATACAGAGATAATGCCCATCCATAGCCAACCAAGGTAGCCTCAGCGAATAAAACACTTAATTCGCTCGTTTAAAGATATATTGGACTCCAAATAAAGCTCGGAAATCGAGAGAAGGACAAAACTCGCACGTGTCTTTAATGCCCGTAAATGATTTACGGTCCAATGGTGACCGTATTGGTACTACGGGCGCGCCTGCCCGTAGATAATTGTCGGGCGAGATGAGCCCGTGAAGAAAATATGGGCAAAGCCTGTTCATTCTATTTTTAGGCTTTTTTGACCTGTTTTAAGCTCTAATTACAGGTTTTTATTATTTTCTCATTTGGCAGTGCAATTTGGGGTGTCTACAGTGAGTAGCAGTAAGTACTTGATAGGTATGGTGAAATGATGTGAATTGTTTGTCTTAGGATACATATTTTAAGTCTGCTATTTTAATGTTTTTACTGTTTACTGTTACCAAATTTGCACACTTTTTCCTTCTAAATTTGGCTATGTTAACCATGTACATTTCCCTTCTAAACAAGATTTAAACCAATGATAGGAGCATCTCTAAGTTACCCCCATGCGTTACCACTATCACACGTTCACCTGAGAATTTATTGATAAAGAGAGATTCAGTCATTACCCATCAAGTAAAATAAAATGAAGGAGATATTGATGTTTTGAATGATTTTGTAATCAAAACACAGTTGATAATGATACATGATGAATGAAATTCAGGTGCAATTGAAGAATGATTTGTTTTGATTCTTTTTCTTAATTTTTACCCTTCAATGATATGTGGGGTTTAGTTGCTTGTCACAGTCAGGTAGCAACAAAAAGAAATTGGTGATGAACATGTACATTATTAGAATAAGACATTTAGTTGGTTATCTTATTCATGTTCTTGGTGGGGACAAAAAAAAAAGAAACTGGAGATGGCATGGAGAAAAGGTACCCTTGTGTCTGGATGTAATTTCCTCTAGAGCTCCAACAGACCTCTGGCAAAGTTGGTTAAAGCTCTCTCCCCCACCCTGTAAGTCATAACAAAAGAATATTAGAGAAAATAATCTTTAAATAATATTGTTATATGTTATGTGTTTGTGTGTGTTCATCTAATGACCCAAATTCTTATAAGAATTTCAAGATCATTATCAGGAGCAAAGAAGGCACGGTAAGCCTCAGGCTCCTTCTCCTGAATTTCACCCCAGTAATAACCCTGTAAGATGCCTACATGCCTCTCTCTAACTCTCTCCTTTTAATCTATTTTTGCTGCAGCTTGTAAGTCAAGGTCCAACAGCAAGTAGGGGAGAATCGTTCCATGTAGGTTTTATATATCACAACAGAACAGTTGGCCTTCTAACTGCCAACATTTCTCAATATTCCACCGCCGATGATAAACTGACTAGGAAATTTTGGTGAACGGGAGAGGGAGAGAAAGCTAGAGAAATTGAGGGAGGAGGAATAACAGAGGCCTAATATGAGTCGCACCAATGGGCCTGAGGGATTTTTCTGACTAGTTTGGCACCAAATCCATGGGATGGAAACAGAAGGCTCAGGTTAAATCTAGTCCTAAATGGGTGCCGCCTTAGATATGCTTGAGATTGAGCTGTTCTTGGGGTTATTCGCCCAATGAAAGTGGCAACCACGAGCGTCGTGTTCCGCCCACAAAAAATGAAAATGCAACAGAACGTTGACAAGGAGAAGCCATGTCCGTCAAGCATGAATATTTCCATGCCTACTATTGTTAGAAGACATCACAAGATTGTGAGATGGCATAATCCCCGTGATCATTCCTATGTCCTTAATACTGATGGAGTCTCTAAAGGTAACCCGGGGATCAGTGGAGGTGGGGCAGTTATAAGATCCTCCCATGGGGAGTTTTTGGTCAGATATTCAGCTTTTTATGGTTATGCTACTAACACCATGTCTGAAATCCTGTCTTTAAGAGACGGTCTTCGATTGGTGGACAGCTTGGGATTTCAAGATATATGTATTGAAAGCGACTCTAAGTTTCTTGTGGACAGCTTCAACAACAACAAAGGTATCCCCTGGCAACACCAATTCATTTGGAGAGAAATTTCGGCTAGAATCAACAAGCACAATAGATCTTTTAAACATGTCTATAGGGAAGCAAACTCGGTGGCAGATTCTTTGGCCAATGAAGGTTGTTCAAGACAAGAGAGCTGCACTTATAATTCTATTTCTAGTCTCCCTTATGTGGTTAGAATTGCTCTTTTTGATGATAGAACTAATTTATTTCACTTTAGGAAATAGATTTGAGCTTTCTCTTAACTGTTTTGTATCCTATCTGGGTGTGTTGTATTCGGCTGAGGTTTGGGGTTCTTACCTCTTACTGGCTTTATCCGTTTCTTTGAATTTTATTAGGGTAAGGTGTAGACACCCCAAATTGCACAAACAATCATCAAAAATCATTATCTCCTTAAAAGCCAGCACAGAAATTGAAGAAAATAAACCTTTACCTGTATCCGGATACTCAGGCCGAATACAAGTACTCCTTCCTGTATCCGGTTACTCATACCGGATACATGTGAGCCTTAGTGTATCTGGTACCATGTACCGGATACCTTAAGGCCCTTTTTTATCCGGTCTGATATACCGGATACATTAAGTTTGCTCAAAATTAGGGTTTTCCGAGAGAAATCACTTGTTACCATCATGTCCCTCATTAAATGAGGGGAAATCTCGGAAATAACCTTAGGGTTAAGGTTGGGGGGTTCTAGACATTAAGTTGTGTCTACCAATGACCTTAGCCTTTGCCTATAAATAGGAGCCTCCTCCTTGAGCAAAGGGAACTCAACTCTTGTTTTGAATTCTCGCAAAGAAGAACTCCAGGAGAAGAAGAAAACCGCTGCGGAATCGCCTCCAGAACTCAGGTAAGCCTCAACTTTTCTTTTTATTTTCTGTCTTTACATTCCTAGATCTAGATCTCTTCTTCTACCTTTCTGTAGTGTAAAGCCTTCTTTGTGTGTGAAAACCCTTCCCCGGCTCAAAGTATCTCGAGACTCCCCCTAGCCGTAAAATGTGGAAGCGGGATCTAGGAGAAACGAGACTGGGGATTGACCCTAGTGCTAGAACCCATGTAGCATAAGGCCTTTTTGATTGATTGTAAACCGTTCCATATTCAAAGTACCCTTGATTATCTTGAAGAACCGTGTTTAACGGGGAGAGAGAACAGAGGGAAACGATAATGGAACGGAACCCTAGGCTGTCTTAGAACCCTATTTGGATGAATATGTATGCATGCTATTGATCTTGTTTGGTTTTTTACACTTGCACATACATATCACTATTTTGGCGGGATAGGCTCATATTTGGGGTTTATTGCATTTATTGTGATAAATCTCAAATAAATGGCCTCAATCAATTCTGGAATGCCTTTTGGATGATTTTTAAAGTATTTGTGTTCATCTTGCACGAATCACACATTTTTATCAATTTTCGGATTTGGTTTTTCTTCAAGGATGGCTTAGCTTGACAGCACCTGTACCCTTACTTCGGACGCCCATAACTTCATCATCCGGATGAATTTTGGGGCGATTCCAGAACCATGGGAAAGGTGAGGCTGTCTAGTTTATGTCCACCAAATTTCATGAATTTCCATCAAACGGATTTTTGACACCTCTCTGTCGAAGTTAAGTGGACAGTTCAGGTTCAAATACAAAACTTGTCACTTCGACGGACCGCCATGTGTTCGTTTTAAGTCCGATTCGAGTGATTTTTGTTTCTGAGTACTCATTTATGAGTCTATTTTCAAATCCAGTTGGTTTCATAATTTTTGGATTCTATTTGAATTATTGGTAGCCGATTTACTCAGAACTGTTCATTTGTACTTTTCTGGGTAAATTTGTGATCTTCGGGGCCTGTTCGGGAGACCACCCAAGGCACATCCGAAGGGATTTTTGTATGAGGATAGTTTCTTTTGAAAGATGGCCCTACAGAATTCAATCACACCAAATTTCGTGGACTTTTATGTAGTGGATTTTTCTAGACAATTTTCCAAAGTTGCCCACTTACCACTTTTAAAAATCCCCAGCAGCAACTTCAAAGGAGCATAACTCCTATGATTTTCATCGGAATGAAGTGAAATTTTGCATAAGACTCTTATTTACCCTAATCTTTCAAATGGATCTGGTTTGGTTCAATTTAGAATTGGATTTGAATGATTTCAAGACAAATGGCATACTTTTACCGAATTTTCCGGATTTGATTTAACTTGGTTTTTGAGCAACTTGTGTTTTGCTTTCCATCTTTTAAGATATTCCAGAAGTGATATTGATATAAGAGAAGATCTAAAATCCCTTTGGATCTTCATGTGAATATATCATACACTTGTTCCTTTTTCAAGGCTTTTTCATGATTTTTAGCAAGCTTCTTATTTTCTTTTTAGCATGAACATACACTTGGCAACCACTTCGTGTGGATGAATGGGGGTGCCTAACACCTTCCCCCGTTCATAATCTAATCCCCTTACCCATCTCTGGATTTGATTTTCAAGTAGGGTTATTTTTATCCTAGAATGTTTCTTTTGGCTATTTTTGCTACTTTTGAACTCTTTGGTGTCCATTCTCACCCCAAAATCATGAATGGTGGCGACTCTCCCAATTTTTGCGTTGAGCCCGTGTGTTGACGGAGGGATGATCACTCCGGTGATTTTTCCCATGTCTCACATAAGGTTGGATGTCCCCCCTATTTGTTGTAACCCTTTTTTGAATTTGATTTTAATCTACAGGTCGGGGTCTGCCTCAACCCCCCTCCCTCCGTTGGAGTGCCACTAAGGTTATTCCTACCTTAGTGGGTTTTTTCCAAAAAAAAAGAAAAAGAGAAAAGAAGCCATGTCCGTCTATTAGCAAACGACAGACTTAGCCTTTGTATTCATAGTATTCGCAAGGCGACCTTTCATATGAACTATACTTGTAGAGTGATTTTAATAAAGTTAATTTAATCGGATTTTCGGATCATTTATCAGATTCGAATATATAATCGGATTCGAATACGGATATCAAAACACTAGTCGAATTTGGATTCAATATAATGAATGCAATATCCATCGGATATCTAATCGAATACGGATATCCTAATAGATAATTGGATTCGAATTCAGATTCTACTAGATCCGGTCCGAATCCGATTCGTTTACACCCCTAGTAAGTACCAAGTACATAGAGCTTTCGGTAATGTACTTCATCCTAACAACAAAAGGCAAAACAATTCAAAGCATTCTCAATTGGATACGAGGAGGCAAAATTAATTAGGGCACTTTTAACCTTTGCCATTCACTAATAAGTGATTTCGAGAAAGGGGACAGCTGTAAGCACCTTAATTTTGTAAAAAGAAAGGTGCGTAATTTGAAACCCTATTATTTGATGGAAAACAAAGATCTAAGAAATGTACTTTTGATAGAGGCTGAGTTAATCATAAATTTTGGCATTATTGTAAAGTAGACTCCAAGAGGATTCTAATGCCACTAATTTTGTGCGAATTGGAGTCCGAACATAGATCTACGATTTTTTTTTAATAATTGCTGTTTTATTTGCCAAGTGTCAAACTAAATAAAAGAGCTAAAAGAGAAAAATCAATAAAATATAAAAATATCTTAATAAAATATTAATAACTCTTATAAAACCTAATTAAAAATAAAAAGAAAATATTAAAACTCAGAAAATCTAAAAAAAAACTACAAAATCTGACAAAAATCATTAAAATCACCACCACCACCACCACCACAACATACTACCACTATTACAACTATCAATATCATCACCACAACTATAATTAATGTCATCAGTTCTACTATGCCATAACCATAGCTATTACCAAAATGGTCTACTATAACAAAAAATTGTTTTTAAATTATGGTAATTAAAATTTACCAGATACATCCTTACTGAATTCTAAAACCATAATTGTTTTTGACTAAATATTACCGAATGTGCTTTTTCCTCACTTGTTTCCAAAAACATAAAAACAGTTTGATAGTTTTTGGTTTCTTAAAATTGTTTTTATAAAAAAAACCCTCTTAGATATGGAGGGAATCTAGAATCAACCCCTTTGGTGAAGTATTGCAAACATGAGTTTTGGATTGTTTTGCTGCGTATTTATCTTATTTGGAAATTTTTATCATGCAAATTTGATAAAGCAGTTAACTACACGATAAAGCAACGCACTTGTGCAGTAATAAGATTTGGACATCTTTTGTTTGAGAAGTTACAGGTGACCACTGGATGCCATGGAGCATCTCAAGCCCTACCACTTTTTGGACACCGAGTATCTAAAATATAATACTCCAATACCCTTGCTATTCTCAGTTCTTGTCACATTCATTTTCAAAAAGTGCAGATAGGACTGCCACAGGATATCAATTGGTCTTTTATACTTTTTTTTTCTTGTGTGTCACTTTTCTCTGTCGGTCCTTTTTTTGGAACATTTGAGCATAAAGTAAGTCTAATACTTATTGATCAAAAGAAATTTATCTAAAATGCTCAACGTAACAACATTTCACACCACAATAGAAGCTAATGCAGCATAACTTTACAGCAAATATCACCCTAGAAGATACCAACCTGCCGACCTGCGAGTCGTGCACAAGACAGAAGTAGGATCTAAAGAACCCGGCCATCAAAATCAACAAATAATAAAATCAATAAATTTATTGTCTACACATAAAGTTATATAGTAAAGTGCTCTTGACCCTCTATGATGTGCACCCAAATTTATGCACCGGCCGGTGCTGTGTTATGTTCCTATCATCATTTTAAAAAAAACCATTTCATAGGCAAGAAATGATTTTTTAAGCAGGATTCACCGTCGTGGCTCCGGTGGACACCGTGCACTACTTGGAGCTAGCATCCACGAGATCATACCATGTGTATTAAAAAAAAGCCAAGATGTGTGGTTTAACTGTAATTTTTTTAAGCACACATGACACAATCCTGTGAAAGTTTCAAATAGAAGTGCAGATAGGAGCTCCAAGGGATGCACGTGGCAGCAAATTTAAAAAAAAATCATAAAGGTATTTTGGGTATATAATGTTAGGCAGATTCTCAACCATAATATATAACAGGATAAAATATATATATATTCCTCTTTCAAGCTCCTTTTCAAGACGGGGATGTATTTTATTTATGCATATTAAAGTATTTTAAGCTCATTTTCAGCAGATTCTCTATCCTCTATACATACTCACACCATCTTCTACTCGTTCACAGATCTCACTTCTCTTCTCTCTATCTCTCTCAGACCAAGTTTCTCAGTCATGGTAATCTCATAGTTATTTGATTTTCGTTCTAACTTCCCTGCAGGTTGTAGGGTGTAAACGCGCTATTTCAACTTAATGGCTTGTAGCATAGTATTCCTTTAAATGTGGCTAGCTCCTTGTCTTCGTCGCTATAATTAAGCCCATACGGAGGTCATATCAAGCTTGATCATTGGATAACGGAAACTAGTTCACTATTGGATTAACAGCAATAAATAGGTCCTCAGCTCAAATTTGAAATGCTTCGAATCCCTTTGTTTTTGTTTTAATCTTCTCGTCTAAACTTCCTCCGTTCTTGGGCTTTTACCCACAAATTAGGGGTTATCATACTTCTGCCGTTATGGGGTGACCGCAGTATCTATAAATAGACCTGAACATTTTTTTTAGTTCCTCCATTAATAGTTCCTGCAGGAGTTTCTTATTATATATGCTTTCTTCTGAATTGTTTAGGGAGACAACAAAGAAGTTGCCATTGCAGATTTAAGTTACCAACCCGTTAAGAGTCCCAAGCAAGGTGGATATAGAGCCACCCTCTTCATCTTCAGTAAGTAAATTAACAACCCTATATCCTTACCTTATGTATGGCGTGATAATATATACTTTAATTTGTTCTAATTGGTGTATCAATTGTGGCCTCAATTACTGCTTGTTTTCTTGCAGTAATGATGGGGCTGAATAACATAGGGTTTATTGCCAACATGGGAAGCTTGGTATTGTATGTTATGCTTGTTATGCACTTCGATCTGTCGGGATCGGCGACGACCACTACAAACTACTTGGGTACCACTTTCATGGTTACACTTGTTGGAGGATTCATCTCTGATACGTACATGAATCGGCTCAACACTTCTTTAATGTTTGGAGCACTTGAGCTCATGGTAAGTCGATCACTAGTATATGTGCATATCAAATAATAGCCTTGCCAGTTCCAATTCATCAGGAATTTCTTGATGAACATCTTATTTTTGTTGACTGTAAAATTTGCAGGGGTATGTATTGATGATCGTCCAATCCCATTATCAGAAGCTGCAACCTGAACCTTGTGAGGAATCAAAATGCGTTCATGGTACCAAAGCGCTGATGATGTATGGTTCAATATATTTGTTGGCACTGGGAGGTGGTGGAATAAGAGGGTCAGTTCCAGCCCTTGGTGCTGATCAGTTTGATCACAAAAATCCAAAGGAAAGCAAGCAAATCGCTAGCTTCTTTAATTGGTTCTTACTAAGTATAACGGTTGGAGCAACAATTGGAGTAACAGTAGTTGTGTGGGTAAGCATGAACAGAGGATGGGATCGAGGTTTCATTATCTCCATGGTGTGTGCCTTCGTTGGCCATATTTTTATTGCCTTAGGGAAGCCGTTCTACCGTGTTCGGGTGCCTGGGGAAAGTCCCTTGATGAGGGTTCTACAGGTCTCTCTCTCTCTAAGTTTTGTATTTGGGTATTTGATATATAAAGTGTAGGATTAAGTGCTTACCACTATACCAATAACTTAAGTTATTAACTAGGACGCAACTTTATTTCCTTACTACATTAGGAAGGATGCTAGGCTTTGGCCTACCGCTCTCAACACATAGTTACAACATCACCGATTAACTTAAACCTTTATGCCCAATGGTAGTTGTTTAACATTGAACTAGATCTATGGGTTTTGTGTTTAACCTTGGGGTGAGTTTGCCTTGACATTTATATCTACCCAGGGTATGAGTACAGGTGTAAATGGGTCGGATTCGGACCGGATCCACCAAGATCCAAATCCATTAAATATCCGACGGACCCTTCATATTTGTTATTGAGTTCGAATTCGGATATGGTTATAAAGTCCATATCTGAATCCGATTAATATTTGATTTCAATTAAATATCCGAATCTGGTTAAAAATCCAAAAATCCGATTTAATTTGCCTTTTTTAAACCTACTAATTTCACATATAGTATGTTAGTATATTTAAATATATAGTATATTAAGCTATTTACTTAAACACCCCTATAAAATTTTAAAAATTTCAATCATACCTTAAATTTAATTGGATTCGGATTTTTATCGGATGGATATAGCAAGATCTGAATCCGAATCCGATTATTAAATGGATCTAATCTTTGGATCCGCATTTGATCTGCCGAACATTTGTTTGGATAAAGATCTGATTAAATTGGATAAATTTAAGCCAAACCGGATGGTAATTAGATCAAGATCCGACCCATTGACAGCCCTAGGTGTGAGTGCTTTGTGTTTGTCCTTCTCCCTACAAAGTTGCATGTTAGGGGAGTGTTAATGGGCCTTTGATCTACACTATTTCACGATCATCTACCAGCTTAAGCTTCTAGGTCCAAAGGTTTTTTAACACACATATACACTCTCTCCCTCTCTTACATATGTCAGTCACTAAACATGCAATTCCTATTTCTGATGCTTCTAGTTGGTTGGTTACATCTTCAAAATCATTTGGATGATTTTGCAGGTTTTGGTGGTAGCAGTAAAGAACATAAGTGTAAAGGTCCCAGAAAATCCAGAGGGATTATATGAGAATCAAGATCATGAATCTATTTTATATGAAGAACTCATCCCACACACCAACCAATTCAGGTAATTTTGTCTTCAAAAGAGTACTTGAAATCATTGTTAATGATCTTCATATGCATTGATTCAAGATTAAATCCACCGAACAATCAAAGTTTCTTCCCTTTACAAATAACAAGCTGGAATGTTTAGGCAAAGCTAATCATGATGATATGTCTGACCAGGCTACTAGACAAAGCTGCTGTTCTTCCAGAAGGCATGAAACCAGAAAAATGGAGAGTCTGCACAGTGAATCAAGTAGAAGAAGTGAAGATCCTAACAAGGATGATGCCCATAATCCTAAGCACCGTCCTCATGAACACATGTCTAGCTCAGTTGCAGACATTATCTGTCCAACAAGGAACCATCATGAATACTCACATGGGGAAGTTTGAATTCCCATCAGCTTCAATTCCTGTGATTCCTCTTTTATTCATGTCCCTTCTCATCCCTGTCTATGAATTGGCTTTTGTTCCGATCTTGCGAAGGATCACAGGTCGCCCAAATGGCATAACCCACCTTCAAAGAGTTGGTGTTGGGCTCGTCCTTTCAGCCATCTCTATGGGTATAGCAGGAATCATAGAAGTGAAGAGGAGGAATGAGCTCCTCCACCACAATCACCGCATCAACCTTTTCTGGCTCTCCTTCCATTACGCCATTTTTGGAATCGCAGACATGTTTACTTTTGTGGGTTTGATGGAATTCTTCTACAGTGAGGCTCCTGCAGGCATGAAATCGCTTTCGACGTCCTTTTCATGGCTTTCACTGTCAATGGGTTACTTCTTGAGCTCTGCTTTTGTCGAATCCATCAACTTTGTAACAAGAAAGACAACTAAGAGTAGAAGAGGTTGGCTTGAAGGGCGTGACATGAATGGAAATCATGTGGAGCTTTTCTACTGGTTCTTGGCAGTCCTCAGTGTCCTTAATTTTGCCAATTATGTTTTCTGGGCCAAATGGTACAAGTATAAGAAACAGTCTCCACTTACCAATGGAGAGAAGGATCTCAAAGAAAGTATCAATCATGACGAAGAAAGTCACAGAAGGATGTCTAAGTGTATCACATCAAACTCCAAGGAAGACACAATTGATGTAGGAAATTAATAAATAGAAGAGGGAGCGCATGAGTTTACTTTAGTATACTAATATATAAAGCGAATTGGGGAGATTCTGGCACGACATTTCCTACCGAAAATACCCCACACTTTCCGTTTTATTAACTTTTTATCTCTCGATTAGTTACTTATTTGAATATATCAATTAGTTGCAAATTAATCATGCAGTTTCAACTGAATATTCAAATGAAGTTTATAACCATATGTGTAACGCCCCGGAATCGGGTTACGTAGTAAAAACCGTAACTTGTTCCCCAAGGGTTACTTTTATACACAGGATCGCTATATCAGAGTAAGGAAAACATGAAATGGCAATCATAAAATCAGAGTCAACTAAAAGATTCCCCAACTCACCTGAACCAAGCATAAACCCGCCTGTATCGTCCTCTCTGAGATCTGAAAACAAAACAAAACAAAAGGAATGAGATACGACTATCTCAGCAAGTAGCAATGCATGCTCAAACATATTTAATTTAATTTCTAAAACATTCACGATTAAAATATACTCAACGACTAACCACAAATAAATTGATTAATCTAACTAATCCGGCAAAACAATATCAAATCACATAATAAGGTGGGACTCGTGAAATTTGACCGCTTTGTAAGGTTAAGTTCTAGCTCCAAACAATTCCAGTCCGAGAACCTCTGCCAAATTTGATACCTCTGTAAACTGATTCCAATATATCGTCTCTTGGTGGAAATCACAAGACCTCACCCTCTACAAGGGTGGAAACGGATATCAATCCAGTCTGAGAACCACTGTTGTAACTACTGCCAACAATAGACCTCACCCCCTCATGGGTGGAAACGGAGCTGCTGCAGCACATCCCTCATGGAAGGCTTCTTTATATAGAGGAAACGCATAAAATAAATCCCTCTTAGTTCGCAGCACTTCCCTCATGGAAGGGCTCTCTACATAAAGGAAACGCATGAAGGAAGCTAGACTTTAGCCAAACAAATTTGACAGACTTCACTTACTAGCTAAATTATGGATCCATAACGTGCTATGCCCTAAATAGTTTAAATGATTAAACCAACCATTAAAGCAAGGACTTCGATTCAAACCAAAATATTTCAACATGCAAACTATTATACAACTGAGTGCGAGCAACATATTCATGGCAACTCAGGGCCAACTTACTCCCTCATGGAGTTTCCCAAAATATTTCTCATGAAAATCCAAGAATGAATCAAAATGAATTAGACAATTGAAGCACAAAAACCCCTTTTATTTAAAACTGCCTATATTTACTAAAAATTAACTCAAGTCAAACCAAAATAATGCTCGAGCAAATGAAGTCATTAACACTACCAAATTCAGCTCAACAATCCACTAGAATTCTCAACAATGGAAATTTCCATAATTTGACACAACCGGTAAAAGTACTTTATAAATTAACCAAAATTAGAAACCAGCAATATTTCGAAGAAAACATAACCAATTTCTAATCAGGTCACAAATAGAGAACATCAAATTTAATAATATTATAATCAGGTCAAGAACTCTCCGATTAGCAAAATTTATTTTACATATTTCCAACATAATCTTTCCTTCAAATTTATACTCAACTTTAATTTTCGTAGGGTTCTATTAGTTCTGGAAATCCTATTTAGAATTTTGAACAAATCAATTTAAGCAACTAAGAGAATGGACATAATCTGAAATATTAGAAAGTGTGGGCGAGTCGGAAACGCCGCACAGGAAAATTCGGAGTCGCCACCGCCTGATGGGGTGCAGGCGGACACCTGGGTGCCTAAGTTAGTCTATTTTGGGCTTTGATCTGCGGCTTGAGATTCTAAATAGGGTCTCGGTTGTGGTCTGAGGAAGTCCATAGACACCCCAGTCCACCTCGTCGGATGACGGGTCCCATGGGTTCCCTGGTTTGAGTCAGCTTACTTTGGTTTCTTACCCGATTCCTAATCCGATATGCAACTTGGTTAAGTCTGGTGGGACCACCTGAATGGTGTGGGTCCCTTTAATTGATTTTATCTTATTTAGTTCAGGTGATCTGAGTCTGACTGGGTGGGCCCCGTTGGAAGGCCCACGATGCGCTTGGTGGGCTTGGTCAAGCCCACATGCCTCTGGTGGGCCTCTGTCTAAGCCTAGGAGGCCTTGTGGACTTGGGTGAAATGAATTAATTTTGCTTAGTTTGTTCAAGTTGGAGACTTAGTGATTTTCATGCAATGGGTCTGCCTTGATTTGCGAGCCCCTGGGTGGGCCCCCATGATGGATGCCAAAGTGTTTTAATTTATCTTTATTTATCTTTGCAAGAATGCACTGGGTATTGGGCTTGGGGCCCATGATCCAGTTTTGGGCTTGAAAGCCCAGTTCTTTGAAGTTTAGGGTTTGCACCCTAACTTGGTTGATTAGTGGGCTTTGGCGGGCCCAATAGGCCCTGGCCCTTGGTCTCGGCCAAACCACACAATTCAAATACTCCTTCCGCACAACAAGGTTCGGGTGGTCCGTATTGGGTTTAGCCCGCCCGGTTCGATCAATTTATTTTGCTTAACTTGTTCATTTTGCATGCACAAGGGTCTGTTGGGCTTGGTGGGCCCCGTTGGAAGGCCCACAAATGTTCCAAGTCGGACCTGTGGTCCGTGTCCTGAGTTGGGTTTCCGGGTGACCCGGAAACCCTATTGGTTCACTTGGTTTGGTTAAAATTATCACAAAAATTCGGCCAAGATCAGAAAACACAACAAAAGGGCATTTCTGCTATGTATCCGGCCTTAGTTGCCGGATACACACAGGCCATAGGTGATTCGGCCTGAGTTGCCGGATCACCTTAAAATGGCCTTTTTCGGGGTTTGGCCATTGGGGTGGCTTCCATGGGTTTCTAGAAGGCTTTCTAAGGTTTGGTGGGCCCCTGGGAGGGCCCACACTGGTTCAGGTTTGAGGGAGAAGCCTCATTTGGCATCCTTTGGGACTTTTCCAGCAAAGGCAAAGGCATGGGAAGGCATGGGGCTTGCTGCCCACCATTTCTTCTCAACAATATGCAGTAGGGGCATGGGGGTCTAGGCACTCCCATGTTTGCACTTCCACATCACCAATCAATGCATAATTCAAGATTAATGACAAATCACCTCAAAACATCCAATATCATCATAAAGCAATGCATATTATGAAGTATGAAATACCAATCAATAAAAAAAGCTAAATCACAAAAAAAAAAAACAATAGTTCAAAGGGGGGGAAGGGAGCATGCACATGTAGGTTAATGGGCTAGGCTTGGGGGAGAGCCTAGGCCCTTGGTTAGGCTTGCTGGAGATTCTGGAACAGCAACAAGCAATAGGGATTTGTTGCTGTCCCCACAGCAACTTGCATGGGGAACAGCAGACCTAAAGGGGGGAAAAGGGGATAGGGCAGCATGCATGCACAGGTTGGAGGGCTGGGCTTGGTCTGGGGCTGTAGGACTGCCGAGACAGCAGCAAACAGTGAGAGTTTGCTGCTGCCTCCAGCAACCACTCACCTAGGACAAAGCAAAGGGAGTTGGGGAGTGAAGGGCTGCCTTCTTGTGGGTGCCTGGGGCTTGGTGGAGCATGCATTTCATAAAAAAACAAGTGACAATCAGCAATGAACCTACCAAATAATCATTGACAATAGCAATTCATGAATGACATTTGTTGGCGCTTTACTTGTGTCTAAAGAGATATGCTTATGTGTAAGGCATGGTCCCTGGGGACTGATTTTTATGATGGAAAACAATAGCTTGCATGCAAGAGAATCTAATCCAACATGCAAGAAAAACAAGGAATAAATGCCCACCCGATCCTAACATGCATGACACTACCGCAAGAGGACCTTGTGCAAAACAAAACAACAACCAAACACATGTAAAATCAACACAAGTATGATCTAGCGTGCATCACCTATGACCTCCAGCAAGGTCTGATCCCCAGCCTCATGATCAAACAATGAAAAGAAGCAACGAGAGAAGGGGAAGAGAAGGGGGCTCATAGGGGGTACATTGGACAAAAAATGGAGGAGGAACATGCTCTTCCTTGAAATAACACACAAGAACCCAAAACAGCAGCTTGTGACAAAATGAGTAAAAAAGGAAACCTCTCGTGCTCCTAAGGACTCTAATATGGACCTCTTACCTTTGCAGCACCTCATGCCATGAAAATAAAATCAAATGCATGCTTAATATGACAAGGAAATGAGCCCATGCAAAGGATGAAGACAAACTTGGAAATCATTTTAGAAAATTCCTATTTTAATATATGTACCATACAAAGCTATTAGGAGCCTCACCTGGTGGTCCTTGATCTTCTAAGCACTGTGGAGGCACTTCCTTGGAGCTGGACAGCAACTAGAAGCTTCTTCTCCAGTAGCTACAGCAGGTACACCTCCTCCAAATGGCCACAAGGTGAAGAGGAAGGAGGGAAGAGGTGGTTGGAATTCCCTTGGGGTGATGTGGGGTGGTGTAGGAGGGCAAGGGGAGTTGAAGAAGGGAGGATTCAGGTGGGAAAAAGTGGGGGAAGAAAGGTGAAAACCAACCAACAAAGCCAACCCCCGGACAGAGGTGGCTGCTGTGCTTTTATAAACAAACTTAATGTATCCGACATTAAATGTCGGATACATTACATGTCCTTTGTATCTGGCATTTAATGTTGGATACACTGAACCTCCTTTGTATCCGGCATAAAATGTCGGATACAAACAAAATTATTTCAAAAATTAATGCCGCCGCGAAATTGTCGGGGAATCGGCGCGAATCTCACCGAGCAAATCTTTGTATCCGACATTTGATGTCGGATATGAAGAGGAGCAAGTGTATCCGGCATATTTGGTCGGATACAAATTAAAAAATTACGGATTTGCCCCTCGACTTGACCGATTCGACAGATTTGACACTTTTGGATATCCACGAATTGCCCCCTGCGAAATTTTGCTTTAAACCCTGGGATATTTTGCATGTTTGGATATTTACGGATTGCCCCTCTGTGAGACATGGAAATTTCATCTCGGATGACTTTCGATATCGTCACACGGGGATGGATAAATGTAAAGAGTCGCCACCATCCATTTTAAGGTGTGAATAGACACCAAAGGGTTCATCTATGCCTAATAGAGCCAAAGTAGCTCTAATACAAGGAAAAATCCAGAGATCAGGTAAGGGGAATTATTTATGAGCGGGGGAAGGTGTTAGGCACCCCCACTCATCCGTCTAAGATGGTTGCCACATGCTTGATTATGCTAGAAATTGTTTGCTAATAAAATGAACAAAGAGGTGCTTACAACAAGCACAATGTGTGTGACCATTCCACATGAGAAGTCTAATGAGCTTAGACTCTCTTCGTGGATTCATCACTTCTAAAACTTCATGAGTGAAGGGAAATCAAAGTAAAAATGAAGAAAATCAAGCTAAGGCAAATCTGGAGAAATTAGATTAAAAGAGCTTGAAAGCTTCGATTAACCATAACTCACTCAATTTAAATCCAAATCCAATGAAACCAAAGCTATTTGAAAACTGGTATATAGTAGAGTGTACAATAAAAATTTCAACTCAATCCGATTCAAAATAAGAGAGAAATCCACATCTGAAATTTGCTGTTTATAATATATCAAAAGTGATGAGTAGGCATTTTCAAAGTTCTATTCGTGGAGTTTGGCTCAATACAAATTCATGAAAATTGGTATGGGGGAAGTATGTAGCGCCATCTTTCCAAAGAAAAAAACCTCACACCAGGCTCCATCCGGATGTGGCTTGTGTGCTCTCTTGAACAGGCCTAGAAGACCACAGATTAGCTCTGGACTATGCCAGCGAGCACCTCTGAGTCAACTGAGCACCCAAGGCACAAAACAGATCAAAATCTGCTGAAACTAATTGGAAATGAAAATAGACTTCTTAAGGAAAACTCAGGAATTAGAACCACTCAAAACGGATTAAAATTGAGCAAACGGTGCACCATCAAAGCAGCAAGTTCAGCAATCTGGGCTGAACTGACTTACAAACTTTGAACAGATGGTGTCAAAAATTGGCTACATAAAAGTGGACGAAATTTTCCAGATATGAAATAGGCATATTCATCTATCACATGTCATTGGAATCACTCAAAAATTCATCCGTAGGATGAAGTTATAAGCATTCCAAGACATGGTACAGATGCTGCCCTGTTTTGAAGATTTTTGAATAGAAGATGGAAACTAGTGCATGTGTGCATGTGGATTCGACCAAAACAACTGGAAATCATGAAAAATGACTCATGAAGTTCTAAAAACTCATTCTAAGGCCCATGATCTCAGATTTTCCATATTGCATGGAAGATCAAGGATCTAGCCTATTCTTGCAAAAATAGTGAAAAGTGTGTGATAATGTGGAAATTACCTATCTAAGAGAAGATTTGAATCCCTTACTATTGAGAGCATGGATTCTTAAATCTTCTCCTCATTCAGATAACACAAAATGAATAGCACAAACTCAACATGCATGTCATTCAAAATAGGTTCTAGCCTAAAGGTTCCATTCCTTCTTCTTTTTCCCAAGGCTCTCTCTTCACGTTTTACGGCTAGAGAGAAATCCCAGGTACTTTGGAAGAGGTTTGGGGTTGCAAAAATGCACAAAAGGGCCTTACACTACAGAAAGGTAGAAGATGAGAGTGTTGGAATGTAAAAAGAGTGCTGGAAAATCAAAGGAGCTTTACCTTGGTAGCTTGAGCACTTGATTAGACAATCCAGCAGAGTTTCTCCTTCTTCTTGCAGAGCTTCTATACCTCAAATTGTCAGCCATTTGCAAGAGGAGGACCCCTCTATTTATAGGCCAAGTCAGGGGTAGAAGAGTCCCAAGGATAGGCCTAAAAAGCCTTCTAGATTATTCCAATTCTCCTCAAAGGCTTGAATTGGTGTAATACTAGAAGTTTCGGAGGGTGAAATAGGGAGTTCAAGTCCCTGAGATAGAGGTAATATGCGTAAATAAGGCTCAGAGATCGAGCCATTTCGCAAATCCTCGAAACAGCCAAAACCGCATACACAGTACGGTTTCCACAGAACCGTCACTATAAGTGCGGTTTCTATGCAAATTTAACCAAACCGCACATACAGGGCGGTTCAATTTAGTTACGCTCGTAATGATTGCTGTCGACGTGGCTCAACGGCCGAAGCTTCGCGAAGCCACGTGGCAGCTCACGTAACAAGCATGGATATCAACCGTGCTGTGTGTGCGGTTGCAACCGTACATACAGGGCGGTTGAGACCAAAAATACAAAAACTGTTCATTCAGTACTGTTGTCACCACTTTTGAGAGTTTTTGAGTTTTTGACAAATGTCAATGCTCAAATAAGACATTTAAAGCCCATTTTAAGTATTCTCCTATATCGAGGTGCAATTTGGGGTGTCTACACCCTCGAGATATTTTCTTGTGCTACTCGCCACGTGTGTGGCTTTTCGCCACGTGTGCAGTTTCCGGTTTTTCTGCTCGGAAACTTTGATGGCTCATATCTCCTTCGTTCGGACTCCGATTTGAGCAAACTCAGTTGCGTTGGACTCGTATCGGAGCCCTCTATCCAATGACATAGGGGTAAGCACCTGGCCCGGTGTTAAAAAAAGTCAACTTTCGGCTCACCCTCAAGTTTGACTGGCCCACAGAACCTTCATCCGGACTCCGATTCCAGCAAACTCAGTTGTGTTGGACTCGTGTCGGGATTCTCTATTCATTGAGATAAAGCAAAGTGGCCAATTTTCACTTGATCAAAAAGTCAAATTTCCACCCCTCAGGATTTAACTTTCTGTTTAGGGTTTGCATTTTTGGCTCTTCTGGGAGCGCAAAAAATGAGGTGCTTACAGAAAGTATAAAGTTTTACTTAAATTCCAAATCTGTCACATATGCATTAGTACTATTCAATCCCCAAAACTGAATCAATTTTAGACCAAATCCTCTGAAATATTGTTAGTTAGTTTCCTCACTCACCCTTTTTCATCACCTAATAACAGTTTCTACAGAACTACTGTGATTAGAAAATTATGTCCAAACAAACTACACTTTCCAGAAAAATCTGTGCAGACAGGTGTACAAAGAAATTGTATTTTAAATTACCAAACAGTGAGCTTATATTAAATATATATTTTTAAATGAATCTAGACCTAAAACCCTACAATTTTCATGAGGACCATCGTACCCAAATCTGTCGTATGATACCTACAAAAATTCACTTTTGTGAAAAAGTGGGTGCAGTCCCCAAAACAGACATTTCAGTAACCTCTAAACTTAGAATTCAAAATTCACCTGGACTGATCTAAAATTTCTTATTCAAACTTTTTCTAGCTTAATTCTAATCCTTTAAATAGTGTTTTTGCACAGGTTTGGATTTAATTGAATTGCTCATACAATTTATACGAAATATACTCTCCAGTTTAGCCCAAAACAAACATTTTAACAACCTCTAAACTTAAACTCTCCAAGATGTAAAAAATACCTTAAAATCTACCCTCTTATTAATCTGGGAATTTTCAGAATATTAAACAAACCTAAATCCATCATAAATTATAATCTAATTATTTTCATTTGAATTTTAATCATAACTATATCAATTTTGTGTTTTCTGACCTAGTGAGAGACAAATCCCCATAACTCATTCATTTCTTAACAAAATAACATGAAATCTGGTTTGTTAGACTTCTAACTCAATACACTAAAATAACCTATAGCAGTTTTGGAAAATTATTCTTGGTTAGTTAATTATAAGTTTTCAAAATCTACTTTAATTCAAAATCCTGTACAGACCAACAGCTGTAATAATTCAATTAACATTACTAAATCATAGGTTTTTATCCCAGGATAGTTTTAAGTGAAAATAGAGAAATAATGGAACAACTTTAATTCAAAAACCGAAACCTAAGTATATCTCTCAATCAGTCTAAAAATTCCATCTTTCTGAAATTTTCTGCAGAATCTGGGTTTTAACAGTTTCTATCAATTTTGTTCAATTCAAAACTAAATTTCAGGATATTCACAAAACACACAAAAGTCATGAAATTTGAAAGGGCTACTTGCCTTATATTTGCTGGCCTCCCAACTTCAATAACCCAGCAATGAACTCAATTATTCACCATGGTCAAAACCCCTTCAAAATCTGATCTGGACGTCTGGAGCACTCTACCACTTGAGTTTTGCTGCAGAAAATTCTTCCAAAAGACTCCAAATGAATTCTGGTTCTCCCCCTTATGCTGCTCCTCTTTTCTCCAGCAACAAGGACTCCAAGAGTCCTTTCTCCAGCAGCAATAATTTCAATAGACCTTTCCATAGTATCTAGAACTCCAAGAGTCCTTTCTCCAGCAGCCCTTGGGAGCTCAAAAGCCTATTTCTCCAGCAACTCTCCAGCAGTTTTTCTCCTCTACGTTTTCTCCAATTGTCTAGCTTCAGCAATCCACAAGTCTCACTTCAGCAACCCAAGAGTCAAGACTTTTAGTTTAATGCTCCAGCAGTTTTTAGAATCCCAAGGGTCTAAATCTAACTCTCCAACAACCTTTAGAAACCCAAAGGTCTAACTCTCCAGCAACCTAACTCTTCAACTTCTTCATGATCTGGTGCAACTCCACTCCACCAACAGCCTATCGACCCTTGGTTCTTTCATTTACAATCCTAACCAACAACACACTTATATTATTATTTGTTTCCAGCTCTAAATTTTTCTCATAATACTTATTTAATATTGAAACTAAAATATAACATCACCTACCCTTAATTCATATAAACCGAATTTTCCAAAGTTCCCAAATTACCCTTGCTTGACCCTCACTTGAAAATCCACCAATATTAATTTTTAAAATTTATTAATTATTTCCTTCAATTATAATTACTAAAAATCTGGGGTTACGATGTATTTAAAATCCTTCTTATCTTTATAATTAGATTTTCCACCTGGATTCACCCGAGAAGTTCGGTTTGACCGCTTAATCTTTTTATTTATTTATTTTTTTTCTGAACTTTCCATCAATTAAATAAATTACTAAACCCTAAAATCCAATTTTTAATATTATTAAAAATTCGGGGTTTTACAATACGGTAGGTTGGATAGGGTATAATTTTTTTGCAACATGCATTGCCGTGCCTTTCCATAGTCTTTGAACATGTAAGGATGGTGACTAGAGTTTGTGTCGACGTATATGTAGTTCGATCAAAGATCACAACTTACCAATATGAAAGAAGATCAATAGGTGATCAAGGCTCACAAAAAAACTCGATTTATCCTGTAGACTAATTGTCACTAAAAAAAAGGGGTGATATAGTGACATTAATTAAGGGTTTTCATGGGCCAGGCGACCAACCCAGCTCGAGGTGACCAGCCCGCTTTTAGATGGGCTTGGCCATGAAATGGTTGACCATATGGCCGGGCTGGGATTCATCTTTAAAAGCCCGAACAAATTTGGATAGGCTTGGTAAAAAATGAGAAATGGCGGGCCGGCTTGGCTCGGCCCGAAGTTTAACTATTTAATTAGTTTTTATTTTTACTATTTAATTAATACTTTGTCTTTTAACCTTAAGCTACTTATGTCTACTCCACAAGGTCTTCATTCTTCCATCTCTTCCTCAAAATGGTGATAACTTTTTATTGGCAAGTGAAATTTCTCCCCAACATTTTTTTGAATTATCATAAAAAGAAAATATTAGTATTTTTGCCTTCTTTTAAACTATTAAATTAAATCTCTAAGTGATTATTGTTGGGCGGGCTTGGGCATTTAACTTTGCTACTTGAACGGGCTTGGTCATTAATCACAAGCTGGATCATCGAGCTGGGCGAGCTTGTACAAAGACAATATCTATTATGTATGATCCCTGGCCCGGCCCGTACCCGCCCAATGATCAGCTCTAACATTAATATGAGGGTGTAAGCACCTCCCAAAATGCAAAAAATGAAATTTTAATTGAAAAGTCAAACCTAAGAAAGTCAAAAAGTTGACTTTTTTATCTGCTGCAAATCAGTCACCATACTTCTCACCATTGGAAAGAGGATTCCGATACGATTCTAATGGAACTGAGTTTGCTCAAATCGGAGTCCAAATGAAGAAGTTATGGACTGGTCAAATCTGAGAAAAGCAAAAATTAACTTTCTGCTAAACCCCAGATCAGCTACCCCATTTGATACCAGAAGAAAGAACATCTCGATACGATTCCAACACAACTGAGTTTGCTGGAATCGGAGTCCCGGATAAGGAAATATGAGCAAAATTGGCTCCGGGACGCGACTCGGCACTTCTGCTAAAAAACCCGAATTTGCTGCTAAACTCTAGCTTAGTGGATAGAGGATGTTGACCCGGTTCCAACGCAACTGAGTTTGCCAGAATCGAAGCTCAAATGAGAGAGTTATGGGCAATCCTTGGTCAAAAATAAACTGTCCACGTGGCAAACTGCGCCACGTGGACGTCCCCCTTTCTTAACCCTTAAGTAAACAAAAATATTAACAAAAAGAGTCTTTCTTAACCCTTAAGTAAAAAATATTAACAAAAGAGTCTTTCTTAACCATTAAGTAAAAAGTAATAAGTCACAAGTAAGAAATAACAATAAAAAAGTCACTTTTGATAAAAAAATATTTAAAAATTGGTCTTTCTTAACCCTTAAACAACCTCTCTTATAAAAGGGGAGGGGGTGGGATGCATTAGGGGGTTGAGCACATTTTTGTCTCACCATTTTCTTCTCCAAGAGCTCCATTCTCTCTCCCATGTTCTCTTCTCTCCCCTACGGTTGGAGCTCATTTGTGGCTCTCCATTTTTTCTCTAACCTCTCTCCCACTCTCTTGAACCTCTTCTCCCAAGCCCTTTCTCTACCACTTTTCTTCACTTCCATCACTTGGAGGAGGTCTTAGAGATCATTTGGAGAGGAGGAGGTGCTGCCCAAGGATTGTTGTGCCACAAGAGGACTCAAGCACATCTCTAAAGAAGATTCCAACCCTAGGGTATGGCTTCCCCATGACTTTTGTTTAACATATATAAAGTTGAGTTTATTTGGAGCATGTAGATTTATATATATATATATATATATATATGTGTGCTGTAAAATTTTGGTTATGCATGTTTTCTTCCTTTTTATTACTTTTTCACACTCTTTTACCACCTTTTTAAGGTAAGATTTAAGGAGGTAAGGTATTTTGGGTGGTTCTAGAGGGCCCATATGGCCATTGTAATAGTTGTTTGCATCTTTGTTTTATTTTCATCACAAAAGAGGAGCATGTTCCCTCTAGCTGATTCTAATGTACCCCATAAACCCCCCGAGTCCCTTCTTTTAGGATTCCCTAGACTATAAGCATGATGGTATTCATTTCTTTTAGATTATCAAATATGCTTGCATGTGTGTTTTCATTTAAGTTTGCAAGCATGTGTGTACAAGCATGTGTGTATTAGCATGTGTGTTTTCATTTCTTGTAATAATTTTTCTTAAGTTTGCAAGCATGTGTGTTTTCATTTATGCCATAAAATGTGCTAAGGGGCCGCAATGTGTGCATTAGCATGCCATGTTCCCTTTTTTACTTTAGGCATTGTTTTGGTATGACTTGCATGCTCACCCACCACTTTCACTTGTCTTAAGCACATGTATACACATGTAGGTTCACCTAGAATACAAGTTGGGCACTTCCCCTTTGTTATGCCACTCATGCACATGATGATATGGTCATCCACACACACTAAGGTTGCTGTTTTAGAAGCATGTGTAGATCCTTCTCTTTTGTACATATATATACATATTGATTGTTGTTTTTCTTAACTAGAAAGAACCCAAACAAAGGTGCTTGACCTCTGTCTCTTTGTCGAAATTAGTTCTAAAGGAGAAAAAGGGGGAAGCCTTACCCCTTCTCTTTATGTTATTGGTTTTGAAAACCCTAAAGAAGAAGCCAAGTGGCTTTCATCTGAACTATTGTGGGCCCACACAGGGGCTCACACAGTCACTGGAACACCCTAGAAGACCCAGGAACCCAAGTCCAATGCAAAAATCCGAAAAAACCAAGTTTTTAGGTTGATTCGACAACTTAGGTCGGATCAACAGGGCCTTGTTCGTAATCGGCCAAAGATGTCGAATACACTGGTCCTTATATGTAACCGGCATCTCAGGTCGGCTACACTGCCAGAATGCCATTTTGCTATTTTTATGTTCTTGTGCTATTTTCTCTATTTGTTTGATCAATCTGGATGAACCAGAAGGGTTTTCGGGTCACCGGAGACCAAAGATGGGCCATGGACCGATCCGGCCCAATTTGATTCCCAGTGGGCCTTCCAACGGGGCCCACCAAGCCCGATAAAACTTACTTTTGTTAAATAAAGGCAATTAAATTGATTGAGTGGGCCAAACCCATTAAGGCCCACCAAAGCCCAATTCAGGGCATGCATGCTCAAATTATGTGATGGTTTGGCCGAGACCACGGGCAGGGCTTATCAGGCCCATTAAGCCCATTGAACCCAACCAAGGTTAGGGTTTCCAAAACCCTAACTCAAGAAGCCTTGGGCTTTCAAGCCCAAGCCCAGGTAAAGGGCCCAAGCCCAAAACCTGGCCCATTTTGGTACAGTTAATCAAGATAATCTCAAAATCAATTGGCAACCAACTGTGTGGCCCACAAAGCAATCCCGGCCCACTTTGGCATGAAAATCCACTTAAACAATCAAACTTGAATTTCAAAATAAAATCAATTCATTGAACCAAAGCCCAAAGGGCCTCTCAGGCTAAACTAAGGCCCACCAGGGGACACGTGGCTTAACCAAGCCCACCAAGGGATCCGCAAGCCTTCCAATGGGGCCTGCCCGATCAGACTTAGATCATTTTAACCAAAGAAGATAAAATCAAGTAAAGGGATCCACACAACTTTGGTGGTCCCGCCAGACTTAACCAAATTGAATGCCGGAATAGGAATCGGGTGAGTGAGAGACCAAAGTTGACTCAAACCAGGGAAACCTATGGGACCTGTCACTCGATGGGGCGGACTGGGGTGTCTATGGACTTCCCCAGACCGCAACCGAGAACTTACTTAGAATCTCAAGCCGCAGACCAAGCCATAATAGAAAAACTTAGGCACCTAGGTGTTTGCCTGCACCCCATCAGGCAGTGGCGACTCCAAACAATCCCGAGGCACGTATCATTTTGCATGCACTTCGTCGTGCGACTGAAATCAGGTGCGCACAGAGGGCACTTGTACAAAAGTGCCGTTACAAATGTCTTAATATGAAATTTCATTTGCAGATGCCGTTATAAAACAATTTATTACGGTATTTTCTAGAAAATTATCGTTATAAAATACTAATTTACTACGACATATTACAAGAAATGCCATTATAAAACAAATTATTACGGTACTTTGTAGAAAAAATGTCGCTACAAAGTAATTTATTACGACATTTTATAAACAAATGCCATTGCAGAAAAATTTAATAAAATACTTTATTATGACATTTTATAGAAAAATGCTGCTATAAAATAATTTATTATGAAATGCCATTATAAAAAAAATTTAGTATGACATTTTCTAGAAAAATGTTACTATAAAATTAATAAAAAAAAATGCTGCTATAAAATTTAAAACAATTCTTAAAATATAAAATAATTTTATAAAACCATTTACGACATTAATGAAAATGCTAATGCTAGTTTATAGTTACCAAACTTTAAAACAGGTAAGTGCATATTAAAGCCCTAACACTGGGATGACACTTTCTGCTGCAGGGTCTTGCCGTAGACCTTGCAGCCTGCGTCAGACGACTTATGTGTTTTCATTAGGGATGTAAACAGGCCGGATTCGGATCGGATCTATGTGAATCCACATCTGAATCCGATTACTATTCGAAATATCCATATTCATTTATCTATTTGACGAATCCTTTATACAAATTATAGAATTGGAATCTAAATAAAGTTATTAAATTTGTATTTGAATCTGGTGAATATTTGAATCCGATTAAATATTTGAATCCAGTTTAAGGTCTGAAAATCTGATTAAATTGTATTTTTTTTTTACAACGTATTCTTGTCATATAGAATACACTGTATTCTTACTAACAATTGAACTAGGTATAAAAAAGGACCTATAATGGATGATGGGAACAAGGGTTCGCAAACAATAAAGAAAATATTTAGCTTAAGAATAATTAGTTAAGACAAATTTTGAAAACTTGTATACTAACAAATGAGTCAATGGAATAAAAGAAAAAGCACCTACATGTCCATCAGTGGGCAGTAGTAAGAGGACACAATCTTTCTTTCAATTTCAAGATGTAGGATTTTATAGGAAAAAAAAATTGTATTGCACTTTAAAATTGAGATAACTCACATTGTGAAACACAAATTAAAATTTGGGATGGACAGACACAAAAGTGGATAATATCAATTTAAGAGGAGTATTAGAAACTCTAAAAAAAAAAAATACGCAACTCGTTGAGTTGAAGTTCCCAAATGAGAGAACTTGCAAATGGGATTGAGAAATCAATAGTCTCACATAAATTTTCCGCAAGCAAAAGAATATAGAAGAAACTATGACAGCTAACTTGATCTATATCTCTCAATGATCTACAAATTCATCTAAAGTGTCTCAAGACTAAAGACCTAAGTGAAATCACCAAATACAAATTATTTCCAGAATCACCTAATCCCTACACGTGAGAACAAGAGAGAGAGAGAGAGAGAGATAGAGAGAGAGAGAGAGAGAGTGTGTGTGTGTGTAACGCCCCAGATCCAGGTTTATATAGAAACATAAACCCAAACCCAATTCGTTAGGTTAAGGCCTAGACAACACTAATCCAAACTTATACAATTTCATTAATTATATCAGAGTGCGGAATTAAACGACATTTCTTCAAGAAGCGCGGAATTAAACCACCAAAACTAATTCATGATTAATTCGTCCATAAAGTCTGGAAAGGGTCAACTAAATAAAATAAGCAACATCCACTAAAGTTGTATAGTTAAAATATCCAATAATCCTTCTAATAACATCAAAATCCTCAAAATAAAATAAACTAATGTCAATCCTTCAACAAAAAGCTAAATTAGATCTCCATGTCCTCCTAAACCTACACAGGAATGAAATAATCCTCTTCCTGGTAGTCACAGTAATCCCCCAGAGTCTCTACCCCAGCAACGTCCTCTCCAGTAATATCTGAAAACAAAACCGATAAAACAATAATGTGAGAAACAACATCTCAGTAAGTAGTCATGCAAATAGTTGACCACAATAAAATATGCAACGCTTAATCAGGATAACCACAATAAATATAGATCAGCAACAATTTAATGAAAATAGATCAAACACAGTTGTTCACCTCATGGGACTCATGAAATAGTAAACCAGAGAAAGAGAGTAGACATGCGCCAATATGCTACCTTACCAAATTACAAATGGACCAGCCGCCCTGCAGTCTGGCTATTCAACACCAACGGAAGAACCCAATCATAGGTTAGCATGTACGACCCAACCTATCCAGGAGTGGGTAACGTAGCAACCGACCTATCCAGGAACGGTATCATCCTTGAGATGATGGAATGCCTATGACACAGAATTCAAACCCCTCTAATAAACATTTCACTTACTAGCTATTCTATGGATCCATATAATTGCTAAGCCGCTCAATAGTGGAAAAAACAAACAAAGGAATGGATATACATCCCAATAACACCCACAAATATAGAACCTTATCTGTACTAACAATAATCAAATCCGCCCTGCGAAAATAATAACCCAGGCACCTGCCTTGTCACAACTTTGACCCAAAAGCAAAACAAGATGTACCAAGTCATATGTCCAAACTTCAGGTGTCAACGGGCAAATATGTCCCGAATGTGTATCGACTCCATCGATGCACAAAATACCTTCATATCACCCAAACACAGGTGTAGGAACTCATAAAATCAACTTTGGTTAAAAAAAGAATCATTTGGAACAATGGTATTAAGTAAAAGTGCCTCTTTGGTAAAATCTACCCAAAATCTTTATAAAAATGAATTTTAAACATCCGCCAGTGCAAACTATCTCTAAATACCCTAAACTTGATGGTACATATGTTAAAAATGGATAAAAACAATTCCGTAGTGAAACACTAGGCTGATTGGCAAATTTCAAAATTCTGACAGACCAGGCGCTCAAGTGGCCAAGGGGCGCTCGAATGGCCTTATACTTAGGTTGTTTCAGGGGTGGGTCGCTCGAGCGACTGTTCGGGTGACAATGCTTCTGAGTATTAATTGCTCTCGGGTTTGAACAAATAGACAGGGGTGCTCGAGCGATTGTTCAGGCGGCCTGTCGCGATAGCAACTTAAGAAAAATTGCGAAAATCACTAAAAATTCAACAAATCAATAACCAATGCATCAAATCCATTCTAAATCATTCTAAAGTACTTTATAAACATGCTAGAACCATTTCCAACAAATAAAATATCATAAAACATGCAAACAAGTCATCAAATCTCCGAATAAACATGAATATCGACTAAATACGAAATCTGTTTGTGCAAGTCTTAAAGGGACTACTTACCTGTTTTTGGCGCTAAATTCCTTCCTAATAGCAACCCAAGATCACTCCTAAGAATGCCAAACGATCACAGCAAGCCTATATGACTTCTGGGTTAAAATCATGTCTTTAGGAACCCAAAACAATGCTAACTTTCAAAACTGAAACTTTCTTTTTAGTTTGATCTTGCTTGGGTTTTTCTGAATGAAAATACTCCTTTATCCTTCTTTAAGACTGCTCCAACAAGTGCTTGGGTATTAGGATTTGACTTTAGGAAGAAGAATAAAAGGTAAGAGTCGGAACGTGCGGCTGTTTCTCTAAATTTTGGTTGTGAATAGGCTCATGCATATTTATGTTATTTTATTATTTCATTCTCTTTTACCTAAATACCCTCCTTCTTTAAACCAACTCTAATCAACCCATTAAACCTCAAACAAAAAAAATCTTTTGGGTCAACCCCCCCACTCTATGGGTTTGACCAACACCCCCCCTTTTTTTTCTCTTTATTTCCTTAGATCAATTACTATGACAATCCTAATTATTGGCAAATAAAATTCTACTTATTCCAAATTTAAAATCTCACCTAAGATTGGTTCCTCGATTTCCTCCGGTTCACCTTGGACTTCTCCAGGTTGAACCAATATCTCATCTCCTGCATTTTATTAACCCAATTAGTCTATTTAATACTTATTATTATTTTATTAATAAAATCTTGGATTTTACATTCTCCCCTCCTACAAATAAATTTCGTCCTCGAAATTTACCCTGTGATTCCTCAAATAAAGATGGGCACTTCTTCTTTATTTCAAATTCCAACTCCTATGTGGCTTCTTCCACTGCATGACTTTGTCACAGCACCTTAACAAGTGGAATCACCTTCGTACTAAGGATTTGTTCGCGTCTATCTAATATCTGCACCAGATGCTCCTCAAATGTCAAATCCTCACGTATGACCAAAGGCTCATAGTCAATGATATGACTAGGGTCATGCACATATCGCCTTAGCATCGAGACATGGAACACATCATGAACTTCTCCAAATGATGATGGCAATTCTAGACGATACGCCACTGGTCCCGCTGCACCAATAATCTCAAAAGGTCCTACAAATATGGGGAAAGCTTTCTTTTCTTACTGAACCTCCTAATTCCACGGAAAGGAGATACCTTAATGAATATCTTATCACCAACCTCAAATTTCAGATCTCGCCGCCTAGTATCCGCATAACTCTTTTGGTGACTTTGAGCTGCCAATAATATCTGCTTGATCAATTTCACCAAATCAACACTGTCCTACACATACTGAGGTCCCAATAGCTGCCTCTCACCAACTTCTTCCCAACAGACTGGTGATCTACATGCTCTACCATACAATGCCTCGTACGGTGTCATCTGAATGCTCGTCTGATAACTGTTATTGTAGGTGAACTCCACCAAAGGTAGGTGCTTACTCCAATTACCTCCCCAATCAAGGACACAACATCGCAACATATCCTCAAGTGTCTGAATGGTCCTCTTTGACTGTCCATCTGTCTGAGGGTGGTAACTAGTGCTGAACTTCAACTCTGTACTCATGGCCTTCTGGAAAGACTCTAAGAACTGAGATGTGAATCTAGGATCAAGATCAGAAACAATGGATATTAGCACCCCATGCAATCTCACTATCTCCTGCACATACAACTCTACTAGTGCATTAAGCGATTGGTTCATTCTGATAGGCCAAAAGTGAGCTGACTTAGTCAATCGGTCCACTATCACCCATATAGCATCATGCCCCTTTGGAGAAAGAGGTAATCCAATCACAAAATCCATGGTAATGTGCTCCCATTTCCACTCTGGAATAGGTAGGGGCTGAAGCAACCCTGCTGGTCTCATATGCTCTGCCTTGACCTGCTTCACACCAGGCACTTAGCCACATATTCTGCTATATCCTTCTTCATCCCTGACCCCCAATATATTACCCTCAAATTTCTATAAATTTTTGTGCTGCCTGGATGCACTGCATACTTTGATCTGTGAGCCTCTGCTATAATCACTGCCTTAATATCCTCATCAGCTGGTACACAAATGCGATCCTGGAATCCCAATAATCCATCCTTATTAGTAAAGTCTCTGAGAATCTCAGAACCCTCACTCAACAATTTCCTGGTAGCAGTCAACTCTGGATCTGACAACTGTGTCTCCCTGATCTTTTGAATCAAATCAGGCTCTACTTGAACTCTAGCTACTCGGATAACTCCATCCTGAGGTAAACGGAACTCCCCTTGCCAATCACGAATAGCATCTACAAGGCTACACCGACTAGCCATAAAAGTAGCTAAAGTAGCAATGGAAGTCTTGTTAGTAGCGCTTTTACGGCTCAAGGCATCTGCGACTACATTCACCTTGCCTGGATAGTACTGTAGTGTAAATCTGAAATCCTTCAATAGATCCATCCATCTCCTTTGCCTCATGTTGAGATCTCTCTGGGAACATATGTATCTCAAACTCTTATGATCTGAGAAGATCTCAAACTCAACCCCGTATAAGTAATGCCTCTATATCTTCAATGCGAAGACTATGGCTGCCAACTCCAAGTCGTGGGTGGGGTATTTCTTCTCATAAGGTCTTAATAAGAGGGAAGCATATGCTACAACTCGACTCTGCTGCATTAGTACACAACCCAAACCAATCTTGGATGCATCACAATAGACAGCGAAAGGCTCATCCATGGATGGTACAATCAATACTGGGGTCGTGGTAAGTCTCTGCTTCAACAACTGGAAACTTTGCTCACACTTGTCATCCCACTTAAATGGAATTGCTTTCTTAGTTAAATTGGACAATGGTGATGCTATCTTGGAAAAACCCTCAATAAATCGGCGGTAATATCTAGCCATGCCAAGGAAACATCAGATCTTTGTCACTGTGGTAGGTCTAGGCCAATCTGCAACTGCTTGGACTTTGGTGGGGTCCACTGAAATACCCTCACCTGAGATGATGTGACCAAGGAAAGAGATCTGCCTCAGCCAAAACTGGCATTTACTGAACTTTGCATATAACTGATGGTACCTCAAAGTCTGGAGTACTACTCTCAAATAACCAACATGCTCCTCCTGGGTCCTGGAATAGACCAATATATCATCAATGAACACCAGCACAAAACTAATCCAAATTCTGATGGAAAATTCAGTTTATAAGGTCCATGAATACCGCTGGGGCAATAGTCAATCCAAACGGCATGACTAGAAACTCATAGTGCCCATACCGAGTCCGAAATGCTGTCTTCTCTATATCTTCTTCAGCCACTCTCAACTGATGGTAGCCTGATCTCAAATCAATCTTGGAAAACCAAGATGCGCCTCTCAACTGATCAAACAAGTCGTTGATCCTAGGCAAAGGGTACTTGTTCTTAACCGTAACTTGGTTAAGCTGCCTATAATCAATGCACATGCGCATACTACCATCCTTCTTTGGCACAAAAAGAACTGGTGCACCCCAAGGTGACACGCTGGCTTTGATAAATCCCTTCTCCAGAAGCTCATCTATTTGCTTCTTTAACTCATCTTGCTCAGGTTTTGCTAGCCTGTAAGGTGGCTTAGACACAGGAGCCGTACCAGGCTGAAGCTGGATTTTGAAATTAACAGCTCTAGCGGGTGGTAATCCTGGCAAATCATCAGGAAAGACATCTGCATACTCAGATACCATTGGCACATCAGAAATACCATTGGCACATCAGAAAGATCAACTGTGTCACTCCTGGTCTCCTCTACTGCAACCAAAGCAACTATCCCAATCCGACTATCCCATCTCTCATAGATAAAGCAATAAGTCAGCTGCTCAGGCTTACTAACTATAACTGTCCCCTTATGACAGTCGATGGTGACATAGTGTCGTAACAACCAGTCTATACCCAATATCACATCAAATCCGCTGAACTCCAGCTCAATCAAATCCCTGGGTAACTCTACTCGACCCATCCTAATCATACAGTCTCTATAAACAATCTAGACCCTAGTGGTCTCTCCTAAAGGTGTGTGCACAAATAAAGAAGAATCCAAAGCAATAGGCAACAATCCAATACGATGTGCACATGCAGGTGTGATAATCGATCTAGATGCTCCTGAATTAAATAGACATACAGTAGATCTACCACAAATAAATAGTATACCTCCAACAAGCTCTGGTGCTCCAAGCTCCTCCTCATAAGCCTCAACTGCATTTACCTTGGCTGCCTGCCTCTGATCTAACTTGGGTGTAGCACCTCGGCCATGGGGTCCTATCCTACCATGTTGTCTTTATCCTACAGTTGCCTTGGGTGCCGGTAAAGTCTGTGTCTGAGTCGGTGCACCCGACGGCTGTGTTCCCATATAAGAACGGCTCATCTGTAAATTCTGATAAGTGGAAGAGTAAGAACAATCCGAGATACGGTGCCCAAACTTCCCACATCTAAAGCACACTTCATATGGCGCAACGCATGGTCCTCGGACATGGAACTTCTCACACTGCTGGCATCTAGGAGGTCCAGGTCTGTAAGTCTGCTCACCATTGGGTCTATTGCTCTGACCCTCAGTCTTAGGTTTCTTGATTGCTTGGCCAACTACCTTTGCGGAAACCTGAGTCTACCCTGATCTGGCTGCTTCTCATCAATCAGGCGCTCTGCTCTTTCAGCTCAGCGAACTAACTTCGAATAACTGGGGCACTCAACCACTGATACTCGGTCTTTAATCTCAGACCTCAGTCCCTTCTCAAAGTGTTCCCATCTGTCTGTTTCACAAGTAACCATCTGCGGGGCAAATTGGGCCAGTTCGTCAAAATGGGCCTTATACTGTAATACCGTTGTCCTCCCTGGGAGATATACATGAACTCCCTCGCTTTCTGACGGCGGAACTCAGTAGTGAAATAGTGATCAAAGAAAAGCTCCCTGAATCTCCCCCATGAAGTCTGCTCATTAGGCTCAGTCCTCCTCTTCATAGAACGCCACCAATGGATGACTTCTCCCTCAAACATGAAAGTGGCCAGTCTAACCCGACGGTCCTCAGGACACTCCATATCGTCAAGTATCCACTCCATCCTAAGCATCCACCTCTCGGCCTCCATAGGGTTTGCCTAACCTCCAAAAGACGGGGGTCCCATCTTACGGAACTTCTCTAGATCCCGTGCACCATAGTCATCAATGTGATTTCTCCTCGGGGCCCTCTCATCCCCTCAGTTCCTCTCTGATTTGCCAATCCAGTCAGTGTGAGACATGAAAAATCACCTAGATGACTTCCTCATCATCACATGGGGTTTGACAAAATTAGGAGTCGCCACCATTCATGTTAAGGTGTGAATGGACACCAAAGGGATCATAAAAATGTAAAAATAGAGCCTAAGTGGCTCTAATTCATGGTTCAATCCAGAGATCAGGTAAGAGGATTAGGTTATGAGTAGGGGAAGGTGTTAGGCACCCCCACTCATCCACACAAAGTGGTTGCCATATGTTGTTCATGCTTGAGAATTGCTTGCTAGCAAAGATCACTCAAAAAGGTTTGAAAAGAACTAAACAGATGTGTGATTCCTCCATATGAGTAGTCCAATAAGATTTAGACTCTCTCTATGGATATATTACCTCTAAGACTTCACGATTTAGTGAAAATCAAAGTAAAGATTGAAGAAAATCAAACCAAAACAAATCTGGAAAAATCAATAAGGGATGAAGCTACATTAGCTTGAAAACTTTGATCAATCATAAATCCTTCGATTTAAACTCAAATCAAATGAAACCAAAGCCAATAGAGAGCTAATATGAAGTAGAAGACTCAGCAAAAAATTCAGCTCAATCCGATTTAAAACGAGGGAGAAATACTCCATCAAATCTACTGCTATAAATTTGCAAAAGCGGCGAGTAATCAACTTTGAAACTCTATTCGTGGAGATTGGCTTCATATAAATCCATAAAAACTCGCATGAATCAAGTATGAGATGCCATATTTCAAATGAAATAGGCCTCACACAAAACTCCATCCATTTGTGACTTGTGTAACCTCTTGAACATGCATAGAGGATCACAGATTGACTCTGAAATCTGCTACTGAGCAGCTCTGAGTCAATCAAACACATAAGACACAAATCAAAGTAAAAACTCTTGAAACCAGTTGGATTTGAAAATAGACTCACAAAGGAAAACACAGAGGTTAAAATCACTTAAATCAGAGTTAAAATGATTAAATGGTGCTCGATCAAAGTGACAAGTTCAGTAATCTGATCTGAACTGACCTGTCGACTTTGATCAGATGGTATCAAAAAATGGCTCCATAGAAATTGCTGAAATTTTACAGACACATACTAGACATATCCACCTATCACATGATTTTTGAGTCATTCCAAAATTCATCCGGATGATGAAGTTATGAATGTTTTAAGACACGGTACAGATGCTGTCCAGATTTGAAAACCTTGAGTAAAATTGAGCAAAACTAGTGCATGTGTGCAATGGATTCGACTAAACTGGCTTGAAATCGCTAGAATACTCTCATGAAGTCCTAAGAGTTCATTCTAAGGCCATGGATCTCAGATTTACCATATTGAGCATGGTGAATCCAAGATCTGAGCCTATTCTTGACAAAAGGAAGTGAAACGTGTGTGATTGTGTAGAAAACTAGATTTATAGGAGAAGACTGGGATCCGATGCTATAAAGAGCATGGATCCTTGTATCCTCTCCAGGTTTAAAATAACATCACTCCAGAACAACAACCACATATATCAAAAAAATGAATATGCAAGCTCTTCATTACAAGATGGTTCTAAGCCTAGAAGGTCCATTCCAACATCCGTTTCCCCAAGCTCTCTCTTCACGTTTTACGGCTAGAGAGGATTTTTAGGTACTTTAGAAGTGGTTTGGGTTTGCAAGCACACACAATGGCCTTACACTACAGAAAGGTAGAAGGGCAGAGTGTTAGAATGTAAAATCAAGAAGAGAAGGAAGTAGTCTTACCTTAGTAGCTTGAGAGAGTTGAGACATCAATTTGGTAGAGCTTCACTTCTTCTTCCAGAGCCTTCAAGCTTCAAAGTAGCAGCCCTTTGCAAGAGGAGGACCCCTCTAGTTATAGGCATAGCCAAGGGTATAAAATACCCAAGGGTACGCCAATAAATCCTTCTAGATTACTCCAATTCAAATTAGAGGCATGAATTGGTGTAATTCTATAAGTTTCGGAGGGTAGAATAGGGGGATTAGGTCCCCCAGAGAGAGGTAATATGCGTAAATAAGGCTCAGATCCCGAGTCTTTTCGCAAATGACCAAACTGATTGCAATTGCATACACAGTGCGGTTTAGAGCAAACCACCCTTTGTATGCGGTTGCAGCAAAAGCCCCTCAAAACCGCATACTCAGTGCGGTCAAAAATTAGTTACACGCCAATGATTGCTGCCGACGTGGCCTAACGGCTAGGGCCACGTGGCAGCCCACTTGCCCGCACGCGAGAAGCATGAATCGCAATCGCACTGTATGTGCGGCTGCAACCGCATATAGAGTGCGGTAGAAACCAAATGACCAAAAACCACATCATATGTGCGGTCAGCACCTTTTTGAATATTTTTCAGTTTTTGACACTTGTTAAAGCTCAAACAAATCATTTAAAATTCATTTTATTGTTCTACCATGTTGTAATGCAATTTGGGGTGTCTACAGTCGGTAATAGCCCAAATAGCTCTCCAAATATCCTCGTATGGGGTGGGGGCAACTGCAGGTGGAGGAGGACGAATAGGCTGCTCCACAGCTGGAGGGTCCACATATTGCTCTGCCTGAGGGGCCACAAATGGCTATGGCTCCCCAGCTGGTATCATCCTGGGAACGGATGCTGCTCTACCTCTGGCTCTCGATCTAGTGTTCATGGGGAAAATAAATTGCAAAATGACAAATTTAGTTAAGCAAAAAGGATCTCTCATCCTAGAAAATTATTTAAGATACTATCTAACGTATTACACATCCCTAAAATCACCTAAAGGTCAACTACTTAGGGTTAGGATCCTATTTTTCTCTGATACCATCTTTTTAACGCCCAAGATCTAGGTATATATAGAAACATAAACCCAAACCCGGTTCGTTAGGATAAGGCCCAAACAACACTAATCTAGACTTATACAATTTCATTAATTATATCAGAGTGCGGAATTAAACGACATTTCTTCAAGAAGCGCGGAATTAAACAACCAAAAATAATTCATTATTAATTCGTCCATAAAGCCTGGAAAGCTTCAACTAAATAAAATAAGCAACATCCACTAAAGTTGTATAGTTAAAATATCCAATAATCCTTCTAATAACATCAAAATCCTCAAAATAAAATAAACTAATGTCAATCCCTCAACAAAAAGCTAAATCAGATCTCCATGTCCTCTTGAACTTACATAGGAATGAAATAATCCTCTTCCTGGTAGTCACAGTAATCCCCCGGAGTCTCTACCCCAACAACGTCCTCTCTAGGAATATCTGAAAACAAAACCGATAAAACAATAATATGAGAAACAACATCTCAGTAAGTAGTCATGCAAATAGTTGACCACAATAAAATATTGAATGCTTAATTAGGATAACCACAATAAATACAGATCAGCAACAATTTAATGAAAATAGATCAAACACAGTTGTTCATCTCATGCGGCTTATGAAATAGTAAACCAGAGAAATAGAGTAGACATGCGCCAATATGCTACCTTACCGAATTACAAATGGACCAGCCGCCCTGTAGTCTGACTATTCAACACCAACAGAAGAACCCAACCAAGGGTTAGCATGTATGGCCTAACCTATCTAGGAGTGCGTAACGTAGCAACCGACCTATCCAGGAGCAGTACCATCCTCGAGATGATGGAATTCCTGACATAGAATTGAAACCCCTCTAATAAACATTTCACTTACTAGCTATTCTATGGATCCATCTAACTGCTAAGCCACTCAATAGTGGAAAAAACAAACCCAGGAATGGATATACTTCCCAATAACACCCACAAATATAGAACCTCATCTGTACTAACATTAATCAAATCCGCCCTGTGGAAATAATAACCCAGGCACCTGCCTTGTTACAATTGTGACCCAAAACCAAAACAAGATGTACCAAGTCATATGTCCAAACTCTAGGTTTCAACGGGCAAATATGTCCCGAATGTGTATTGACTCCATCGATGCACAAAATACCTTCATATCACCCAAACACAGGTGTAGGAACTCATAAAATCAAATTTGGTTAGAAATAGAATCATTTGGAACAATGGTATTAAGTATAAGTGCCTCTTTGGTAAAATCTACCCAAAATCTTTATAAAAATGAATTTTAAACATCCTCCAGTGCAAACTATCTCTAAATACCCTAAACTTGATGGTACATATGTTAAAAATGGATAAAAACAATTCCTTAGTGAAACACTAGGCTGATTGGAAAAATTTCAAAATTTTGACAGACCAGGCGCTCGAGCAGCCAAGGCGCGCTCGATCGGCCTTATACTTAGGTTGTTTCAGGGGTGGGTCACTCAAGCAACTTTTCGGGCGAAAATGCTTCCGAGTATTAATTGCTCTCGGGTTTGAGCAAACAGACAGGGGTGCTCGAGCAATTGTCTGGCAACCTGTCGCGACAGCAACTTAAGAAAAATTGCCTAAATCACTAAAAATTCTACAACTCAATAACCAATGCATCAAATCCATTCTAAATCATTCTAAGGTATTTTATAAACATGCTTGAACAATTTCCAAAAAATAAAACATCATAAAACATGCAAACAAGGCATCAAATCTTCAAATAAACATGAATATCGACTAAACACGAAATTTGTTTGTGCAAGTCCTAAAGGGACTACTTACCTATTTTTGGGGCTAAAATCCTTCATAACAGCAACCCAAGATCACTCCTAAGAATGCCAAATGAATACAGCAAGCCTCTATCACTTCTGGGTTAAAATCATGTCTTTAGGAACCCAAAACAATGCTAACTTTCAAAACTGAAACTTTCTGATCTTACCTGGGTTTTTCTGGGCGAAAATATTCCTTCCTACTTCTCTAAGACTGCTCCAACAAGTGCTTGGGTATTAGGGTTTTACTTTAGGAAGAAGAAAGAAGAATAAGAGGTAAGAGTAGGAACGTGCGGCTGTTTCTCTAAATTTTTGTCATGAATAGGCTCATGCATATTTAGGTTATTTTATTATTTCATTCTCGTTTACCTAAATACCATCCTTATTTAAACCAACTCCAATCAACCCATTAAATCTCAAACCAAACAAATCTTTTGGGTCAACCCCCCCACTCTATGGGTTCTGTAAGCACCTCATTTTTGCGCTCCCGGAAAAGCCAGAAATGCAAAACCCGGCTAAAAAGTCAAACCTAAGGGGTGAAAAATTTGACCTTTTGATCAAGTGATAATTGGCCACCTTGCTTTATCTCAATGGATAGAGAATCCTGACACGAGTCTGACGCAACTGAGTTTGCTGGAATCAGAGTCCGGATGAAGGTTCGGTGGGCCGGTCAAACTTAAAGGAGAGCCGAAAGTTGACTTTTCCTCGAACCCCGTGCCAAGTACTTAGCCTTATATCATTGGATAGAGGGCTCCGATACGAGTCTAATGCAATTGAGTTTGCTCAAATCGAAGTTCGGATGAGGGAGATATGAGCTGTCGAAGTTTTCGAGCAACAAAACCAGAAACTGTACACGTGGCGCAGGAACTGCACACGTGGCAGCTAACGCAGCAAAATATCTCAGGGACTAAATCTTGAATATCTAAAAATCTCGGGGACTAAACCAAAATTCGCAGGGACCAATCCGTAATTGCTCAAAAGTGTCAAATCGGTCGAATCGGTCAAGTCCAGGGGCAAATCCGTAATTTTTTGATTTGTATCTGGTCAAATATATCGGATACACATAGGTTTGTATATAACTGACATCAAATGCCAGATACAAAGAGATATTTCAGCGAGATTCACGCCGGACGCCCGACAAATTCGCGGCGGCATTTAATTTTCGGATGATTATGTTTTGTATTTTGCATTCAATGCCGGATACAAAGGGGCACCTGTGTAACCGGCCATGGAGGCCGGCTATGAAGGAGGCTTAGTGTATCCGGCCTGAGTTGCCGGATACGTTAAGTTGGCCTATAAAAGGCCAACAGCAGCCCAGTTCCAGGGGTTGGCTCATTTTTTTCGGCCTTGAACCTTCTTTGCCCACCCTTGACTCTCCGAATCCTTCTCTTCTCAACCTCCCTTGCCTCCACCACCTCCCCACACCACCCTAGAGTTGCTCCACCTCTCCTTCTCCTCCTCCTCCTTCACTTGAACCCAAAAACAAGAAGAGAAGCCATTGCTGTTGTTGTCAAGAGGAGGAGTTCCCGGCTGTGGTGGTGCTCCAAGAGGATCACATATCTCCACCAAGAAGTTTAGAACACTAAGGTAAGGCTCCCTATCATATTGTGTTCATCATACAATAAAATCAGATTTTTCCGAAAATGTTCCTACGTTTTGCTTCCTTCTTCGCATGGGTTCATTTTCATGGTATCCTAAGAATGCATTTGCTGTTATTTTCGTGGCATGAAGCCACCACCGGTAAGGAGTCCACGTAGGTTTCTCAAGGACGCATGGGGGTCTCTTTTCACCACCTTTTTAGTATGTTCTAGCTGATGCTTTGGATTTTTGTGGGTTATTTCAAGGAGGAGCTTGTTCCTCCACAATTTCATCTAATGTACCCCCCTATAAATCCCCCACCCCTCCTTATCTGCTGTTTTAAACACCTGTGGCAGTTTTGGTTCTCTTCATGAATTTGCGAAGCATGTTTACTTGCTGGGATGTTTTGTAGGCATGACTTGTGGGTGATTAATGCTTGGTGGCTTCCTTTTATCTACCTAGGATAGTTTGTTACCTATTTAGCTGCTGCATGCTCCCCACCCCTCCCTTTCTTTCGTTTTTTTGTTGGTGTATCTCTACTTTTATGCACAGGAGCATGCTCCCATTCCCCCTCACTCCCGTAGATATTGGCATGCATGGAAACCTTCCTTAGGACAGTAGCTAACCTTTGCCGTAGGTTGTTGCCCAGCACCCACCCACCGGCCTACCAAGGTGCATGTGCGCCATCCCTGCCCCCACACACCGAGTGTTGCACGCCTATTGACCCGAAGCCTCCAGCAAACCCACCTAAGTGTCTCTAATCCCACCAAAGGCCAACCCATTAATTGGTAGTATGGACACATGCCCTCTCTTTGGTTCGTTTCACAGTTTTCAGTTATGAGCATATGCTTTCTTTTTTATGTGGCTCGATGTATTGAGCGCATGAGGTTGATCCCATTACCCCCTTTATGTTTGCTAGTGTCGTATGTCTGAGTCCCCTCGAATAGCAGCTGTTGCTAGCTAGCTTGCTCATTCGTCTATGCTCCTAAACCAATCCATTGGAACCTGGCATGAAGGTTGCCCTCCCCCACAGTTAGCGTGCTGTCCCCAGCCCATTCTTAGCATGCTTATTCCTTCTTGGGAGCTGCTGTTTTGTTCTCTGTTTTTTTAGTTTTATTATTGAGGTTGCTGACCCGCACTTCACAGCATGTTATATTGTGGTCGATTTACCTAGCATGGAAACCAAAACCAATTGATCCTGGATACATGTAGAAGGGCGACATGGCAATACCCAGATAGGGGTGCTAAGGCCCCTATCTCAGGGCCACGGGTTGCTGGAATGAAGGGAAGGGCAGTAACCTCATTGCCCACCTTCCTCTTTCCTTACCCTTGCTGGAAAAATCATAAAAAAGTGACCAAGAGAGAAGATCCCCAAACCTGAAACAATGTGGGTCCTCCCTAGGGGCCCACCAGAACTTTAGAAACCCCCTAAGAACCCCTGGAAACCATCCCCAATGGCCAAACCCCGAAAACAGGCCATTTCAAGGTGATCCGGCAACTCAGGCCGGATCACCTATGGCCTGTGTGTACCTGGAAATTAAGGCCGGATACACACAAAAATGCCCTTTTTTGTGTCTTCTTGATCCGGGCTGAATTTTCACACTACTTTCAACGAAATCGAATGAACCAACAGGGTTTCCGGGTGACCCGGAAACCCAACATGGGACCTGGACCGCGGCCTAGTTTGGAGACATTAGTGGGCCTTCTAACGGGGCCCACCAAGCCTGATAAACCCTAAAGCATGAAAAATGAACAAGTTAAGCAAAAATAAATTGATCGAACCGGGCGGGCCAAACCCAATGTGGCCCACCCGAACCTGGATGTGGGGAATTGATGTGTTTAAATGCGTGGTTTGGCCGAGACCCCGGACTAGGGCCTTTCGGGCCCACCAAAGCCCATCAATTAAACCAAGGAAGGGCTCAAGCCCTAAGTTCATGGAATTTGGGCTTTCAAGCCCAAAATTGGACTATGGGCCCCAAGCCCAATGTCCAAAAGACTTTGGCAAACGTAAACAAGATAAGTTGAAAACATTCTTGGCAGCCATCATGGGGGCCCAAAACCAATGCAGACTCACTTATAACATGAAAATCACCTAAAATACCAACTTAAACAATTAAGTAAAATCAACTCACTAACCCAAGCCCAAAGGGCCTCCTAGGGCTAGACAGAGGCCCACCAAGGGTACATGGGCTCAACCAAGCCCGCCAGGGACACCGTGGGCCTTCCAAATGGGACCCACCCAATCCGACTCAGATCGCCTAAATTAAGCAAGATAAAATCAATTAAAGGGACCCACACCACTCGGGTGGTCCCGACAGACTTAACCCAATGGCATGCCGGATTAGGAATTGGGTGAAAAACCAAGGTAAAGCTGACTCAAACTAGGGAACCCACGGGACCCGTCATCCGACGGGGTGGATTGGGGTGTCTACGGACTTCCCCAGACCACAACCGAGACCCGACTTAGAATCTCAAGCCACAGACCAAAAGCCCAAAATAGACTAACTTAGGCACCCAGGTGTCCGCCTGCACCCCATCAGGCGGTGGCAACTCCAAAATCTCTCGTGCCGCGTTTCCGACGCGCGCACAAGTTCGACCAACTCCCCCCTTTTTTTTCTCTTTGTTTCCTTAGATCAATTACTATGACAATCCTAATTATTGGCAAATAAAATTCTACTTATTCCAAATTTAAAATCTCACCTTAGATTGGTTCCTCAATTTCCTCCGGTTCACCTTGGACTTCTCCAGGTTGAACCAATATCTCATATCCTACATTTTATTAACCCAATTAGTCTATTTAATACTTATTATTATTTTATTAATAAAATATGGGATTTTACATTCTCCCCTCCTACAAATAAATTTCGTCCTCGAAATTTACCTTATGATTCCTCAAATAAAGATGGGTACTTCTTCTTTATTTCAAATTCCAACTCCTATGTGGCTTCTTCCACTGCATGACTTTGCCATAGCACCTTAACAAGTGGAATCACCTTCGTACGAAGGATCTGTTCGCGTCTGTCTAATATTTGCACCGGATGCTCCTCAAATGTCAAATCCTCACGTATGCCCAAAGGCTCGTAGTCAATGATATGACTAGGGTCATGCACATATCACCTTAGCATCGAGACATGGAACACATCGTGAACTGCTCCAAATGATGATGGCAATGCTAGACGATACGCCACTGGTCCCACTGCACAATAATCTCAAAAGGTCCTACAAATCTGGGGGAAAGCTTTCCTTTCTTGCTGAACCTCTTAATTCCACGGAAAGGAGATACCTTAATGAATACTTTATCACCAACCTCAAATTTCAGATCCCGTCGCCTATATCATCTTGTGGTAGCACATTAATGAATACTTTAGATTGGTTCCCCAATTTCCTCCGGTTCACCTTGGACTTCTCCGGGTTGAACCAATATCTCATCTCTTGGGTTTTATTAACCCAATTAGTCTATTTAATACTTATTATTATTTTATTAATAAAATCTGGGATTTTACATAGAGGAGGGGGTTTCTTACAGAAAGAGAAAGAGAGTGACAAATCTACTTGGGAGTCTTTGACTTTGCTTTGAACAAAAAGCAAAAATCATGACAGATGGATAGATGAATAATGAAAGAGAGATGAAAGAGCAGAAGCATGTCACACAAGGTCAGCGACTCCTTCACTTTCTTCTTCGACTGTGAGCTGAGCCTTGAGAGTTGAGAGGCAGGGGGCCCTAATCCCGCCTTGCCGATTGAGAGTATAGATAGACTAGGGCTTGATAGGATCTTAGGAAGAACTTCAGATTCATAGTCCTAGATCAAACTATTGTCGATTGTTAGGTGAGCTATGCCTTGAGAGGGAGAAATTGAAAAAGCCTAAATCACGTTGAAGGAGTTAGGGGGAGGTTGTGTCGATACAGTAGAGAGGGAGTTAGGGTTTTATTTGAGAGTATACTAGTGGTGGCACGTGCATACTGCATGTCCTCCATATAAGTAGGGGTTTAAATTCGAATGTGGAAAGAGTAATGGGGTGGTTTGTGAGACCCCGTATTTTCTAATTTTAGTCTGATTATCTAGCTTATTATTAATTGGGATTATTAGACTAATTAACGGTGTTATGAAGGTGAAGGTGATGTGAGCAATATCGAGAATTTGGGAGCTACTATCTAATAGCAAGTTAATTGTAAGATCCTGTAATTTTAACCATGTTGATTAAGAATAAATAGAGATTAAGTTATTTAATGGGATTAATTTAGTAATTCAACCCTTGATTAGAATATAAAAGGTTGTTATGACTCAGATCTCAAAGGTTTGCAGAAATCCAACGGTTAGAAGATATCAGATACTAATGTTAAGTTATTGATGCAAGAATTGGGTGGTTGTAATTTAAATAGATGGGAGTATATACATGGAATTAGATTGGTTTTTACTTAGTTTATCTCGGGATTATATATACTCGGATTTGTGATTACGTTTTTACTTAGATTGGTTTTGATTTGGTATTTTAAGGAAATGATGTTATTTCTGTTGATTGATTTGGAATTGATTTCATCTGTGAATTATACAAATGTGGTTTATGGTATGTTATTATGGTAAACAAGAACTTTGAAAGGCCGGTGGCCTACGGTATGTTGTTTCTGTGGGTAGTGGATTGTCGTTCACCTCAGTTGGGGGTAGTGGATTGTTGTTCACCCTAGCTGGGGGTAGTGAACCTGCATCCACCACAGACATGGATATTTGTAAGTAGTGGATTGCCGTTCACCTTAGTTGGGGGTAGTGGACTGTTGTTCATCCTAACTAGGGGTAGTGAACCTGCATCCACCACAAATATGGATTCTGAGGGTAGTGAACTATATGGCATGTTGATTATGTGGCTAGTGGATTGCCGTTCACTTTAGTTGGGGGTAGTGGACTGTTGTTCACCCTAGTTGGGGGTAGTGAACCTGCATCCACCACAGACGTCGGTATTTGTGGGTAGTGGATTGCCATTCTCCTCAGTTGGGGGTAGTGGACTGTTGTTCACCCTAGCTGGGGGTAATGAACCTGCATCCACCACAAATATGGATTCTGGGGGTAGTGAACTCAAGTTCACCACATGCTTTGAGGCATTGTGGGTAGTGAACCTAAATTCACCCCGGAAGCTCAAAATTGTGAGATTGTTTAACCGTGGTTGGTTTATATGAGTTTATACTGAGATTTGTATTGTTATGATGAATTGTTTCTTCGTATGATTTGGTAGTGGATGGGGATTTCCACTTGGCACGTGCTATGAATAGGTCGCGTAGAGGGGCACTCCATTGGCCTTGATTCATCTGGTAGTGTAGAGGGGCACTCCGTTGACCTTGATTCATTAGGCGGTGTAGAGGGGCACTCCGCTTGACCTTGATTCTTCGGGCAGTGTAGAGGGGTACTCCAATGGGCCTTGAATCTTGGTTAGAGGGTAGAAGGTGGTTATCTCGATTTACAGACACTTTATACTGATATTGTATTGTTATAATTGAATTGCTTCTTTATAGTTGAGCTGCTTCTTAACATGATTTTGATAGAGTTTAAACGTATTGTATATGAGCATGTTAATTTATTATCTGAAAGTTGCATAAACTATTTTTAATCATGCACTGTGCTACTTATTGGGACGTTAGTCTCATGCGTGTTTTGTTTTATCGGTTTTGTTTTTAGATCTCGTTGGTGAGCCACGTATTGGGGCAGATTATCAGGGTGATCCGGAGTATAGGCCAGAGGATTATTTCCACCCTATGTAGGGTTTTTGTTTATCTCACTTTTGGTCACTTTTTGGGGAAATATGATGTATATTTTGGATTGATTATTGTTGTACATGACTAATCATATCTAGAGAGAGAGAGAGAGAGATGTGAGAAACTAGTCACCCTTTTGTAGATGATTTATATATTTTTGGTGTACTAGCTTGTATCCAGGTCTCAGTATTTTTATTGGATAGCTTATACCTGTACACACCATATTTTGTGCACTCTGATGAATTGTTTTAATGTCATGCCTCTGATTTTTAAGTTTTTGTGGGCCCATAAGTAGGTCTCGGGGACGGGTTGGTGCTGTGATAGGGCAAACTCGAATTCGGGGCACTACATGGTTATAATTTCGGATTGTTTTAGTTAGGGAGGGCAATAGTGGGGGGAAAAAGGGAGGCTAGAATTTGGGGAATATTCTCCCCCTCTTTCCTTTGCTAATAGTATAGATATAGTATGTTAGCCTATTTACTTAAACTTCCTTATAAAATTCTAAAAATTTCAATTGTACCTTATATTTGATCGAATTTGGATTTTTATTAGACGGATATACTAAGATTTGAATCCAAATCCAATTTTTAAAATGGATCTAACCTTTGGATTTGTATTCGATCCACCAAACATTTATTCAGATAATGATCTAGTTAAATTGGAATCAGGCATTAATTAGATCAAGATCCGACCCATTGATACCCATTGAGAGCCCTAGTTTTCACATTTTTCAATGTGAAAAAACTTCTCACATAAAAAAATAGATTCTAAATGTGACATAGGTGTGCGCACCCGATTTCGGTCGCACGACGAGGCGCACGCTTAACGACGCGTGCCTCGGGTTTTGTTTGGAGTCACCACTGCCTGATGGGGTGCAGGCAGACACCTGGGTGCCTAAGTTCTTCTTCTAAGGCTTTTGGTCTGGGGCTTTGAGATTCTAAGTAGGGGCTCGGTTGCGGTTTGGGGAAGTCCGTAGACACCCCAGTCCACCCCGTCAAGTGACGGGTCCCATAGGTTTCCCTGGTTTGAGTCAACTTTGGTCTCTCACTCACCCGATTCCTATTCTAGCATGCAATTTTGATTAAGTCTGGCGGGACCGCCAAAGTGGTGTGGGTCCCTTTACTTGATTTTATCTTTTTAATTAAGATGATCTGGGCCTGGTGGGGTGGGCCCCGTTGGAAGGCCCACGGTATCCCTTGGTGGGCCAAGTGTGGCCCGCATGTTCCTTGGTGGGCCAAGTGTGGCCCTTTGGATTTTGGGTCACTTTGAATTGATTTTATTTTAGAGTTCAAGTTGGATTAGTTAAGTGGATTTCATGCCAAAAGTAGGCCGGGATTGCTTTGTGGGCCCTTGAGTGGGCCCCACAATTGGTTGCCAAGTGATTTTGATTTTATCTTTCTTATCTGTGTCAAAATGGGCCAAGCATTGGGCTTGGAGCCCTTTACCTGGGCTTGGGCTTGAGAGCCCAAGGTGTAAGCACCTTATTTTTGCACCCCTGGAATTACTGAAAATGAAAACCCTGGCAAAAAGTCAAACCTCGAGGGGACAAAAAGTTGACTTTTTGATTAAGTGATATTTGGCCACCTTCCTTTATATCAATGGATAGAGAATCCCGACACGAGTCTAACGCAACTGAGTTTGCTGGAATCGGAGTCCGGATGAAGGTTCGGCGGGCAGTCAAACTTAAGGGAGAGCCGAAAGTTGACTTTTCCTCGAATTCCGTGCCAAGTGCTTAGCCCCATATCATTGGATAGAGAATCTCGACACGGTTCCAACGCAACTGAGTTTGCGGGAATCGGGGTCCGGATGAAGGTTCTGCGGGCGGTCAAACTTGCGCGGAGCCAAAAGTTGACTTTCTGCTAAAATCCGATCCGGAGGCCTACCCCTAGGTCATGGGATGGAGGGCTCCGATACGATTCTAATGAAACTAAGTTTGCCCAGATCGGAGCCCGGATGAAGAAAATATGAGCTGGCGAAGTTCCCGAGGAGCAAAACCGGCGAACTGCACACGTGGCAAAAAGCTGCACACGTGGCGAGTTGCGCAGAAAAATATCTCGGGGATCAAATCCATAAATATCCAAACATTCAAAATATCCCAGGGACCAATCTGAAAGTATTTGAAAATATCTGAATAAAATAATATTAAACCTAAATATCCCAGGGACCATATCCTAATTTTCAGATTTTTAAACAAACGAGCGGCGGCATTTATTGTTTTGTAATAATTATGCCGCTCGCGCAAACGTGGCGAGCGGCATGCGCTCACCTTGAGCTGGGCGCCAAGGTGAGCGGCACCCCATTTCCTTTGCCTATATAAGCCGCGCAGGGTTTCATTTCAGGGGGTTGGAAAATTTTGGTGAGGTTGGCTGATTTCGGGGTTGGGAAAATTTTGGTTGGGTTTTCCGGGATCGGATTTGAGGGTTTGCTGTTCTTCAGCATTCGGGGTTTGGATTTTTTGTTGGGAGATTTTTCTTTGACCGGGCATTCTCTGGTTTTGGGATTCTAGGGTTCGGCATCATTTTTCTGGGCTCGGGGTTTTGAAGATAAAGACCAGACACACAGGTCCCCTCCCTTCCTCTTCTTCCTCGTCAAATCCGAAGGAGGCCGCGCTCTTGGTGTGAGAAGAAGGTTGCTCCGGCGGCCGCTCGCGCGCTCCAAGGAGGCTTCACCCACTTCGGAGAGGTGTTAGGAACACCCAGGTAATGTTCTCAATGGCCCTTGTTCCAAAATAAATAAGTCCATTGCTATTTGTTCTTTTCTGTTATTTCGTATAGTAGCAGTGATTGTGTGATTCTAGGGGGGAGCATGTTCTCCCTGATGTTTGCATCTTCTGTATCCCATAAAGCCCCCAGTCCCCTTCCTTGCATGTTCTGTTAGTGTTTAGGTGTTCGGATTTGCAGGTTTACAAGGAGGTTTGATTTTCATAAAAATGTGTTTAGATTAAATCCAAAACTAGTTGGGAAGTGTTCTGGGCATGTTAGGAGGCTAGTGGAACAGTTACAGACCGAAAAAAATCGGCCAGAGATGGAGATCTAAAAAAAACAGAGAGTTGAAAATTGCAGTGAGCTGCCGCCCATCTGGCGCCCACCTGGCGCTCACCTAGGAGGTGGGCGCCCCTTTCACCTCACTTCCCGCCGAGCTGGCGCCCACCTGGCGCTCAGCTCACGCCCACTAAAGACCAAGTGAAATTCTGGCGCCCACCTCGCGCCCATCTCGCGCTCACCTCCCGCCCAGCTCGCGCTCACCTGGTATCGGGTGAGCGCCAGGTCAAAATTTAGCCCGGTTCTGGCGCCCACCTGGCGCTCACCTCAGGAGGTGAGCGCCAGGTCCAAAACAGGCCGAATTGTTATTTTTTTTGAAAATTCCAAAAATACCCTTTACCATACCGCCGGGGGCTTCGCCCCCCGCACCCCCCACCCCTTTGTTCACTACGCATCCAACTCGTACCTTGGTACGGGGAGGTACCCCACCCCGTGGGCTCCGCTTCGCTTCGCCTACAAGGCCCCCGGGTACCTCCCCTTGGATCCAGCGCACAATGAGCCAATTTTTTCTTGATCGGGTGTCAATTTTGTGTATTTTCTTATGTGATTATTGCTGAATGTGGGTTTTTTATTTCCAAACCGAACCGGATGAACCAATAGGGTTCCCGGGTCACCCGGAAACCCAACATGGGACATGGACCAACCCGGTCCAAATTGATTTCCGGTGGGCCTTCCAACGGGGCCCACCAAGCCCGACCAACCCATTCATGCTTAAATAAGATAATAAAAGATTTGAGTGGGCCAGACCACTTGAGGCCCACCCAAGCCCTAATTGGCCCATGCATGATTAAGGTAAGATATGGTTTGGCCGAGACCACGGGTAGGGCCTATCGGGCCCACTAAGCCCATGAACCCGACCAACTTAAGGTTTCCAAACCCTAATTCAGGAAGTCTTGGGCTTTCAAGCCTAAGCCCAGGTAAAGGGCCCCAAGCCCAATGCTTGGCCCATTTTGACACAGATAAGAAAGATAAAAATCAAAATCACTTGGCAACCAATTGTGGGGCCCACTCAAGGGCCCACAAAGCAATCCTGGCCCACTTTTGGCATGAAATCCACTTAACTAATCCAACTTGAACTCTAAAATAAAATCAATTCAAAGTGACCCAAAATCCAAAGGGCCACACTTGGCCCACCAAGGAACATGCGGGCCACACTTGGCCCACCAAGGGATACCGTGGGCCTTCCAACGGGGCCCACCCCACCAGGCCCAGATCATCTTAATTAAAAAGATAAAATCAAGTAAAGGGACCCACACCACTTTGGCGGTCCCACCAGACTTAATCAAAATTGCATGCTGGAATAGGAATCGGGTGAGTGAGAGACCAACTGAGTTGACTCAAACCAGGGAAACCTATGGGACCCGTCACTTGACGGGGTGGACTGGGGTGTCTACGGACTTCCCCAGACCGCAACCGAGCCTCTACTTAGAATCTCAAAGCCGCAGACCAAAAGCCTTAGAAGAAGAACTTAAGCACCCGGGTGTCTGCCTGCACCCCATCAGGCAGTGGCGACTCCAAACAAAACCTCGAGGCACGCGTCGTTACGCGTGCGCCTCGTCGTGCGACCGAAATCGGGTGCGCACACAAGGCTTCCTGAATTAGGGTTTGGAAACCCTAAGTTGGTCGGGTTCATGGGCTTAGTGGGCCCGATAGGCCCTACCCTTGGTCTCGGCCAAACCACATCCTACTTTAATCATGCATGGCCCAATTAGGGCTTGGGTGGGCCTCAAGTGGTCTGGCCCCCTCAAATCTTTTATTATCTTAGTTAAGCAAAATGAATTGGTCGGGCTTGGTGGGCCCCGTTGGAAGGCCCACTGGAAACCAAGTTGGACCAAGGGTCCAAGCCCTATGTTGGGTTTCCGGGTGACCTGGAAACCCTATTGGTTCATCCGGTTCGGTTTGGAAATAAAACCCACATTCAGCAATAATCACCTGAGAAAATATACAAGATTGACACCCTATCAAGAAAAAATTGGCTCATTGTGCTTGGTCCAAGGGGAGGTACCCGGGTACAGTAAAAGGGCATTTTCGGAAATTTTCAAAAATATAGCATTTCGGCAGGCTTTTAGGGGTATGCGCCGACCTCGGGCACTAGGCGCGAGGTCGGCGTGGGCCGGGCAGACCAAAACAGCGGAAAAACACGTAAAATGAGGTGGGCGCGAGGTGGACGCCAGGTGGGCGCGAGCTAGGCGCCAGGTGGGCGCGAGCTCAGCGCACCCAAAAAAGGTGGGCGCGAGCTCAGCGTGAGGTGGGCGCGAGCTCGGCGCCAGGTGGGCGCGAGCTTAGCGCCAGGTGGGCGGACCCAAGCTAGGTGAGCGTGAGCTCAGCGCGAGGTGAGCGCGAGCTCAGCGCAGACCCTGACTCTCTGTTTTTTTCTCTCCAAACTCCATTTCCGCCTGGTTTTAAGCTCTGTAACTGGTTTCTGGGGATCCTTAGAACCCCAGCAGACCTCTGAACACAGTTGGAAATTAATCTAACCTAGTTTGTGAGGACCAAACCTCTTTGCAAATCTACCAATCCGAAACAAAAACACTAACAAAATATCTAACAACATCTAACAGAACATGAATAAATGGAGAAAGGAACAGGGGGGCTTTATCAGGATACAGGAGATGCAAACATCAGGGAGAACATGCTCCCCCCTCGAATCACATAGTCACTGTTACTATACGAAATAACAGAAAAGAACAGATAGCAATAAACTTATTTATTTTGTAACAGAGGCCGTCGGGAACATTACCTGGGTGTTTCAACACCTCTCCGAAGTGGGTGAAGCCTCCTTGGAGCGCGCGAGCGGCCGCTGGAGCAACCTTCTTCTCACACCAAGAGCACGGCCTCCTTCGGATTTGACGAGGAAGAAGAGGAAGGGAGGGGACCTGTGTGTATGTTCTTTTTCTTCAAAATCCCGAGCCCAGAAAAAACAATGCCGAAACCTCGAATCCCAAAACCAGAGAATGCCCGGCCAAAGAAAAATCTCCCAACAAAAAATCCGAACCCAAAAAAATGCGGAACCCCTGCAAATGAAGGCTGCTGGAGCTTTTATAGAAGGAAAAAATGGGCATCCGCCCACTTTGGCGCCCAGCTCGCGCCGAGCGACAGGAGCTCGGCGCGAGCGGCAAAATGATTAAAACATTAAATGCCGCCGCGGGTTTGTCTTAAAAATCTGAAAATTAGGATATGGTCCCTGTGATATTTAGGTTTAATATTATTTTATTCAGATATTTTCAGATCGGTCCCTGGGATATTTTGAATGTTTGGATATTTGCGGATTTGATCCCCGAGATATTTTCCTGCGCAACTCGCTACGTGTGCAGCTTTTTGCCACGTGCGCAGTTTGTTGGTTTTGCTGCTCGGAAACCTCGCCGGCTCATATTTTCTTCACCCGGGCTCCGATCTGGGCAAACTCAGTGGCGTTAGAATCGTATCGGAGCCCTCTATCCCATGACCTAGAGGTAAGCACCTGGATCGGATTTTAGCAGAAAGTCAACCTTTGGCTTCGCCCAAGTTTGACCGTCCGCAGAACCTTCATCCGGACTCCGATTCTTGCAAACTCAGTTGCGTTGGAATCGTGTCGAGATTCTCTTTCCAATGGTAGGAGGCATGGCAACTGATTTGCACCGGATAAAAAGTCAACTTTTTGACTTTCTCAAGTTTGACTTTTCAATTAAAATTTCATTTTCTGCATTTTGGGAGGTGCAAAAATGAGGTGCTTACAATAGGCTACAGGATCTGTGACAGACGATGCAGAATTCAGCCACTCCTATAGGATGTCATAGCGTGGAGTATAGGCCATGTCAATGGAGCATGTTAACGCATCTTTGCTCCTCTACTATGTTGTTAAAATCCTTTTATATGTCGTTAAAATCGAATGAGTGACTTTAGAGACTCGGGTTCATGTCCTTTACTAACCATTGGTGGCTCAAGGTGCAGAATCAGATCCTTAAACTCTGACGACCTAATATAATTTGCGAGGTTTCATAACTCCGTTGATTTAACTTTTGTTGCTGTTATCCATGTTTACATTGTTAACCTATGTGGCCTTAATTACCACATTAGGATAAGGTTAACATGCTATTGATCACATTAAATTAGAAAGTCTAAAAGGTGATCATGCTTTGGAATCCTAAAAGGTGGTCCATGCACCACATTAAATTACTTTATGAATTCTAAAAAGTGGTTATAAAATGGTTCATCTTCCTATGTACAAGGTTCATTTACATTCAAGTTTGAGGAATTCTATAAGTCATGGGAATTCTAAAGCTATAGAATTCTAAAGGTCACATGGATTTACATTTAATAAAGCATTACCATAATTTAAATACACTTAACTTATGTTAAATGGAGGAAGGTGAAGAGTACCACCATTTATTAAGGCTCCTTGATGGGACGAATCTCTAAAGCTATATAAAGGGCTCTTGGTCCTTCTCACTCATGCAAACACAATACATTTGTATGCTTGTAGCATCCATCACTTAGGTAAGCATATTGGTGATGAGGGAAGAGGAGATTCAAGGCCTAAACTTAATCATCTAGCATACAAGTGAAGAAGATCATGGCTCAAGGAGTGTCTTCTTCCTTTTATTTCAAAATTTTAGTTTGTTGTTGTATAATTCTAGATCCTTGTCCATGTAATTTTGGACATTAAGTCTAACACACGTACATAAAAAAGGGGTTTTTGGCTGCTGTTATTTGATTTGAGGACTGTTTTCTTCTTCATCTCTAGCTATGTAACTTGTCTTCATCATCATCTTTGGCTATGTAACCTGGGAAAACTTAGGAAGGGGAGGAAACAAAGAAGGAATACAAGACCAATAAAAAGAGAAACTCGTTGGAATACTAAGAAAAAGGAAAGGAAAGAGTCTAAAAAAAATTTGAACAATAATAAGTGTTCATCTCAGTCTTCTCTCAATTCCAAACATTAGTTTAGTTCTTCTTCTCTGATCAAGATTTCATCTTGGACAATCTGACCTCTCCATTCATTTCTTCTGATTGTCATGCTTGCAAGTGAGAAAAAGCTCTCGTTACTTGAACGTTTGGAAATGTTCCACATCTTTGGTTTCAAGAAACGACTCATGATCATCCGGAAATGTTCCCAGCTGAGTCAATCAACATGAAATTTCTGGCATCAATTAATTCATCCTGTTTCGGTGTCTTGGTTTCAGAAATCAACCGGAGAGGCCAGTTCCTGTATGATTCAATCAACATGATATTTCCGGCATTAATAAACTCATCCCATTCCGACGTCTTTGGTTTCAAGAACTAACCTCTCCAGTGAACTCTGCTACTTTAAGAAATGACCTCAGTTCCAGTTGTGATATCCCGATCCCACATTGGAAATGGATGAATGCCTAGTATGGTATAAGAGACTGGGAGAACATTTAACTTAGTGAGGCACCTTTTGAGGACAAAAATGTGCGGGCTAAGGCCCAATGTGGACAATACCTCGCTGGGTTGGATCGTTACAAATGGTATCAGAGTTAGTTTTGGGTCCAGTAGTCTGTGGCTGGTGTGGGTCCTGGCGTTACTTGTAGGAGGTGGTTGGAACTACGAGGGTGGGCCCATGAGGGGTTGGCATGCTTCTAGGTGGCCACTGCATGGGGACGTGCAGCCCTTAGGGGGGAGATTGTGATATCCCGATTCCACATTGGAAACAGATGAATGCCCAGTATGGTATAAGAGATTACGAGAACACTTAACTTAGCGAGGTGCTTTTTGAGGACAAAACTGTGTGGCCTTAGGCCCAAAGCAGACAATACCTCGCTGGGTTGGGTTGTTACAAATGGTATCAGAGCTAGTTCCGGATCTAGTAGTCTGTGGCTGATGTGGGTCCTGGCGTTGCCCGTAGGAGATGGTTAGACCGACGAGGGCGGGCCCATGAGGGGTTGGCAAGCTTCTAGGTGGTCACTGCACGGGGATGTGCAACCCTTAAGGAGGGGATTGTGATATCCCGATCCCACATTGGAAACAGATGAATGCCCAGTATGGTATAAGAGACTAGGATAACACTTAACTTAGCGAGGCACCTTTTGAGGACAAAATCGTGTGGGCTGAGGCCCAAAGTGGATAATACCTCGCTGGGTTGGGTCATTAATCTTCATTTGGCTCATTCCTATCCTTGTTCCATTTGCCCTGGATCTCAATGAAGAGTTTGGTTAAACGAGTGTGCGCGCCTGACTTCGGGTGTCGCACTGGAAAAAATGGGAAATTGGAGTCGCCACTGCCTTATGGGGTGCAGGCGGACACTTGGGTGCCTAGATTTTCTATTAGACTGGTCTGCAGCTTAGAGATTCTAAGTAAGTTCTCGATTACGGTCTGGGGAAGTCCGTAGACACCCCGGTCTGCCCCGTCAAGTGACTGGTCCCATAGGTTTCCTTGGTTTGAGTCAACTTTGGTCTCTCACTCACCTGATTCCTATTCCAGTATTCAATTTTATTAAGTCTTGCGGGACCGCCAAAGCGGTGTGGGTCCCTTTACTTGATTTTATCTTCTTAGCTTAAGGTGAGATGGGTCTGATTGGGTGGGCCCCGTTGGAGGGCCCACGGGTTCCTTTGTGGGCCAAGTGTGGTCTACATGTTCCCTTGGCGGGCCTCGGTCTAAGCCGGCGAGGCCCTTTGGGCTTTGGTTCAATGAGTTGGTTTTATCTTGAAATTCAAGTTTTGATTATTCAAGCGGATTTTCATGCCAAAGTGGGCTGGTTTGGTTCGTGGGCCACACATGGTAACCAAGTGATTTATTGGATTTATCTTGATTAGGTTTCAAAAATGGGCCAAGCCTTGGGCTTGGGGCCCTTTACCTGGGATTGGGCTTGAAAGCCCAAGACTTCCGGGGTTAGGGTTTTGAAACCCTAACCTTGCTTGGTTTTGTGGGCCTAGTGGGCCTGACAGGCCCTACCCGTAGTCTTGGCCAAACCAGACCTAAATCTAAGCATGCTTTCAAAATTGGGCATTGGCGGGCCTCAAAGGGTCTGGCCCGCCCAGTTTTTTGATTATCTTATTTAAGCACAATTTAATGGTTCGGGCTGGGTGGGCCCACTGGAAATCAAGTTAGACCGGGTGGTTTGAGTCCCATGTTGGGCCTATTGGTTCAGTGTGGGAATTCCATCCACATCAAGCAAAATCACAGAATATACGGAAATCACGAAACGCACAAGATATACAAAAATCACATAATCTGGGTCCAAAGGGGTGCGGGGGGCTTCGCCCCCCGTAGTACAGTATGGGGTATTTTCGGGTTTTCAAAAATACAAGTAAATCAGCCTTAAAAGGGGGTGCGCTGACCTCCGGGTGCTCAGCGCGAGGTCAGTGCGAGCTGGGCGGACTGAAAACAGCGAAAAAAGGCATTCGCGCGTGCGCTCCGTGCGAGCTCAGCGCGACCTCGGCGGACGCAAAAATGCTCCGCGCGAGCTCGGCGGACACAAAAATGCTCTGCGCGAGCTTCGTACGAGCTCAGCCCGGGCTTCGTGCGAGCTCAGGGCGAGCTCAACGCACCCACTTTGCGAAACGCGACTCTCTGTTTTTCTGAAACTCAGAGACTGGCTTGATTTCCGGTCTCTGTAACACCTTCTTGGTGTTCTTGGCCTCCCCAAAATACACTTAAACACAACTGGAAACTAATTTAAGCTACTTCAAATCAGGACTCTAAACTTCATGGAAAGCATCCAAATCCAAAAACCAAAACAAAAATGACCAATGAAGGGAAGAGGGGGCTTATATTGGGATACAACAGATGAAGAGATCATGGGGGAACATGCTCCCCCTTCGAATCAAACAAGCAAGAACAACAAATAGTATGCTAAGAAAGAAATGGGAAGCATGCTCAATTTATATATGCTAAACCAATAACAGAGAGAGCTGACCTTGAGGTGTTAAACCTTCGTGGAGTTTGCGTGAGGCCCCCTTGAAGTGCACGAGCAGTTGCTGGAACCTCCTCCTTCGAGCATCAAGAGCAGGTTACTCCTTTGTCTTCGAGCATCAGGAGGTGAGGATGAGGATGGGAATAAAGATCCGAGGAAGGTGGGGAAGAAGTGTGTCTGGTTTTTTGGGGGAGATGGTGGTCAAGACCACCTAAGCCTGACGAAGAAGAAGCTAGCGAAAAAGAAAGCCTCAACTAGAAAGAAAGCCGAACTCAAAACCGCCAACCCTTTTTGCAAGAGGGTTGCCGCAACTTTTATAGAAGAAGACATGGGGGTATCCGCTGAGTTGGTGCCAACTGGCGCTAAGTAGCCGTCGCTCGGCGCGAGCGACACAATTATTGAGAAACAATAAATGCGGCTGCGGATTTGTCCGAAAAATCCGAATTTAAAGATTTAGTCCCTAGGATATTTTGATTTAATCCGATACTCTTGGATATTTGCAGATTTAGTCTCTGAGATATTTGGGAAGTTTGGATATTTACGGATTTGATCCCCAAGATATTTTCCTGCGCAACTCACCACGTGTGCAGCTTTTTGCCGCGTGTGCAGTTTGCTGGTTTTGCTGCTCGGAAACTTCAATAGCTCATATCTTCTCCATCCGGACTCCGATTTGGGCAAACTCAATTGCGTTAGAATCGTATCGGAGCCCTCTATCCAAAGGCATGGGGTTAAACACCTGGATCAGGGTTTAGTAGAAAGTCAATTTTCGGCTCCCCTCAAGTTTGACCGGCCCGCAGAACCTTTATCCGGACTCCGATTCCAGCAAACTCAGTTGCATTGGAACCGTGTCGGGATTCTCTATCCATTGAGATAGAGCAAGGTGGTCAATTATTACTTGATCAAAAAGTCAACTTTTCACCCCTTAGGGTTTGACTTTCTGCTAGGGTTTTCATTTTCAGCACTTCCAGGGATGCAAAAATAAGGTGCTTACAACGAGCATGATCCCCGACGTGTTTGTTTCATGGTGGAGTTCTTTGTTTCCAGAGATCTTACCTGAGATCAATAGAGGCTACGAGAATGGACTTCTCGCCCATTCAATTTAATGGAGAGGCGTTAACCCCTTTAAGATGACGTGACGATATGCTCTATGCGGTAGCAGGTTGTGCAACAGAATATAGCGGCAGACTATGTCAACCCCAATTTTAGCGCATGGTAAGGCACATTTCTTGGGACACATATCGTCTTGTCATCATAACATATTTGTAGTAGCTAGGAAATGACCCTGATAACATGAGAAAATGCTGTTATAACATATAACAGTATTTTGACAAAATGCCATTTCAAATGTTGTCACATTATGTGATGTAGGACTTGTGGGACCCAAAGTGTAAATTATTTAGTTATTTAGTAAAAGTAGAATTATCGTTTAACTTGTATTAGGTATTTAAATTATATCAGGTGTCTTTAAGAGGTTTTAGAATTAGATTTTAACTCGTAGTTGTTTACTATGAGTAGGAGTCCTAATTTTAGTAGGTTTCTATCTTGTAGATTTTAACTCTTTTATTCCTTGTGGATTCAAGGTGTTCATGAATTTTCTCGTCTTCTAGAACGATATCTAGGCTAAGTCGTTTATCAGAACGATATATGATCTTTTCTTTCTACCTTCTCTATTTGAATTGGTATTAGAGCTAGGCCTTCCTTTGTTTCAGATTGCACAAAATGAAGGAGGAGAAAACCTTAATCCCAGTGATCGTGGAATTGAGGCCTCGTGGTAGAGAATTGAAGAGGATCGTTGAGCAACTGACCGCCAGTTTCAAGAGATCCGGGATGTGTTTGCTGCACTAACAGTCAACATTAATCCACGTTTCCCACATCATGAACCAATAAAAGACGTACAGAATCGGCGTGGTCACAGGCCGTAACAACCAATGGTCTACGAGGGAGATTACACTGATGAAGAAATCGAAGGGATGATTCTGCAGGCTAACCCCCCCCCCCCCTCGAGATCAAGAAGTGCGTGGCGATAATAGTACTTTTCGTATGAGGATGGGTATTCCATCTTTTGATGGGCAGTTGGGTATTGAAGAATTCTTAGATTGGATGAGTGAAGTGGAATGATTTTTCGAGTATATGGGTATATAAGAGGAGAAGAAGGTGAAGGTAGTTGCTTATAAATTAAAGGGTGGTGCTTTTGCTTGGTGGGAATAGTTGCAGGTTTCTCGGGTTCGACAGAACCGTACTAAGATCCGAACATGGCATCGGATGAAACAACTGATGAAGGCTCAATTTCTGCCTGCATATTATGACCAGATCTTGCTCAAGAAGTATCAGAGATGTTGTCAAGGCAATTGAACAATGCATGAGTATGTTTTTGAATTCCAGAAACTTTCTGCTAGGAATGATCTACTCGAGACTGAGGGCCAACTCGTGGCTAGATTCGTGGAGGGTCTGCGTGCCAATCCAAGACCTCGTCATGATGCAGCCACAACAGACACTGCTGGATGCCATTCAATTTGCCACACGAGCAATGTAAAATCCTAGATTTTAGTAATAAATAAATCAATAGACTAATTGGTTAATAATATGCAGGAGATGAGATTTTGGTTCAACCCGGAGGAGTTCAAGATGAATCGGAGATGATAGGAGAGCCTATATAAGGCGAGTTCATGATTATGGACTAGGTATTATTTTAATATAATAATTATTGTTGCTATGGTTTATATTAGGAAGAATAAAGTGAGAAATAAACAAGGACAATAAAAAGGGTTGGTAGAACCCAAAGAGAGTGTGTTGACCCAAGGGTTGAGTTGGTTTAAGAATTAGATGGTTTGATTGTGTTGGCTTAGTGAATAGGGTAATATAGTAAAAAGGAATAAATAATAAACTAAACCTAGTTATGCATGGAGTAATACACGTTGAGCTCAAAACACAAAATAGAAAGAGCCATGCGTTTCTTCTTGCTTCCTTTATTCTTTTCCTAGTTTCCTTGTGATCAAACCTAACCCTAAAGCACTTGTTGGAGCCGTCTTAGAGAAGGAAAAGAGAGGATTTTCGTGCACAAAAACTCAGGTAAGAGCAAGTAATAAACAGTGCTGTTTTTGGAGAGATAGATATGTTGCTAGATTCTAAAAACGTGATTTTCTTAACCCAGACGTGATTGGGATTCTTGGGATTGTGTGACAAACTTAGGAGTGATATTTCGTTGCTCTTAGAGAAGGTTTAAGTTCCTAGAAACAGGTAAGTAGTCCCTTGATGCTTGCATAAAAATACAAATTCGTGTTTAGTCGATATACATGGTTATTCGGTGTTTTGATGCATTGTTTTTGTTATTTATGATGTTTTAATTGTTGAGAATTGTTCTAGCATGTTTATAAAGTATTTTAGAATGATTTAGAATGGTTTTGAAGCATTGAATATTGAGTTGTGGAATTTTTATTGAATTTCGCAAAGTTACGGATTTTTCACGTATCAGGCCGCTTGAGCAGTCGCTCGACTGCCCTATGTATTTATTCAAAACCCGACAGCAATTTTACCCAGATTGAACTGTCGCTAGAACAGTCGCTCGAGCGACCTACCTTGAATTAACCTATTTTGTAAGGCCGATCGAGCGCCCTTGGCCGCTCAAGTGACCAGTTTGTCAGATTTTGGAAATTGATCTTTTCAACCTAGTTTTTCACCACGAAAGTGTTTTATCCAAATTTAACCTATGTACCATCAAGATTGGGGTATTTAGGAAGTGTTTGCACTGGCAGATGTTTAAAATTCAATTTTATAAAGATTTTGGGTAGATGTTTCTAAAGAGGTACTTTTACTTGATTCTATTGTTCCAAAAGATTTTACTTTTAACTAAGGTTGGTTTTGTGAGATCATACACCTATATTTGAGTGATATGAAGGTATTTTATGCATCAATGGAGTTAATACACATTCGGGACATATTGGCCCGTTGAAACCTGGAGTTTTGGACATATGACTTGGTGCATTATGTTTTGGTTTTTGGGTCACTGGTGTGACAAAGCTGGTGCCTGATTTATTGATTCCCGCATGGGCGGATTTGGTTACAGATAAGGTTCTGTATTTTGGTGGGTGTTATTGAGAAGTATGTCCATTACTCTGGTTGGTTTTTCTCACTGTTGTGTGGGCTTAGCAGTTATATGGACCCATAGAATAGCTAGTAAGTGAAATGTGTATTAGAGGGGTTTGAATTCTGTGTCTGAGGCATTCCATCATCTCGAGAATGGTACCGCTCCTGGATTGGTCGGTCGCTACGTTACCCACTCCTGGATTGGTTGGGCCATACATGCTAACTCATGGTTGGGTTCTTCCGTTGGTGTTGAATAGCCAGACTGCAGGGTGGCTGGTCCATCGTAATTCGGTTAGGTAGCATATTGGCACATGTCGACTCTCTTTTTCTGGTATACTATTTCATGAGTCCCATGAGGTGGACAAATTATATTTCATTGTTGTCTTGATTCTTATTGTGATTATTCTGATTAAGCGTTGCATGTTTTATTGTGGTCAACTATTTGCATGACTGCTTACTGAGATGTTGTTTCTCACATTATTGTTTTATCGGTTTTGTTTTCAGATATTCCTGGAGAGGACGTTGCTGGAGTAGAGACTCCGGGGGATTACTTTGATTACCACGAAGAAGACTATTTCATTCCTGTGTAGGTCCAGGAGGACATAGAGAGATACTTAGATTTATTTTCTTAGGGATTAACTTTAGTATTTTATTTGAGGATTTTGATGTTATTTGAAGGATTATTAGTGTGTTTATTCCACACCCTTGGTGGATGGTATTTATGTTATTTAGTTGAACCCTTTCCAGACTTTATAAATGAAATGATAATAGATTATTTTGGTGGTTTAATTCCGCGCTTTCTGAAAGATGTTTTTATTTCCGCACTCTGATATAATAAATGAAATTGTTTAAGTCTGGAATAGTTGTTCGGGCCATTTTCCCAAACGAACTAGATTTGGGTTTATGTGTTTAAATAAACCTGGATCCGGAGCGTTACAAGTAAAGTTGCAGTTGAATCGGCGAAGTAGTCGAAATTTTAACACAGGCAGTGGGAGCAGATTCAATCTGTCTATAGTATAGGTAGCAGTAGACCAAAGAGGAAGAGCAGTAGTAGATCCTGCTAGTAGCAGTCGAGGGTTCGTACAGCCAAGGCCTCCAATACAGTAGTAGTAACAGCCACATCAGTAGCCTAGGACAGTGGCTACCCATCCTACCACACACAATAATCCTTACGCTCTAGCCCGGGGTGATAAGTGTTATCACTGCGGTCAACCAAGCCATCGATCCAATTAAAGTCGCGATAGGCTATGAATCTGGCTGTTCATGATGATGAATTTGGTGAGGAAGAAGAATACCCAGACGAGATTCCTGAGGACGAAGAAGAGCCTGTAGCAATGACTCACGAAGATGATTGAGTATCTCTTGTAGTTTGTCGTTTGATGTACACGCCATGAAAAGAAGATGACCAGTGGCACAACATCTTTACGACACGCTGTACCGTAAAGCAGAGGGTGTGTGACGTGATCATTGATAGTGGTAGCAGCGAGAACATCGTCTCCAGGACTATGGTTGACAAGCTGGGGTTATTGACAGAGAAGCATCCGGCACCCTACAAAATCGGTTGGATTAAGGAAGTCAAAAGCGTAGTCTAGATTACTGAACGGTGTCCGGTTCCATTCTCCATTGGAAAGTATTACAAGAACGAGGTCCTTTGTGACATGGTCGATATGGATGCATGTCACATGCTTTTGGAGAGGTCATGGTAGTTCGATTGAGACATTATCCACAAGGGTAAGGACAACACTTACGCAATTTTCAAGGATGTCGTGAAAGTGATTCTAGCATTGAATCCTCAAGAACTGACCCCAACCAAACTAGCAAAAAAGAGCCAGAGTTTTTTGATTGTCCCAGATCTGTTACTAGAAGTGAAGGAAACGAAGCAGGTTCATGCCCTTGTTGTAAAGGAGAAACACGAACAAATGGTGATAGTGAAGACATCCCAGATTTTGTTCAACCACTTTTAGCAAAATTGCGGGATATTCTTCCTGCTGATTTACCAGTGGGACTTCCTCCCATGTGGTTGGTACATCACAAGATTGATCTTATTCCAGGAGCGAGTCTACCTAATCTACCCCATTATCGGATGAGTCCTAAGGAGTTCGAGATTCTGTAGGGCCAAGTGAATGATTTACTACAAAAGGGCTTGATTAGGGAAAGCATGAGCCATGTGCAGTACCTGCATTGTTGACCCCCATTAAGGACAAAACATGGTAGATGTGTGTTGATAGTCAAGCTATCAACAAAATTACAGTGAAGTACAGATTCTTTATCCCACGCCTAGATGACATGCTAGATATGTTGGAGGGTATGAAGGTATTTTCTAAAATAGATTTGAAGGGCAGTTATCACCAGATTTAGATCCGGCCAGGAGATGATGGAAGACTACTTTTAAGACTCAGATTGGGTTGTATGAGTGGCTGGAAATGCCATTTGGATTGTCCAACGCCCCCAATACCTTCATGTGGTTGATGAATCATGTATTTCGACTTTTCATTGGCAGATTTATGGTTGTTTACTTTGACAATATTTTGATATAAAGCCGCAGTGAAGACAAACATTTGCAGCACTTGAGAGAGATCTTGACTACCTTGAAAGAAAATAAATTGTACATCAATTTGAAGAACTGCAGCTTTATGATGAACAACTTGATTTTTCTGGGTTTCATAGTTAGTGTCGAAGGGATCAAGGTTGATGAGGCAAAAATCAAGGCAATTCGAGAATAGCCAGTTCCCAAGTCAATGAGTGACATACGCAGTTTCCATGGTTTAGCCACTTTTTACAAGCGGTTCATGAATAATTTCAGTACCATTGCAGCACCACTTATGAACTGTTTGAAGCAGAAACAATTTGCCTAGACTGATGAAGCAGAGATGAGCTTCGCACTATTGAAGGAGAAGCTGACTACAACGTTGGTTTTAGCCCTTCCAAAATTTGAGAAGTTGTTTGAAGTCGATTGTAACGCTTCTAGTGTTGGGATTGGAGCAATATTATCCCAAGAGTGTAGGCCGATTGCCTTCTTTAGCGAAAAGCTCAGCGACCCTAGGCAAAAGTAGAGTACATACGAACAGGAACTATACGCGGTTTTGAGGACCTTGTAGAATTTGGAGCCTTATTTGATATAGCGAGAGTTCATCATCCATAGTGATCACCAAGCGTTGAAGTATCTACAGAATCCGGCCAAGCCTAATTGCATGCATGCTTAGTGGATTGCCTAAATCCAGCAGTTCACTTTATTTTTAAAGCATAAATCAGGGACACTCAACAAAGTTGCAGATGCATTGAGCACGATGGCTGATTTACTCACAGTTGTACTAGTTGAGATTACTGGGTATGAATATCAGAAGGATCTCTATCAGTAGATAAGTATTTCAAGGAAATTTGGGTTTAGGTTAATTTTGGTGTTCCTACTTCTCCAAATTTTCATGATGGTTATTTATTTTATGATGATCGTTTATGCATTCCACGTGGATCACTATGAGAGCTTCTCTTTCGAGAAGTACATGCGGGTGGCTTGGGAGGTCATCTTGGACGAGATAAAACCATATCTTTGATGGAGTCTTGGTATTATTGGACTCATCTGAAGCAGGATGTAGAGAAGTATGCAAAGAGGTGCTACATATGTCAAACAGCTAAGAGACAAGCATAGAATACAAGATTGTATACCCCACTTCCTATTCTGGATGCTCCATGGGAGGCACTATCTGTAGACTTTATTCTTGGTCTACCACAAAGAAGTATGGATTTGATTTTTGTATTGGTTAATCGATTTTCTAAGATGACACACTTTATTGCATGTTGGAAGACAATAATTTAGGGTAACAACAAAGCCTTCTTACTTGAAACGAATTAATTTTATGATAGCTTGGATTGGCATATAATTTAAGCCAACCTGGGCCCATAACATGTTCTGAAGGGTGTAGACACCCCAAATTGCACTACAAGATGAGAAAATAAGAAAAATATTTAATGGGTCAAAAAAGGTGAAAAATTGGTCAAACCTGTTCTGTCCACATTTGGTATGCGGACAAGCCTTGACCGCATTTGATCTGCGGACATTAGGTGACCGAATTAAAAATGCGAACAAGGCGTGTCTGCAAATCAAATGCGGACACGCGTAGTTTGGGCGTTTTCGTAAAAATTCTTTCTTTAAGCCTTGTTACTATTTTTTCCTCTCTCTAGGGTTTCATCTGTCCCGTTTTGCCCTTATAGGTTCTCATATATACTCCAACTCATGTTTCTAAAATTGAATTGGAACATTCTAGAACCTCTTGGGACCACCCTTGCCCTTGCTCTTGCTTATAAATAGAGGGTCTCTCCTCAAGCAAATGGCTGAGAATTGAAGGCTGAAAATTGTGGCTAAGAATTGCTAAGAATTGAAGGTGAAAGTTGTGGCTAAGAATTTCTGAGAATTGAAGGCTGAAAATTGTGGCTAAGAATTGCTGAGAAATTGAAGATTAGGAGAACTCCAAGTGAAGAAGAGAACCCCAGTCTCTTTGCTTTCTCAAGTTCAGGTAAGCTTCTCTACCCCTTTATTTTCTAGTTTTAATTTCTAGGATAGTTCTAATCTTCTCCCTTTCTGTAGAATAAGGCCCGTGTGTGATTGTAACCCCAAACCTAAATCCAAATACCTCAAGTATCTTCTCTAGCCGTAAAATGTGAAGAGAGTTCTAGGGGAAAGGAGGACAGGGATGGATCCGTAGGGTAGACCCCCATATGCTGTAATCTTAGAAATATGTAGTTGTAATCTTTTGTTTATGTTGTGTGATGATTTATTGATGAAATATGGAGGATTACTATAAAGCTATGCTGTTCATAGTGTGCGCGTGTGGGAAACGCGGCACGGGGTAATTCGGAGTCGCCACCGCTTGATGGGGTGCAGGCGGACACCTGGGTGCCTAATCTTGTCTATTAGGGCTTTTTGGTCTGCGGCTTTGAGATTCTAAGTTTGGTTCTCGGTTGTGGTCTGGGGAAGTCCGTAGACACCCCAGACCACCCCGTCGGATGACGGGTCCCGTGGGTTCCCTGGTTTGAGTCAGCTCTCTTGCTTGGTTCTCACCCGATTCCTAATCCAGCAGGTATTTAAGTTAGGTCTTGGCGGGACCACCTGAGTGGTGTGGGTCCCTTTAGTTGATTTTAACTTTGCTTAACTTAAATTGTCTGAGTCTGATTGGGTGGGCCCCGTTGGAAGGCCCACGGTGTCCTTGGCGGGCTTGGGTAAGCCCATGTGCCCATGTGGGCCTCTGTCTAAGTCTAGGAGGCCCTGTGGGCTTTGCTTAAGTGTGTTGGTTTTATTTAGTTTGTTCAAGTTGGATACTTAAGTGATTTCCATGCAAGAAGCGGGTCGGCATTGATTTGCGGGCCCCTGGGTGGGCCCCCATGTTGGTTGCCAAAATGTCTTTAATTTATCTTATTTAAATTCACCCAGGTGGGTTGGATGTTGGGCTTGGGGCCCATAGTCCAAATTTGGGCTTAAAAGGCCCAGTTCCTTGAGGCTTAGGGTTTGCACCCTTCCTTGGTTAGGTTAATGGGCTTTGGCGGGCCCGATAGGCCCTAGCCCTAGGTCTCGGCCAAACCATGCAAATACAAACGTATCATTGCTGCACAAAATGGGTTCGGGGTGGGCCACATTAAGCTTGGCCCACTTGGTTCAATTAATTACTCTAAGTTGCTTAGTTGCATGCATAAGAAGTTTATTGGGCTTGGTGGGCCTCGTTGGAAGGCCCACTAACTGTTCCAAATTGGACCGGTAGTCCAGGTCCCATGTTGGGTTTCCGGGTGACTCGGAAACCCTGTTGGTTCACTTGTTTTGGTTAAGATTATCACAAAAATTCAACAAGGATGAAAGAAAACATGAAAATTGACCATAGGTGATCCGGCCTGAGTTGCCGGATCACCCCAAAAATGACCTTTTCTGGGCTTTGGCCACTGGGATGGTTTCCAGGGGCTTCCTAGGGCTTTCTACTAGTCATGTGGGCCCTTGGGCAGGCCCACATTGGTTCAGGTCATGGGGTGGCCTCCCATTTGATCCCCTTTGGGATTTCTCCACATGGTCAAGAGGACAAAGGGGAAGGCATGCTGCTGCTGCCCCTCTTCAAAAAAAGAAAAAAAGTAAAAAAGACAAAGGTTTCAACACCCTCATCCGAGTGCTTCCGTGCTACCAACCAACACGCGATCAAAACTCCAAACAATCATGCATTTCCTGCTAAGAAGACCCACCATAGAACCACATATTGTGGAGCATGGAACAGCAACAACAGATAACAAAAAAAGGTAGCTAATATGTATGGGTTTAAAGCATGCTAAGTGGGTTAAGAGAGAGAGGTTGTGGAGGGAGATTGCCTTCATGCATGGACTGGGATGGAGGCCACCCTAGAGGTGCTAGGGCTTGATCCTAGGTTTCCCAAGCTTTCTGGAACAGCAACAAGCAATAGGTGCTTTGTGCTGTTCCCAGCAGCAGCTTGCACACATCATTAGGATAGGGTATTGGGGTTGAAGGGTGCATGCAAGTGGCTCACATGGTGACACATACACATATAAAATCATCAAGCGGAATAACATGCCGTAAGTACTAAGGACAGCAGCAAAACTTGGGGGGGCTCATTCATGCGAAAAGTGTGGGAAGGTAGCATGCATGGCATTATGAAACAACAAACAAGTAGGGGGATGGACATACATCCACCCCCAGGCAAATCAGCAAGCCTAGATAACAGCATGTTATAGACATACATTAACTATGAGGGCACCTATATGAGCCGAACAACAACATTCAACAGGGGATCATGGAGCATGCTATGTTATAATCAAAACAACAAGCAAGGGAAGGATATGGCCAGCCAAAAATAGGAAGAGAAAACAGCCAGAAAAATTAGGAGCAAAGGTGAGAGAAGGAGAAAAATCAAGAAGGGGATCCGGGGGGTTATTCATGGGGGTACATTAGATAGAGGTATGGAGGAACAAACTCCTCTTAAGAAAATGTTCTCCAGGAGCACGACAGCAACAGCCTATATGTGTACTGAAAAGTGTGTGAAATAACTAAAAAACAATCTCATACTCCCAAGAACCGGACCGTATGCCTCTTACCCTTATAGCATGGATGAAACACAACCCAAAGAGAACATAGAGAAGTAGTGGGGTAGGGGGAGCCCTTGCCTCAGGTAAAAATACAGCACCACCAAACATGGAGAAAATCATATGCTTCTAATTCATTAAAATTTGCATATGTTAAGCATATCCTTACCAAGAAGCTTACCTGGTGTACACAACTTGTTTCTGAGGTATGCTTCAACCTCCTTGAGAAGTGGATGGAGCCGGAACACCCCCTTGAAAACACCAACAGCAACTAAAGTCCTTCTTGTTTTAGTAGAAATGGGGAGGAGGAGAAGAAGATAAGAGGTGGGGTGTCCTTGAGTTAGGGTGGAGTTGGGGAGCTTCCTTGGGGGTGATAGGCACCTCCTTGAAGCTTGGACAAGAGCTGGAGGCTTCTCCTCCAGCAACCACAGCAGTAGAGCCCCTTCTTGTTGGGGTGCAAATAGAGAAGAAGAAGGAATAGGAGAGTGGGAGTGAACTTGAGGTGGTCTATGAAGGTGTTGGAGGCTAGGGAGGTTGAAAAGAAGCTGGTTCGGATAAAAAAAGGAAGGGCAAGGAGGTTTCAAAATGGTGAAAAGAACCAACCATTGGAAAGGGGGCTGCTGCCCCCTTTTATAACAAAACTTAATGTATCCGGACTTGGAGTCCAAATACACTATAAACCCTGTGTATCCAGCCTCCAAGGCCGGATACACTAAGTTGCCTTTGTATCCGGTCTTGGAGTCCGAATACAAAACATAATAATTGGTAAAAATTAATTCCGCCGCGAATTTGTCGAAGAATCGGCGAGAATCTCGCCGAGCAGATCTTTGTATCCGGCCTTGGAGTTCGGATATACACAAGGGTATGTGTATCCGGTATATTTGACCGGATACAAATCAACAAATTACGGATTTGCCCTTCGACTTGACCGATTCGACCGATTTGACACTTTTGGATATCTACGGATTATCCCGCACGAATTTTTGTTTAGTCCTTGAGATTTTTGGATATTTAAGATTTAGCCCCCGAGATATTTTGCTGCGTTGGCTTCCACGTGTGCAGTTCCTGCGCCACGTGTGCAGTTTCCGGCTTTTGCTGCCCGGAAACTTCAACAGCTCATATCTCTTTCATCTGATCTCCGATTTGAGCAAACTCAATTGCGTTGAACTCTTATCGGAGCCCTCTATTCGATGACATAGGGTTAAGCACTTGGCACGGGGTTCAAGGAAAAATCAACTTTCGGCTCATCCTCAAGTTTGACCGCCCGCAGAACCCTTATCCGGACTCCGATTCCAGCAAACTCAGTTGTGTTGGAACCGTGTCGAGATTCTCTATCCATTGAGATGAAGCAAGGTGACAGATTATCACTTGATCAAAAGGTCAAATTTTGACCCATCAGGGTTTGACTTTTTGACCAGGGTTTGCATTTCCGGCTCTTTCGGGAGCGCAAAAATGAGGTGCTTACACATAGCATTAGATTTCATTTTCTTCCTAGATTTTTATTTTTCACATTATTTTCTCCTTTTTTATGTTTTTTTTAATGTTTTTAATAATTTAGGCTAAGATCTTGGATCTGCCATTGTCAATATGGTAGATCTAAAATCAGAAGCCTTAAAGTAACCTCTAGGGTTTCATGAGGTGATTTTTGAATTATTTTTTATTTTTGAGAGAAGACCCTATGGTCTAAACTCTCCCTTTTGGATGTTTTTCATCAATATGGGTGAATCTGGTTCAAATCTCTTAATTAATGAGAAACATGGACCAGATCTATACCCTAAATGGTTTTGATTTATTCTTCAATATTGTGAGATGATTTCGGAATTGTTTTCGATTTTGAGAGAAGACCCTATGGTCTAAACTCTCCCCTTTTGATGTTTTTCATCAATATGGGTGTATTTGGTATTAGATTTCTTAATTAATGAGAAATCTGGGCCAGATCTGTACCCTAGATTATTCAGATTCAATTCTACCATATTTTGTAAAAATAATTTTTTTCTTATTATTATGTAATTCCTAGATTTCAAGGATTTAACTTAGAGCTAGATTTTTTAAGTTTACTTTAGATTTGTTTTCTTTATCTTGATTTTTAGTCAATCATGAAGCCCAAAGGATGGTACATTCATATGAAGGATTCAGAATCAATTGAATCATTCATGTGGAAAAACCATACATCTTTTCTTGTTATTTTTCATACTTTTGATTTCATTTTTATTTAGCAAGCCTTTCTTTTAAAAACATGAACAATACTTGGCAGCCACTTTGTGTGGATGAATAGGGGTGCCTAACACCTTCCTCTATTCATAACCTAATCTCCTTACCCATCTCTGGTTTATTTTTTTATTAGAGTTATTTTTACTCTAATTTTGTTTTTTTTATTATTTATTTTATTTGATTATTTTGGTGTCCATTCACACCCTAAAATTGAATGGTGGTGACTCCATGATTTTTATTGAACCCGTGTGATGATTAGGGAAGTCATTGAATTGATATTTCCTATGTCTCACAAAGGGAAGTTTTTATAAGGAGGGGTTGAGCTGGATTTGAGTTTACTACTTTTGTTCTCTTCCCATTTGATATTAATTATTTCTTTTAGGTGGCAACTAAAGACAAAAAAAAAAAAAAAAAAACCTCTGGACGAGACAATACTCAGTTAAAATAGTATGATCCAATGATAAATGAGAGAGAGCTTTTATTATTTCATAGCCATCGTCTAATTTATTAATACTTATTGCGTTCCACAAACAAACTAGTTTTGTAGATGATTTTGTTGCTGTGATGAATGGGGTTAGAGGATCCTACAACTTAATGTGTAAGGACCTGGTCAAGCATAGTAAATTAATGCTAATAAGACTTTGACCAAGACCATGAGTCCTCAATATTACAAATTTCTATTGGCTGTGTACGGTTGTATTTGTGGTTGCACATACACCATATCATATTTATTCTATTGAGATCTAAAAGGAAATCAACGGCTAAGATCTATTCTCTTTTAATGAAGGGTAATAGGGTTGAATTAGGAAGAGGAGTCCCAAAAACCCTATTTTCGTTTTTGGGAGAATCCAGCCACTTTGGGGAAAAGTTTGAGAAGAAAAGTGCAGAAAACCCTTGGATTTGCTACTTTTGATCAAAGCTTTATCGAAGGTAAGTGGTTTTAATCCATTCCTTATGCTTGTAATGCTTAAATTCTCTTATTATCATCATTGATTTTTGTTGTATGAATCTGAACTATATGGAAATGCTCTTAATGTGTTAATATGAATCTAAGGGAAGAATATTATATTTTTATGGAATTATAAATATTGTAGTACTTGAGATCATGTATAAAAAGGAATCTGTAAATTTTTACATTGCATAGTTGAATCTATTACACTACTGGTTTGACGTTTTGTGAACTTACGAACCCATAGAAGCATGACGAAAGTGGGGTTCTTCGTTGGCTGCACCTTGTTTTATATTATAATACTTTATTGATGATTCAAATAGTTTCCTTGGGCTGATGAACGACCATGATTGAGGAAGAAAAAGGAACACATGGGTTGCCTTGGATGTTGGCAAAACATGAATGATTTAGAGAAAACTAAATTTCAATTAGTTCTGTTGTGCATTGGGGTTGAACTCATTCCTAGTTATTTGCTTTAGGTAAACTTATTTTCAATTAATTGAGTACTTGACTTGACGTGAATGATTCAGCAAGTAAACTAAATTTCAATTTGTTTTTGTTGAACAGAGTGGATTTTTGGGAGTTGAACTAGTTCATAAATATTCTGGTTGTACAGTGTCGTTGCTTTTGAAGTTAACCTTATTTGAATTACTTTACCCTGCAACTTTTAGGTTGAACCTGATCTTAATTATTTTACTCTTCATTCATGTGCAACTTTTTTTGGTTGAATCTGATTTGTAATTATTTTACTTTTCATCCGTGTTATGAGTTATGGTGAGATTCTGAGAGATTACGTAATGACATGCAAAGACAGTGTTGTGAACTTTGTGACATTTTATTTTTGTAATCTGTTCTTGAGATGAGTGTACTGCAAGTGGTAAAACTGCTAGTTCAGTACCCAGTAAGAGAATTGCTGGGATGAGTTTTTACTGCTAGCTAAAACACTAGTACAGTACCCACCGTGAATAAACATTGGGAGATTTATGATGATTGTACTGCTAGTTGAGATACTAGTTCAGTATCCAGTTTGGGAACACTTGTGGGATAGTATTTGATGTAATTCTAGTATTTGCCACGTACTAGTTAAGTACCCGCAAGGATTACCGATGGGAGGATTGTACACCTAGGGCATTACCTAGTTGAGTACCCAGTGAGGGACGCCTACTGGGATATAGATTTTGATGAGTACTCCTGGCTTAAAGTTGGTATGAGTAACCGGTGTGACTTTGGGTCTACTGGGAAATGTGGCTATGTAGTACTCCTAGTGTAAATTACTAGTCAGAGTACCCAGTGACCGGATGGTCTATTGGGAGATTGAGATATGGTATTCTGATCTTATTGTAAACTTGGTTTAATTTAATCTTTTAAATTTTATTCTGTTTATTATTATTGTTATTGTTTTTGTCATGTAAATAGCTCATTTTCATAGTGAATTTCATTGATAATATATCCTATTTAATCCTTTTGATGTTAAAATTTTAAATTAATTGTTAATTTGATAGAAAGCATGATCCCTTATATTTAAGAATTATGTATATGGTATATATATATCTTGACTTTAAACGAACCTAGGAAATACATGCATGAGTATGGTTTATTATACATACATACATACATATATATATATAATATTGGTTGTATTTATATTAAGTAAAGTGGAAATTCAGCATGTAATCATATGGAGTGCATTAACTCCACTTGCTGAGTTTATGTAAACTCGCCCCTTATTATTTTACAGGAAACTATCATAATCGTGGTAACGAGAAGAAATGAGAAGTTATAGAATTAATGATGTTTAGGGGATCTTATGAACATGTTACTATTTAAGATTTGAATCTTTGGTATTATGTTTGATTTCATGTAATAGCTAGATGGTCTAAACTTGGTTCGGATTTTTATTTTATTTTATTTTATGAAATTCCGCTATAACTCTGAAAATTAAGTTTATTAAATTAATTCATAGGTTGTATTTATATATGAAATTCCGCTATAACTCTGAAAATTATGTTTAGGGGATTTTTATTTTATTTTATTTTATTCTATGTTTCGAGACGAAATTAATTCATAGGTTGTATGCGCTTACGAGCAAGGTTATGTTCGGACCCATATGTGTATAGTTATACGCGATGTGTGGTTTCAGGGTGTGCCATAATGGTTCCCTTGAAATTTGCCATTGAGCTTTTAGTGGGTGATTTATGGGATTATATATAACAACATTTCAATTTTTAATAGAACATATCAATTCGTTTCATATATAGTGAATCAGAAATTTGTGTAGAACCTTTACAATCATTTTATAGGCTCTTACAAAATCATAAAGACGAGAAAATGAAAAAATAGAGAGGAAGAGGAAGAATACCATTATAAATACCAAACAAGTATGGAATTCTCTTTCTAAATTATGATGATCAACATGGAAACAACAACAATAAAATAATGAGCTACCCACTATCATTCCAATCTTATTGTTTGATCACTTGTCATCAGTTTCAAGTAGCATTTGCTTCTGCTTCTTTTGCTGCCTGTAGAGTCCGTAGAAGTAGGAGGTGAAGCCCCGAAGGCAAAGAACCATAGACATGACCTTCTCTCCTGTCAATTTCTCATGGAAAGCAACCACTGACGTAATCTGTGTAACGGGAAGCAACACGGTAATGAAAATCCCAGAAGTCAAAGAATAAGTAGAAAAGACGAGTCCAAATGTGCCGAGTGCAAACAATTGCCACACCACCGCGCTTAAAGCCAGAATAACGTAGTACTTCGTGGGGCCAATCGCAAACTCACTTACTTCGGTCGATATTGCCTGAAACAAACACAAAACAAAGCCTGGTTAGTTAGATTGATTTGTTAAGATTTTAGAGAAGAACAAGTTAAAATCCAAAATAGCATCGATTTGACCAACAATGTGAACACCAACCAAATTAAAAAGGACATTTCTTCTTACCTGGAAATCCTTTTTTACAAGCATTCCGACAGTGGAAAAGATCAAACCAACAATGTCAACACCAACCAAGTACTGCAACACCACTGGAAAAGACAAGGCCTTGCCGGCCTTAGCAATCCCAATTTCACTGCATGGTAACATCAACCCATTCAGTGCAGCGGTGGTGAGGGTCAGTAGAAACCCTAACAAGTACTGGGCTTTAGATACACCAGGTAGCCGGTCACCGTTCTTGTTCACACCTAACAGGACTGCACCGGACACCATCAACACAATCATGTTAATGATGTAAGGAGTAAACTTCTGCTTCACCATAAAGAAGGTGAAGAAGGCCGTGAAAACCAGGCTGGTTGACATGAGAAGTGTTACAGTCGAGATAGGAAGGAACGACAGGCCATAAGTGTAGGTGAGGGAGATTATTCCAGACATGACGCCTGTTAGAATACAGAATAACATAAGCTTGGGGGGAGCAAAGCACTGGGCGCCGGATTTCCTGTCACGGAGATAAAAGTATATGATTGGAATAAACAAAATGGGGAAGCCTGCAGATTGGATCCAACTGGCAATCCGTCTCCGGCTACCGCCGTGCATGTAAGAGAGCCTGCTAAGCGCCGGCCTGCCGGTGTTGCGACAGCGAGGAAGGCAAAGTTCATTAGTGTGATGCCCCATTTGGCAATGAGGGACGCTGTTGAGCTCTTGGTTTTGGGGTTGTTCAAACTGGGACTGGATTGTTGTTGTCGTAGTTGCCCAGATGGGGATCCATTCTCAACTGATTCAATGTTCATGGCCATTACTTCTCACTATGATGCTAACAACTGCGGTATGTTCTTTGTCACTAATGCAATAAGGATAGTGGGAAGAGAAAAATAGGAATCCCTCTTTCAGTACTGCCAATGAGCTGGGATTAGTTGATTGCTTTGGTTGAGAATCTGGTGTGGTTTATATAAAAGGATAGACAGAGGTTTCAACTGTTCATTATAGCCAATTATGAGAGGAGCGACACCCAAACCATCTCATGAAACAAGCCAATTTGGACCGTGAAAGCTGACGCAGCACATTTCCAATACTGAATGCTAACAACCCAACATTTTTTTTTTTTTTTGGTAGTGTGCTAACCCAACATTCTCTACGATAGTGTACGATGTTGCATTTAATAATGGGAAAATTGGTTTTTAGTGATATTTTTTTTAAAATAATTCAGATTCAGTCTGCCAAATCTTAGTAATTGGTTTTTAGTGGTACTGATTTAAAACAATTGACAATTAGTATTATTTTACTATTTTAGTGTTCATTTAGAGTTTCTTCCAAAAATACCCTCAAATAACTTGCTAACCTCACTTGTAACAAAATGAACGAAAAGGTTTTCGAAATCTTTTGAGGGCATTTTTGCCTAGTGAATAAAATAATTAATCAAAGCACTCATTATATAAATGGACATAGCCCTTGATAGATTGCTTTATTAAATGTTTGCTTTATTGAAACTTGGTTTATGGGTGGCTGATCGAGCTTAGTTCATTCTTTTTGATAATTGTTTCTTATGATTCTAGTGTCCTTCACCCCTAAAAATTAATTTTCCCTTTTTTTTAATATGGTATTAACATATAAATATGATTTAGATCAAAGCACAGTATGTTATTTGTCAAAATGGAATTCTATATTTTAATATTTTAATATTTAATATTCTAAAAATATAAAAGTTGCACGTAAAAAAATCCAATGCACCATAATTGGTGAAGTTTTTTTTTTGGTAAGACCATAGTTGGTGTAGTTGAATTCGATGAAAGTAGTACGCAAATAGCCTCCCTAGATGCCATTCCCATGTGACAAGATGACCAAGCTTCAATAAAAGTTTTTTAAAAGTTAAAACTCAAAACTTTGTAGATTGAATCTTAAATATTTTGAAAAAGCACCACTAAAAATTAATTTTCCCTTGATCTTTTCGAGCACTTTCTCTTTTTTTTCTTGTGTAATTGTTTATATAGACTATCGAGAGTATGAATTTTTTTGGGAAAATTACTTTTTAGTGGTGCTTTATCAACATATTAAAGATTTAGTTGGCAAAGTTTTGAGTTTTAACTTTTACTGCACCTTTATCAAGATAATTAATTTTTAGTACCATTTCACAATTACAAATCAACTATTCCTAGAATGCCCTTACATCACTCTTCCAAATGGCTTGTACATGTCACTCATTCAAGGTACAAGTCATTTTATTGCTTGTACAAGTCTAAAATGGCTTGTACAAGTCAATTTATTGCTTGTATAAGTCTCAGAAGTAAGTTGTATAAGGGTATTTTTGGGAGAATTTACTCGTAATAGTGAAATGGTACTAAAAATTAATTATTTTGATAAAAGTGCAGTAAAAGTTAAGACTCAAAACTTTGTTGAGTAAATCTTAAATATTTTGATAAAGCACCACTAAAAATTAATTTTTCCAAAGATCAATCGCGAGAGCATAAAAGCATTTTCTTTCCTAAGGATAGAAATAACATCTACGTGTGACGTTGGGGGATGATTACTAACTAGGTTGGGTTTCAAAGCTTATGGTTTGGTTTTGGTTTAAAAATCTTTAAAGCAAATTAAATTTGGTTGGTTTCGTGTTGATGTTTTTGTCTACACTGAACAAAACCAAACCAAAACCCCGACTTAAAAATATGCTTGACCAAATTGAATCGAATCGGACCTCTATATACACATATATTTGGTTTGGTTTTTGGGGTTTAGTGATTGGATTTCAATTTAGTTCTGTTTGATTTTGGGTTAATAGCAACAAACCTTGTTTTGGTCTTGGGTTGATGACAAGCTAGACCAAATGGAACTGAATTTCCTCAACTAACAAATGGGAATAGGTAATGTGTATGATACATGGTCAATGTTTTGAAAATGCGGGGCTGCGAAGTGTAAACATGAATCCAAAATGTGAAAGGGATGGTTTTTGCAAACTGTCACACATTACATCCAAAGAAAATCTATAAAATATAATGAAGGGCGTAGATGACCATTTTTGACTCAACAACCAAGTCATCTACATTGATGACATACATGGCAAAGAATGTCACAATCATAAAATCTCAATTAATATGGATGACATGTAGGGTTGATATTCGGGCCGGCCTGTTTAGTCGGGACCCCATCCCACCGGGTAGGGTTGATATTCGGGCCGGCTAGGCACAGCCTATTTAGCCGGGACCCTAGCCCGCTGGGCCGGAGGGCCTGGCGGCAGGCCAGGGGTATTAAAACCCTTTTTTTTTAAAAAATAAGAAAAATCCAAAAAATCACAAATTAATTCTGAAAAATATTTTTATTATTCACAAAATTGTCTTACACATATTGGGATAGATTTTGCTCAAAAAAATATAAATTCATTAATTATTACAAGTACAATTACAACTTTGCAAAGAAGACATAATCACTTGAACAAATAATACTGCATCACTATAGTATAAGCACATCTCAACTAGATTGGCACCTGCTCATCTATCTTTCATTTGCAGTTTAAAAGAAAAGAAAAAGAAAAGTAAAGTTCTTACACTTTGATTACAAAAAATATAACAAAACTCAGACTAATCTGGATGACTAAATTCATCAATATTCAAATCATCAAAGTCTCCAGCAAGTTGATCATCTTCATATTCCTGATCTCTCAGTTCCTCCCTTAACCAATCTGTAAGATAGACACATACTTACACCATCTCTTGCGTTAATCTGCTCCCGTAGTTGTCCACGGTTCGTCCACCTGTGCTAAAAACTGATTCCGATGCAACTGTGGACATCGGAACTGTTAGTAGATCACGTGCCATGGCGGCAAGCATAGGATAACTAACCTGATTTTACTTCCACCATGTCAAATCTTAAAAGAATTATGCTCTTCCATAGTATTGAAATTTATTGGGGGGCTTTCTAAATAAATCCTTAATTCAAATAATCCCCCACTACTAGATGCTGGTTGTTTTCCCTTTCTTCTCCCACTTAAAAAATTCCAAGGGGAATTATCTGGTAGTGCTTGCTGGGTTTGAGTATGACCTTATATGCTATAGCTAGTATCATATTCACAAAAAAGTCTTTCTAATAGGGTTCTTATTTTACGTCTATCTATTTGAAAAGTAGAATTCATATTCTCATTTATTCCATCTATTAAGTCTTCCACTCCTAATTTAATCCTAGGGTCCATTGTAGTAGCTAAACAATATAAATTAGGCATATCTTGCCAATATCTTAAAAATTTAGCTTTCATTGCAGGGCAAATATCCTTAGCAACAGGCATTTTTCTATATTGTTGAAAGCAAATACTTATTTGATATAAAACAGTTAAAATACTTGGGGATGTTGGGTAATAAACCACTGATAAATATCTTGTTGCATCATAAAAATCCTTTTAAAAATCTCTTAAAATTTTTGCTATTTGCCAATCAAGTTCTATTAGTTCACTTTCAGGCACTTTAGTTTTATAAAATATTGTAAGTTCTTGTTTTAATGCTAGTGTTGTTTCTAGCATTAAATATGTTGAGTTCGACCTATGTTCAACATCTAGGGTAATTTTTTTAGGTTGCTTTCCTAAAATTTTACAATAATATTTAAATTCTCTAGTGGTTGTGCTAGATTGTTTTAAATATCTTACTACATTTCTAATATTTGTTAAATGATGTTGGACAATTTTTAAGCCATCCTATACAAATAAATTTAGGATGTGACAAGCACACCTAACATGAAATAAACTTCCAATTATATTTAAGTTTAAGTGTTGTTTTAATATATCTACTGCAACATTATTAGCACTTACATTATCAAGTGCTAGAGCCATTATTTTATTTTGTATTTTATATTTTCTTATATTTTTTATAGTATTTGCTATATTTAGTCCACAATGGCTAGAATCTAGTGCTTCAAAAGTTAGTATTCTTTTTTCCATATTCCAATTTTCATCTATATAATATGTACTTATAACTAAATAACTTATTTGTTGTCTACTTGTCCAAATATCTGAGGTTAAAGCTACCTTAAAGTTATTGTTTGAAAAAGTTTCTATTAATGCGGTTTTCATTTTTTCGTATAATTTTATAGCATCCTTTCTTAAAGTGTGGCGTGAGAAAGATTTAAATTGTGGTGCTAGATATTTGGTTATTAGACGATTAAATCTTTTAGATTCTATTAATCAAAAGGGTAATTCTTCTTGTATTACCCAATTTACTATTTCAAGCCTAGTTTCTTCTTGATTAAAAACAAAATTACTCATATTAACACTACTGCTGGAAATTTGGGCTTGCCTAGGGTCTATTTGGCCATGTTTTGGAAGGCATTTCTGCAAATGCCGTTGTAAGTGGCCTATACCACTTTTTCATTTACAACTAATTTTTTTTTTTTTTTTGCAGTGGTTACACATTGCCCTCTCTTCACTCCCTATATTTTCAATTGTAAAAATGAGCCAAACATCGGAGGTTCTACTCCTCTTGGTGCTCCTAGGTGGTAGGGAAGATGATCCCATCTCTTGGGAAGGCAACTCAGTTTCATGATCTTAGATGGGAGGGTCACCATATGGGATTGGGTTACATCATCAGAAAAGGTTTGGTCAGAATAGGGTCGAAGAAATTCCCTTTCTTCAGTGTTAAAGAACATAGGATGCCTAGGGTCCATTATCAAATTTTGGAAAAAAAATTCTTAATAAATAATATAATAATAAATTTTTTGTGATACTAATTTATAAGAAAGGTAGAAGGAGAGACTTACTTATATATAATATTTATACTAACTTTAAAATCGGAAAATTAAATAGAAGAATACCTCTTTAGAATGATGCTTGAACTTTGCACTTGAAGCCTTCAATCTCCAGAGTCCAATTTCCCACTTCTGATACTTGAACAATTAGAAGAGAATATCACCAATTTCGAGAGTCCAATTTCCAATTAGGACAATTAGCAAAGCAACAATTTCTTGATAATCAATTAGAAGAGAGTAGGAGATTGTAGAAGAGGTGTGGTTTGGAGTGGGAAAGGGTAAGCCTATTTATAGAAAATTAAAGTGGCTTTTTACCACCTCTACCCTCCAATATGACTGTTATTTTGTAGTTGGAAGGGTAGAAAAGGTATTTTAACAATCAATTACAACCATACCCCCCCCCCCCCCAAAATATGGCTGTTATATAGTTTTTGGGGAGTAAAATGGGCAGAAAAGTGGTTGAAAACCACTTTTTTGGAGGGAATAGAGAGTTGGCTGGCCCAACGGGCCAGTGTGTGGGCCGGCTCGCCCGGCCCAACGGTCCAGCTTGAGTGGCCCGCTTAGGCTTTTGTCGGCGTGCTACAACCCGCTAGGCTGTGTGCCTTGGTGGGTCGTGCCCAAACAAGCCATGGCCCTAGGCCCCCAGGCCCGGAGGCATGCTGGGCCGTGTCGGGCTCGGGCCGGCATGGCTGGATAAGCACCCCTAATGACATGGCAAAGAATGTCACTGTAGCACCCCAGAACCAGGTCCACCCGTATCGGGTTTATATTGGCTCCTGGGCGCTAGCTTGGGGCCCAAAGTGTGGTAAAAACTAACTTAAGAACTAGCCAGACACAAAAATAACACCCTAAAATTTTTTCAGAAAAACGGCTATATAACGCCTGTACTTACAAGAATGGGCTAAGCCCTCAAACCAATACCTGATAAAACACAAGATAAACAGTTAAATAGTATACATCCATTCCAAAAACTAGACCATCAATACATATATCTAAAATAAAGTTTTACTAAGGTTCTCACTCTCTCTCTCTCTCTCTCGATTACAACATATACAATGTACAATATCCAAAACAAATTTTTATAACTATCCGAAGAAGATATATGCTTTCTCTATCTCTAGCCGGAATAGGGATCCATTGGCCTATACTCCAGATTCCCCCTGATACTCTGCCCCGTAGCCGGAATAGGGATCCATTGGCCTATACTCCAGATTCCCCCTGATACTTTGCCCCGTATGCAGCTCACCAGCAGAATCTAAAACAAAACCGATAAAACCAAACACGCTTGAGACTAAAGTCCTAGTAAGTAGCACATGCATGATATAAAACTGTTTATGTAACTTTAAGCTAGTGAAATAATATGCTAACATATCATACGATAAATCTCTATCCAAATCATGCGAAGAAACAGTTCATTATCATTTACACAATACTAGTAATGAGCAGAAAATCAGAGTAAACCAAACTACAATGTCAGCATAAAGTGTATGTATAAAACTCGTAGATTAGTGATTCTATAAATCAGATAACCGTATATCTAATTAAATGACCCAAAAGTATACCACTATATGAGAAATAATTTCCTGGTACTAAAAACAAAACACCGAGTAAACAGGGAAAACCACACGTGCGACATAATTTCATTAGGAAGTAATATGCACAAGACAGTGTTATCGTAAACCATGATATGCAATTTGAAACAAAACATAATATAAGTTTTATCAGAAACTATGCTAAATCCACACGTGAGCATCCTAATCATAAGTATGCTATATCTAATACAAACACGAAATTAAAATACCATTAAACATGGAAATCTCCCTACGAAGTACCCCCTCCCTGGGGTTAGCAAGTACAACCCAAATATAAAACGAATCTAGTACCAATCTCATGTCAAACTTGACGAGGGAACCATGCCCGGTCTATGTACCTCATCTCAATACCATATCCGATGAGGGAGCCACACGGAGTCTGTGTGACCTTATGCCAACACAATACTCGATGAGGGAGCCACACGGGGCCTGTGTTACCTCATCCCAACACAACACTCGATGAGGGAGCCACACGGGGCCTGTGTTACCTTATCCCAACCAACACAATACTCAATTCCTTTTATAAACCACCTTCAAACAGAAGTTAGAGATAGATCAATTTCATGTTCGGATAATACCGATACAAATTATCCACGATTGGTTTGCAGTTGCTGCTCACTCTGCAGAACTGATTTGTAACTGGTTGATTGAATGCTAAATTTGATTTAATCTATGAGGAATTAGTATACGTTCCATATATCGTTAGAAAGCTCTACGAGTCTAGTTTCTAATGCAACAAACGGTTTGTAATTCGGAGTTTCTTACAGGAACTTGTGGCTGTTTTACTACAGTTGGTTATAACCTGCCGCGAAAACCAAATGGACGGACACCATCAATTTTTCATGATTTTTCTTGCAAAACCTTGAGTTCCGATTGGTCCCAATCCAATTCCATTCAATTACAAATACCATAAACTGAATTTTAGACTACAATTATGAATTTTTACGCGAAGATTCCTAGCCTTCGCAAGCCTTCGAAATCTTACACCAGTTTAAAACCAGATAACAGAATGGTTTCTACTTTTGAATTGCAAATTGTTCCTATGCAAACCTGGAAATTTCCTAACACTTACTTACCTCTTTTATGACTCAAAATCCTTACAAATCCCTTTTTAAATCGCCTCTTAAGATCCTTAAAGCAAGAAATCCACCTAAATTTTGCTAGACTCCAAAGTCTAAGCTATAATTTTGCACAAGGAATGGGTCTTTTCCCTTTTAAATTACCACAACATAACCATTGGCAATTTCTCATCAGCTTCTTTACCACAACCTAACCATTGGCAGATTCTAATCAGTTTCTAAAAATTATCACAACATGATCATTCTCTAAGATCAAACAAATACAACTTCCCAGTAATTCAGTTATGTAATCAAATATCAACAACCTGAAAAGTGACAAGTTTTGATTCAGATTGATAAGGTTCCCATGATGTAAATCTTCAACTATAATTGAGTTCAATTAACTTATAATGTCCCCAGCTAGTCAAGAATAAAGGCCGATATCAAAATCAGCTTTCACGGTGTGATGCAGGCAGAATTTAGTTGGTAGTTTTGATTCCTTAAACTTTTCTGATTGACAAAAAAATAAAAAACTAAATATATTAAACCTTGTTTGCTCCTCACGCTAGTATTCACTCAACTTCCAAAAACCCTGAGATTCATATAAAACAATGAAGCGGGGTGAAAAGAAACAAAGCCAATACTAATTTCTGATTAGGATGTTTTAAAGATAACAGAAATAATGAAACTGTGCCAACACCATAAAAAATTTTAACAAGAAAGAAGGCAACTCTAGAAATCCTAATTCCATATCATTTTCCCAACAACTAAAAATCGCAGGACTGCTCTAATTGAGAGTTGTCTTGCAACCAGAAACTCCCAAGATCACACAATAATCGAACAAAAGAAATCAAACAAGAATCAAAAATCTGTTGACGGCAATGAGAAGAGAAATTAAAACATGCTACCAAGTTTAAAAACAAACAACCAAGAGTCGATCGAACCAAACAGTAATGTCTCTAACAAACAGAAATAAAAGAAAAAGATTAAACAGGAGTAGATTGAATGAGAAAAATGCTACTTACAAATTTCGCAGAAATCCACGCCCAAGCCCTCTTTTCCTATTCTCCTCTACGTTTTTCCCTCGTTCTATTAACCTTCAAGAAACGAATCTCTCTTCCTCTTATTCCTTTCTCCTTCTCCTTCTTCTTCTTCCCCACGTTTTCTTGTCCTCTCTTTTCTCCTCTTCCTTCACTCGATTTCCCCCTTTCTTTTGCATTTTTCCTTCTTCTCTTGAACGATCAGAATGGACGAACACTTCCCTTCTTCTTCTCTTCTTCTTTTCTTCTTCCTTCTTTTCCCCTTCTTCCTCCTTCTTCTTCCTCTTGCGATTTCTTCTTCTTCGTACCCTTTCTTCTTTCTTCCATCTAACATTTTTTTTTTAACATTGAACCGGTTCAACCCTCACTAAACCACCAACTTAAACCCCACTAACCAACCAACCCAACTTAAATAAACCATTTCAATTTATATAATACTTTTAAATGAACCGATCCAATTGAACCAACCCAAACTAATTAAGTCTTTTAAAATTTTAATTTAATTAACCTCATTAAATCCTTTAGTCTCATTTTAAATCCTTTAATCTCTATTTAATCTTAATGAAAATTCCTAAAAATATCCAGGATCTTACAGTCACAATCATAATTTCTTAATTAATATAATTGTTAAAAATGCTAGAAGAACACTGCTCATTTTTAGGCCCGTCAGAGCTTCATAGAGGCATAAAAACACTAATTGAGCCCGATGTGGACCGAAACTTTGTCAGATGGATCTAAGAACCTCACCAATGGATTCAAAACATCTAAAAACCATAGAATTACCCTTTTTTATGATCAAAACAGTGTTAAGACTCACATAAGTGAAAATTGATAAAATTGGGTAGTTGGTGAAATTGCCACTTGGCAAAAAAATAAGGGAGCGTGATCTGAATGACATACCCATGGCATTTAGGATGCCATATGCTTCATTTTGACTAGGGCCGATCATTGGGTAGGCTTGGGAGGGTTCGGGCCGGGCTAGAGGACAGAGAGTGATTGCAGACGCAATGAGAGATTTAGAGAGCTCTGGCCTGTGGCATAGTCGATCAAACTGTTACAAATTGAGTCGTTAAAAAAAACGCAATGCCCCATGTTAGCACCTGATTTTTGCACTCCTAAAATGAAGAAAACTGCCCATGTGACAAAAAACAGCTACAAGAAGCAAAATAAATTGATAAAATGAATAAAATAAATAAAAAGAGCATTTAATAAAAGATATTTTAATATTTTAATTTTGTAATAATGAAGAATCTTAGGTTTTTTAATAAAATAATAAGAAAATCGAATAAAATCTTTAAAATAAGTCAAATTTAATAAAATTTCTCAAATCCGGCAGTTTAAAAATGTGCCTGACCGTATAATAAATACGGTCATGGCTTCTAGAAGCGGAACACGCGTCTTGTACGGAGGGACAGTTGGCGATTCGCGCGAGATTTGCGCATGAGGGCGGTGCGATTGTATTTGAAATACGGTCGTGCCATGACCGTATTTGCTATACGGTCATGTCGTGACCGTATAGCAAATACGGTCACAATTTTTTGCCTATAAATAAGAGGGGCCAGCCCCCCCATTTTGACAAGCTGGTCCCCCTCTCTTTCCCTGCTTTTTCCACGTCCGACCCCTACCCAAGCTCTATCACTATCATCTCAAATCCCAAAATACCCAAATTGCCCCTAGACTATGCCCATTCTTCTTCTCCTTTCATTCTTTTCAATTTGAAGATAAGGAAACCCTTTTCGAGTCCATTTTGGAAAATCGACGAGAGTGCGAAAGCGCTGTCCAAATTTCTCGGAGAACCCAAATTCATCAGAATTAGAGGACAAGAGCAAAGTAATGCCCCTAGTAAAATTGTATTCAATATACTTAAAATTTAAGCATTTTTCACTAAATTTCTTTCATCCTCATTGTTATTTGCTTCTAACCTTCTGTTTCTTTTGTCTATAATATGAGAATCTCTATAATGTGAAGTAACTCCATTTTAAAAGGAGGAGAGGAGAGTGTCAAGTTTACCATAATATGTAGACAATTAAAATAATGGGTCTTTAGGACCATGCTTGACTTTTAATAACCAAAGAAGAGCAAATCATCGGCCATTCTAGAAGTGGAAGCCATTGAACTACCAAGCACGCTAATCCTAGAAGACAAATGGAAGATTTAAAGCATCCCTCATCACGTTCCTACATTGGAAACCTCAAAGAGAGTCACTTGAAGCTAGAAGCAAATATGAAGCATTTGCACTACCACAGAGGTGCCGAGAATCCCAACAGCAGTCACCAGACACCCCGAAGGACTGGCCGGATTGATCTCGGCCGGAATTGCAGCAAAATTGTCAAATCGGACGAAAACCGTATTTACAGTACGGTCCAGGCATATCCGCATTTGATTTGCGGTCAGGCCTGAATCGTATTACATTTACGGTTCAGACCAGACCGTATAGTGAATGCGGTTAAATAAAAAAATAACTTAAAAATCAATTTTTTCGGCCCGGTTGGACTTGATCTAACCCGACCCTTTTGGCAGTTTGGGCTGTTCCAAGCCCATTTGTGGACCATGGGCCTAACCAGGCCCACCAAGGCCTCATGGGCCCACATATGGGGCCCACATTCTGACTAGCCCAAACTAGGCTCGTTTTCAACAAACGGGCCCAAGGCCACTTGTTTAGCGGTTCGTGGGCAAAAATCCAAGCCTAGTGTACCCCTCAAATCTTTAATCGAATAAATAAACCAAAAAAGGGTTACCCAATAACCCTACTGGGCCCAAGCCCAATCTTGGCAATCCACGGGCCTTCCAACGGGGCTCGTATCTGACCCACACAACCTAAATAAAAAGATTAAAAAAATATGAAATAAAAGGGGCCCATATCTTCAGAGGACCCCACCAGACCCAAAAAGATGCATTCTAGGTTAGGAAAGGTGAAACTTGACTCAAAACTAGGGAGACCCGAGGGACCCGTCAGACCAACGAGGCGGGCCGGGGTGTCTTCGGACTTCCCCGGACGTAACCGAGGACTTAGCTAGATCTCTAATAAGCCGCAGACTAGACTTAGACCCGAATAGGAAATTCCCGTGTCTACATGCACTTTTTAGGCAGTGGCGACTTCGAAAGTCTCCAGGCATGCACAAACCCACGTGCGCCCCGTCTGCGATCTAGGATTTTTAGGTGCTCACAGCTTGGTGACTCCACTGGGGACCCCCTCAACCTAGTCGGACCCTAGTTATCAAGTGAGTCAACCTAGGAGGATATAAGCAGATTTAGAAAGTACTTCTTGTCCGACCTTAATGAGTTATGGAACTCATGCAACTACGTGATATAGGGGGATCCTGTCAAACGGACATGATAATCGCCTAAGGTAAGTGGATTTTAATGGGACTGAGGTGACCCGTCCACTTACCTGGGGATCCACCCAGACATCGTATTGTATGTTATTTTGTATTTTCACTATAAAAGAGACATTAAGGAACCCTTTATCAGCTCAATATCCGAGAATCAGCTGAATAGACATAGCACTTTGCCCCACTGCACACACAGGCACTTCACCACACTGTGAATGATCTTTTAACTGCATGGGGTGACATGCACGAGAGAGCCTGCATGGATGATCTGAACTGAATGTATTTCTGAATATCTGTGAATGTTCTTCCCAACAAAAATCTAGACCTCTTTAGCAGCCACCCTTCTGAAACGATAAACTTACTTTTGGGATGGTATTAGCCCTACGCTCCCATGGCTTGCCGGGGAAAGCAGGGTAAACCCATCTCCCCAGGTTTCCAGATTTCTTAGCACCACTGGTTTCTTACCGTGGTACGCAAAGGGTCTGGTACTTGTCCCAGACCCTTGTAGGCAGATGCCTTGGGCTGGGTATCCTTCCCCACCTATTACTTTTGAAAAACCCCGATGCTGAAATTTGAATGTGAATGTGAATGGAGAAATGAAGAAAGGTAAAATCAATTTAAAACCCAAGAGTCCATAAGGGGCAGTAACCCCCGCCTTTTTGCATCAAATTGAGTAAACCCTAGACCATGGGCTGTCTTAGCCCTAATTTAGGAAGCCAACCCAATTCTGATCAGGGGTGCCATCCCAAATCCATGCATTGAGTCTTGTGAGCCGTGGGTCTCGACGCATTGAGTCCGTTGGAAGTATTTTGAGTCCAGATCAGCCTTCCGAGCAGATGAAAGTTGGTCAAATCAGGCAGTCAGATGAAAACAGGCCAGATCAGAACAGGGGCAGAAAATCCTAGATCTAGGAATTTTAGTCCACCTGCCTCTAAAAAAACTTGTACCCTACTTTTGGGTTCCCAACAACCCTAAAGGTGATTTCTTTGTAGATTTTTGTAATTATCGTTGTAAATTTCGCCATCAATGGCAAGTTGTAAGTTTTTCTATGGTCCGACACCAAAAGCAAACGAAAGAATAGATGAAAGATAAAAGGCCGATCAAGACTTGGATGTGCCTTGCACAAGTATGTCTAGGAGTCGTGCCTTGGCAGGCACTAACCTTTTTTAGGACCGTGCACACACTTTTGGGTGTTTTTGATAATTGTTTATACTTTCAAGATGATAATAGCACTTAACTTTCACTTTATTTGTGCACGCCTATTCATGCATTATGCGCATGCACTTTGAGATCATTTACACCAACCTGTTTAGCCGAATTGTTTTCAAAAATGCACAAAAGAATTTCCAAAACCAAAATCACCTCCGAGCGTATATCAAGTCGCCTTCAGGCGTACATCAAGCCACCTTCTAAGGCGCACATCAAGATTGCTATTCAAAGCACACACAAAGTGCCCTTTGGGCCTACATTGAATCGTCTTTCACGACGAACATTAACTTTGCCTTGTGCTACGTGCAATAAAACCATCATTTGTGGTTATATTGTGTTAGCTGTTTAGGCATAAATCAAATCTCCCATCTTTTGGCATAAATTTTCCATGCCATTTATGGCTTGATGTTGATTGCTCAGACATGTTGCATGATTTATTTCAGACATGTTGCCTGATTTGTTTATCCTAACATGATTTAAAAGGAGTTTGCAGTCAAGGTGTGATTGTCGAGGTGTAATCCCCGCGACATGATTTTCTAAGGTTTCCACTCTTGCGTTGCACAGTTTTTGAAAGCCATCAAACACAATATGATATTCAGAGTCTCAATCTCTGAAAAACTTAATCACAAGCTTTTTAACTGCACAATTCTCCGAAGGAACTATTGATTGATTGGGGCACTATCCCACACTCTTCACAATGATGTTTCGTCAAAATCATGACTTTCATGCATGAGCCGTTTTGTATTTGTTTTGTCAACCATGGCATAAGAGCACCAGTCACGGTGTAAATGATCTTGTCACACACAACACCTTGTTCATAAGTTTAAAAGAAACTGATTGAGATCTTTAATGAACAGGTACGATTCAGGTACTTCACATTAAGAGCATTACCCAGAACATTGCATTTGCAATAAGAAAGGACTATAATGGATTCTTTGGAGGCCTCAATTCCATCATCATCACAGCAAAGGGCTGAAGAGCAGCCGATCATAATGGATTTAAGTCAAAAAGTGGCCATGACACATGCCATGGGGATTCAAATGCCAGAAATCCAGCAGGGGCAACCATTTCAGCGAGCATTTATGGCGGTACATCTGCCACCGCAGGACATTCCACTCACACACCCGACGGCAGTACCAATCCACCCACCACCACAAGAATGGCCTGCGCTTGTCCGAACGAGACAAGACAAAGAAGACTGGCACAGGACCTAGCAAGTCCAGTTTGAAGAAAAGATGGCGGCGGTGAAGGAAGAAAGCAAAGCAGAGCTAGCCGCCATAAGGGAGGAGCTGAAACAGCTGCGACCGAGTACAGTTCAGAGCGAGGCAACTCTGGAGAGCTCTGAATTTTCTCGGATATACAACTCCCACCCAAGTTTAAATGTCCGGAACTCCATTAGTTTGATGGCACTAGCTGCCCATTGAACCACCTCAGATCTTACTCGGCTGACATGTGCCAATACGTAAAAGATGAGAAAATCATGGTGCAGTTCTTCCAGAGATCTCTAATTGGGGCAGCATACTCATGGTTCCTCAGTCTAAATAAGCAGAAGATCAAGACATGGAATGACCTCGCTGCTGTGTTTATTCAGCAATACCATTTGAATAGCCAGATGGTTCAGACCAGAACCGAATTGCAGAGACTGTAAAAAAGGAATAGCAAGTCTGTGAGAGACTATGCTAAAAGGTGGATGGAACTAGCAATCGTGGTACAACCCCCTCTTCTTGAACAAGAGCAGACTTCCTTGTTCATATCATCACTGGGGCAACCATACTTCACAATGCTAGTGGGACAGTGCACTGCAAATTTTAATGACCTAATCATGGCAGCGGATAGAATTGAGGATGCGATTAAAATGGAGAAGCTTGGAGGTCCCATGATAAGCTTGTTTCATGGAACAACCTTAAGTGGCAAAAGACAAGACGATGATGACAACACAAGCACAGATCACCTTGTGCAACCTCCTGTGCCATTTCACATCCCTTATTCAAGAAGCGTGAGCCTCCCCTCTGCTAACAATACAGCGGCTCACCTCAGGAGGCGACTTACCAAGGAGGAGAGAAAGAACCGGGAGTTCACCCCGCTTCCATATACGCTGGCTGAGTTTTTACCAACTCTCTTGAGGGAGGGACACCTGCAACTGGCAATGCCAAATCCCAAGGCTTCAAAAATGAAGGACTATGATTCGAGCAAGAGTTGCGAGTACCATATGGGTACACAAGGGCATGATATTGATGGATGTTGGGGCCTTCGGCATGCAGTCCAAGACCTTCTTGAAGCTAGGGAACTCAAGCTTGATCCCTTACTAAAATAAAATAAAAAAAAGAAGAAGAGAAGAGAAGAAAAAACAAAAGAAAAAAAGAAAAAAAAGAAAAAAAAAAGAACGAAAAAATCATCTCTATGCAGCCTAGCATTTAATATCATGGATTCTGCTTTCTGATGTTTGTTTCTCCTGGCAGGAACCCCATTAGTAGTTGACATGGACTGCACCTCAAAAACAAGTCATGATGCGCCCAACAAATATCTATAGTGGCCTCTCTATGGAGCCTACTACGAATGATAACAATCAGGGAAGAAACATGGAACAAATGCTGGGAAGCATTAGGAGAAGAAAATTTTGAACTACGATCTCGAGTAAGGGTCCTTGAAGAATAAATCCAATGAATAAAGGGAAAGATACCCCTGAACAGTCAGGAAGTAAGCCGCCCGTCAACCATAGTGGGTAGTCGGATGCAAAAGAGAAAGGGAAAGCTGTAGCAGAGGGTGTTCCTCAAGTCATGAAAAAGCAGAATCCTTTAGATGATCCCCAAAGCAGGACGAAAGAGGAAACAGAGGCCAGAATGAGGAGGGTTTTCACCTCTTTACCATATACACCGGCAGAATTGCTGCCAATACTATTAAAGGAGGGGTATGTACAGTATAGACCCCCGAACCCCCGAATGATTCGGTCCAGAAACTACAACTCTGCAGAATGATGCGAGTACCATTCTAGTGCTCTAGGACACCACACAAACCAGTGTTGGGATCTGAGGCATGATATTCAAGATCTAATCGACTAGGGATCTTGAAGGAACTGCTTGGGGCAACTGGAATCTGTTAAAGGACAAGACATCTCTGACAAGTTGGCACAGGTCCGAATGTCTGAATCAACCATCTTCCCACAGAAGAGAGAAGATGATGTGGAAAAGGAGGATGAGGAGAGCACCTGAAGGCTTCCTCCCATGGCATGCGACTGAATTCCAAAAATGCTGATTCGCATCAGCCACTTTTTTGCATAATTTGCTACTTTGCTTTTGTTTATGCTCAGAACTTGATAGTATGTTTCTTTTTTGCAAGTTCAAGAAATCTTTTGGGAAATCACTAAAGTGTTGGACCACACCAAGGCATGACCACAATCTCGGGACAAATATGAACAATCAAATTTGACAGATGAAATGTGCCAAATAGCATGAACTGTGCGGGTCTCGACATAGCCAAGGGATCCCCCACCAACACCACGTTTGAAACCTACTTTGCCAAACATAGGGGCAAGCTGTGATGTGAGAAGAAAGAAAAAAGAAAGGGCAAGGTGCCTATACCAGTCAAGGGTCATTTACATGATCCAAGATCAATGATTCCAATGAAATGATGAGAGGCCATGTTTGGCTGATTGGCTGAAACACTTTCAAATTGCGCTAGTCAAACTTGATTGAGCTTGATCGTCTCATTTCTAACCCACGCTATGTCTAGCCACCTCAAACTGGGGCAAAGTCAAAAAGAAAGAAAGAAAAAAAAAGGAATAAAGGTGAAAATGGTTCTTGAGCTAGTTAATTGTACAAAGACAAGTAAGTGTTACATCCTCTGTAAAAGGATGAAAGGCCATCCTTGATTTTCTCCAAAAATCATCTGACACAAGATGAAACCCTAGCAAAACACTTTGGGCCTAACAGTTCCTTCATTGACCCTACCATGTCCTGTCTTCAAAATTGGGGCACGAAGCTTCATGAAATTGGAGACACGAGAAAGACCAAGGTGAAGATAGGGCAAAGCGAAAAGCATCCTAAAAAGGAGGAACAAGATAAAACCCAGAAAACAAGAATGTGAAGAAAGAACTGGGGCAATTCCTTTTGAGAAAAAAAAAAGAAGAAAAAGAAAGAAAAAGAAAAGAAAAACAAAAGCTGGGGCAAACCCCAAAAGCAAAATTCAAGGATTGTGGAAAAGAAAGACAAGAACAAAGATAGAAAAAGGAGAAAGAGCTACAAATCAAAGATGGACACAAAGCTGAAGGGACAAGAGATGAAGAAAGTATTAACCAAGAAAAGTGGACAGGACATGGCTCTTACCCCGTTCACCAATTTTGAGCCTTCATGTCATTTCCTCTAGACCCCTAAACCTAGCCTACGTTTCATCCTATTCTGAAGTCCATTTTGATTACAGAGAATGTGACACTGAATCTTGGACAAACTGGCAATGACAAAACCAAAAAAAGACAGGGAAGAACTTTGGCTAGACATAATGGTTACCCTTAGAGTGAAGCTATATAGGATTTGAGCCTGTTTATTCTTCATTTCTAAACACTGGAACCAAAACCTACATTTCATCCTACTAATAAGTCCTCTCTGATCGTTGGATCATGATCCATGGAAATTGACAGGGCCCTCAAACTAGGGCAAGGCACCAAGCCCGGTGAGGAAACCAATGAGAGAAAAACCACTTTACAACCCCAACCAAGGGTGGAAAAAAGAAAAAAAACAAGAGAAAAAAATCAAAAGAACTGGGGGAGGGCAGTGCCAAAGAAACCTTCTGAACCAAAACAATCCCCCTCATTCCTACCTGGGGCATGCCATTCAAGGCAAAAAGGTTGATACCTTTACAGGGAGTACCGGGAGGCACAATTTCATAAGTCTAAATGAGAGTGTCAGGTGACTGACCCAAAGATTACTGGTCTTGCCATGGACCCACTGTGAAAGAGGAAACTCCAAATATTTGGTGAATTCCTGAAAGATTTCTATCAAAGAGAAATTGCTTGGACTTGCACATAACTTTGACAATAAACAAATAAATTCTGATTTTATGTGAACTCTTGCAGGTACTGACAAAATTGGAAACAGATAGACACAGAAATCCCAGCACATTTCACATGTTGGACAGAAATGGAATGACACGAAAGCGTGTCCCTTAAGGAGCAAGGCGTCTCCCATAGTTCAAGTACATGAAAAAATGTCCTCAAGGAGCAAGGTGCCTCCAAAAATTGAAGACAGAATGGAGCAAGGCGTCTCCCAACCCTGATGGAGCAAGGCATCTCCAAAAATTGAAAACAGAATAGAGTAAGGTGCCTCCAAAAATTGAAGACAAAATGGAGCAAGGCGTCTCCCAACCCCATTGGAGCAAGGTGCCTCCTAAAATTGAAGACAGAATGGAGCAAGGTGCCTCCAAAATTAAAGACTGAATGGATCAAGGTGCCTTCAAGAATTGAAGACAGCAGGAACAAGGCGTCTCCCGAGCCTAATGGAACAAGGTGTTTCCCAAAATTGAAAACACAATGGAGTAAGGTACCTCCAAAAATTGAAAACAGAAGCAAGATATTTTCCCAAAAACCGAAACCATAGAGAGCAAGGCGTCTCCCGAAAAGGGCAAGGCGTCCCTGGAGCAAGGCGACTCCAAAACCAAAAGGGCAAAGCGTCCCTAGAGCAACGCGACTCCAAAACTAAGAGAGCAAGGCGTCTCTCAAAACCAAAAGGGCAAGGCGTCCCTAGAGCAAGGAGTCTCCGAAACCATAGAGAGCAAGGCATCTCTCGAAAAGGGCAAGGCATCGCTGGAGCAAGGCGACTCCAAAACCAAAAGGGCAAGGCGTCCCTGGAGCAAGGTGACTCCGAAACTAAAAGGGCAAGGCGTCCCTAGAGCAAGGCGACTCCGAAACCATAGAGAGCAAGGCGTCTCTCAAAAAGGGCAAGGCGTCCCTGGAGCAAGGCGACTCCGAAACTAAGAGGGCAAGGTGTCTCTCAAGACTGAAAGGGCAAGGTGTCCCTGGAGTAAGGAGACTCCCACATTTGAAATCCCTAAGGAGCAAGGAGACTCCCATATTTGAAATCCATAAGGAGCAATGTGACTCCCCCATTTGAAATCTCTAAGGAACAAGGCGACTCCTGTATTTGAAATCTCTAAGGAGCAAGGCGACTCCCCAATTTGAAATCCCTAAGGAGCAAGGTGACTCCTCTATTTGAAATCCCTAAGGAGCAAGGCGACTCCCCAATTTGAAATCCCTAAGGAGCAAGGAGACTCCCACATTTGAAATCCCTAAGGAGCAAGGTGACTCCCCTATTTGAAATCCCTAAGGAGCAAGGCGACTCCCCTATTTGGAATCCCTAAGGAGCAAAGCGACTCCCACATTTGAAATCCCTAAGGAGCAAGGTGACTCCCACATTTCAAATCCATAAGGAACAAGGTGACTCCCACATTTGAAATCCCTAAGGAGCAAGGCGACTCCCCTATTTGAAATCCTTAAGGAGTAAGGCGACTCCTCTATTTGAATCCCTAAGGAGCAAAGTGACTCCCACATTTGAAATCCCTAAGGAGCAAGGTGACTCCCACATTTGAAATCCCTAAGGAGCAAAGTGACTCCCACATTTGAAACACCTAAGGAGCAAGGCAACTCCCAATTTTGAAATCCCTAAGGACCAAGGCGATTCCTACATCTGAAATCCCTAAGGAGCAAGGCGACTCCCACATTTGAGATCCCTAAGGAGCAAGGTGACTCCCACATCTAACAATTCTGAGGAGCAAGGTGACTCTTGTAAGACCCCGAATTTTCCTTAAATAATAGAATAAATTAATAAATAATATCTTTGGTAGTTATAATTGATGGAAATAATTTATTAGCGTAGGTGAGCGTGATATCAGTGGAGATCAAGTGTTGGACGCAGATCCGATCGTCCGATCATGAGTTATCAAGGTATGATTCATATTTAAATTTGTTGTGTTCTGATTGGGTAGTGTGCATAGAAAATTAGTAAGTGAGCTACGTGGGATCAGAGGGTACAAATATTTGTTTAATACCCTAATGCTATACGTTTGGAATACCTATTGTATTCTCTTCATATTTAGCAGCCGCAAGACAAACCGTGACCACGAGTGACCGCTGGCGACTGGAAGGAGAAGAAGAAGAAGGAAAAGGGAGAGAGAGTACGTTGAATTTGGTCTTCTGAACGTTGCTTGGTGATAGTGTTCGTTGTTGTTCAAGAGGAGAAGGAGAAACCACACAAACAGAGGTAGGTGACACCGTTTTATCGTCCTTGTTTGTATTTTCGTGTGTTTAATCTCCAAAGCATGATTTTGTGATGTATATATATATATATATATGTATATAGCATGCTATAGTTGTTATATGTATTGTTGTAATGCTTCAAATAGGAAAAATTGCATTTACAAACACTTTCTGTTCGTTTTTTAGTGACCGCCGACTTCACTGTACTCGGCGATCCTCAGCGCTCTTAGGAGCTAGTGCAAAAATCGAGACCGCCCGAGACCACTTGATGATTTATCATTGGCGACCGAAATTTAACTACCACCTACCCTAGACCGCCTAAGCGATCCTAGGCGATCCTGGGCCCTCTGTGTAGAAAATGCAGAATTTCGTATTTTCAAACCCTGATTCAATTCCAAACTATTTTTAGTCAATTTTAATCATTAATTAAGATGTTTTAAGACTAAAATAATTTATCAAATTTCCTGTTTTACAGAAAAATAAATTAGGGAGATATTTATGACACTAGTTGCCAAACTTTGTATGAAACTGTGAAATTTAGTCTTTGGAAAATTTGACCTATCATTTGAAATACCAGTTACAGAACATCTTTAAATTACACTATCAACCAGATAATTACATAAAGAGATTTCAGATCATAAGTCCAACTCAGTAAACCCGAATATTGAAGGAAATTTCAGATTTACCTTTTATATGCCGCTAGGCACCAACCCTTATAGAATTATTAGACTTTAGGGATTTTTTGGAGTCTAGTGGGCATAGCTGGTTATGGATCCATAATTGTGGCTAGATAGTTAAGGGATATTTCATTTGGGTTGAGTGTCTCCCTTGTGTGAGTGCGCTTCCTTTGCAAGTTGGTTTGTTTGGGAAGGTCCTATGTCTGGAGGGACACCTCGGTGAGCCGCTAGTGATTCCCTGTACATGTGGATAAGCGACCATCTCCATGTATTGATTCCGGTACTGCATGCTGGTGGTACATGTCAACTCTGATGAGTACGTGTGCAATAAGTCGGTGACTACAGCTCTTGCCTAAGCTGATCTTCATGGGGTTTGAGTATCATTAGTAGCACCGCCCCTTAGCCGCACAGTGGTATAGCGTTTGGTCGAGAGTCATCTCAAAAGGTTTATTTATCTTTGTGAGTCCTACAATGACACTAAAATCACAAACACATGTTGATACTGTTACATACATGCTAGAGGCATGTAATTGGTATATTGGTTGGATGTGACTATTTAGTGCATCCTAGTAATGCATGGATTATGCTATTGATTTATGATATTGGATTCCTATCATGGAACTTGCTGAAATTTCATATTTAGAACTGTTTTATATAGTGTTTTGTATACCATGATCGATACGAATGTTTATAGGAGCCTGCTTAGTCGAAACTACTTAATCGTGCATGAACTGCTATTTTGATGTATATGAACTGTTTAAACATGTATGTGTTACCTACTGGGATATTCGTATCTCACCCTACATTTATCTTATTTTTCAGCTGATACGCGAGAGAGGGATCATAGTAGTGATTTCCAGGGAGAGCTAGTTGATTATTTGCCAGAGGAGTTCTATTATCCGGATTTTGTCGAGGTTGTGGATTGATAAGGATTTAGTTACTTTAATCGGATTATTATTCATATGTTGGTTTGATGTATTAGAGAGATGAGAGATTAGTGACCCTTTTATTTTACCAGACTTTAATATTGATTTTGATGGTTAATTATATCTCAGTTTCTTGAGGATATTAGACTATACTTCCGCACACACATGTTCCGTACTCTGATAGTTAATTAATGAATGAATCATTTATTTCTTTATTCTGGTATATTCTTGATGTTTATTTGATATGGGCTAGTAACATCTTGGATTTGGTTGATGAACTGAATTCGGGTTGTTACAGTAGTGAACCGGGTTTGGGTTGGATGTGGGTTTTGCATTGACCTTTGCATTGACCCGGGTTTAGGGCGTTACAACTCCCACATCTGAAAGACAAAAGGAACAAGACGTCTCTCATATTTGAATAGCATGAAAATATATGCTTAAGGAGCAAAGTGTCTCCTGAGACTGAAGAACAAGGTGTTTGTAAGGAGCAAGACATCTCCGCAAAGTGGAACAAGATGTTCCCATTCCTAAAATGACAAAGTGTCTCCCGAGGCTGAAGGACAAGGTGTTCGTAAGGAGCAAGACATCTTCGCAAAATGGAACAAGATGTTCCCATTCCTAAAATGATAAAGTGTCTCCCGAGACTGAAGGACAAGGTGTTCGTAAGGAGCAAGACATCTCCGTAAAGTGGAACAAGATGTTCCCATTCCTAAAATGACAAAGAATCAAGGCTGAAGGACAAGGTGTCCGTAAGGAGTAAGGCGTCTCCACAAAGTGGAACAAGATGTTCCCATTCCTGAAAACAACAGAAAAGCAACGAACTTTTCAAGAAAAAAAGAAGCAAAAACAGGCGAAATTGCCTCATTTGTAATTTTGATTCCCACTTTTGTAAATAGCATATGCTAGAGTAGGTGTGTGGTCTCCGAGATGATGGACAGCAGCGCAAAAGCCTCCTCCCGTCCTCCCGATTCCACTCCCAATCCCTAACCTTGGCCTAGCACATCACTCTAAAAAAAAAACACACACACACACACACACACAACTGAAGTCACTAAAAGCTTTAATGGAACAAGCAAGATGAAAAGAACATTGTTAAGTGCCTTGCATCAACACCGAAATAGGTTGATGAGCTCACATCCAATCTTATCTCCCACTTCAAAAACAGAAACTAAAGGCCAAGGAACTAACCTGCTGAAACCCGCGAAAGGGTAAAGGAGTTCCAAAGCCAGGAAGTGATACTAGACATCTGACATTTCCCTTTCACTGAAAACAACTCAAGGATTGAGCTCGTCAACCATGTCGGCAAGAATGTAAGTTGCAAAAATAAGGTTCCTTTTCTTCTTTGTCGTTCATCTCCTAAGGCGACTCTGGCAAAGAGTGGCAGTCGTTCATCCATGGATGAGGCATTTGCAGTACATTGTGATGCTTCTAGGATAGGCTTGGGATGTGTATTGATGCAGCAAGGTAGAGTTATAGCGTATGCTTCGAGATTGTTGAGGCCGCATGAGAAGAACTACCCTACGCACGATTTAGAGCTTGCAGCCATAGTCTTTGCACTGAAGCTATGGAGGCATTACCTTTATGGGGTAGAGTTTGAGATCTTTTCTGATCATAAGAGCTTGAGATATCTGTTTTCACAGAAAGACTTGAATATGAGGCAGCGAAGGTGGATGGATCTGCTAAAGGATTTCAAGTTTACTTTGCAATACCACCCTGGTAAGGCAAATGTAGTGGCGGATGCTTTGAGTAGAAAAAGTTCAGTTGAAGGTCAAATAGCTACTTTAGAAGCTTTCATGATGAGCTAGTGTAGATTGATTGATTAAGTCAGAGATTGGAAGGGAGAGTTTAGCATGCCACAGGATGGAGTAATTCGAGTTGCTCGTGTTCAGATTGAACCAGATTTGGTTCAGTTGATTCGGGAGAAACAATTGATTGACCCACAGTTAATCCGGACTAGGGAGATGATGAGTAGAGGATCTGAGGGAGCTGTAAATTTTGCAGATAGAGATGGGCTATTGAGATATAGAGGTCGTATTTGTGTTCCAGCTAATGAAGAAATTAAGGAGAAAATATTGACAGAGGGTCATAGATCGAAGTATGCAGTTCACCCAGGAAGTACGAAAATGTACAAGAACTTAAAGGAAATCTATTGGTGGTCAGGAATGAAGAGAGAGATTGCAGAGTATGTGGCAAAGTGTTTGATATGCCAGAAAGTGAAGGCCGAGCATCGGAAACCACCTGGTTTACTTCAGTCACTTCCTATTCCAGAGTGGAAGTGGGAGCATGTGACTATGGATTTTGTATCTGGGTTACCACTGACAGCAAGGAAGGAAGATGCTATTTGGGTTGTAGTGGATAGACTGACTAAGTCCGCACATTTCTTGCCTATGAGCACTTCGCAGCCGTTGAAGTCTTTAGCTGAGTTATATGTCAGGGAGATAGTGAGACTTCAAGGAGTGCCAGTTTTTATAGTGTCTGACAGAGATGCATGATTCACAGCACGCTTTTGGCTTGCATTTCAGGCAGCTTTGGGGACTAAGCTTAATTTCAGCACTAGTTATCATCCTCAGACAGATGGACAGTCTGAGCGTACCATTCAGACTTTGGAAGACATGTTGAGATGCTGTGTTATGGATTGGGGAGGCAGTTGGAATCAGCACCTACCATTGGTGGAGTTTGCCTATAATAACAGCTATCAGGCGAGTATTCAGATGGCACCATTCGAGGCACTTTATGGCAGACCGTGTAGATCCCCAGTGTGCTGGGTGGAAGTTGGTGAAAGACAACTCATGGGGCCCCAGATTGTACAAGATAGCATTGAGAAGGTGAATCAGATTAGGCGAAACATGCTTACAGCCCAGAGTCGTCAGAAGAGTTATGCAGATACCAGAAGAAGAGATTTGCAATTTGAAGTTGGTGATTGGGTATTTCTGAAGATATCACCATCTCGTGGAATCAAGAGATTTGGAAAGAAAGGCAAATTGGCTCCAAGATATATAGGTCCGTTTGAGATTAAGGGTACAGTGGGACCATTAGCATACAGATTGGCTTTACCTACACAGCTGGAAGGAGTTCATGACGTATTCCATGTTTCTATGTTGAGGAAGTACGTGCATGACCCTACTCATATCATTCAGCATGAGCCGATAGTAGTGCGAGGGGACTTGACTTACGAGGAGCATCCAGTTGAGATTTTGGACAGGAAGGAGCAGGTTCTTCGTACTAAAGTAATACCACTTGTGAAAGTACTTTGGCAAAATCACACGACTGAGGAAGCTACTTGGGAATTGGAATCAGAAATGCGGAGGAAGTATCCCGACTTATTTCCAGAACCGCAAGGTAAATTTCGAGGGCGAAATTTTCTTTAAGGAGGGAAGGATGTAAAACCCCGAATTTTCCTTAATTAATAAATTAAATTAGTAAATAATATTACCGAGAGTTATGATTCATAGAAACATTTTAATATTGTAGGGTGTGATCAACTTAGCGGAGATCCAGAGTTAGACGCAGATCTGACCGTCCGATCGTGAGATATCGAGGTATGTATTCTAATTGGGCAAGGTGTATAGAAGAGTTGCATGGGAGATGCATAGGATCAGGGGGTATATATATGTATAAAGAAATAACATAATTTTATACATGTATTCTCGCTCGTATTGAAGCCGCAAGCGACGAACTGTTTGAACGGCCAAAGAGAAGAGAAGAAGGAGAAGAAGAAGGAAGGGCTGGGCGTGCGTTCATCGTCCAGAGAGTTTCTCAGTGATAGAGGTTCGCCATTGTTCAGAATAGAGAAGGAGAAATCAGCGTATAGAGGTAGGTGACATCGTTTTGGTTTTAAAATTGGATTTACCCTTGTTTAATCGCAAATGCATGTTTCTATGTTATGTAATGTTGTATTTAGTTAGCTAAGCATGCTATAAATACACTAGAATGAGTTTAGACAAGAAAAATCATGATTTTGAACTGTTTCTGCTCGATTTGGTAAGACCGCCGACCTCGACTGTACTAGGCGCTCATCGGCGATCCTAGGCGCTGGTTATAAATTTGAGGACGCCGTGGACCGCGGGACGACGGACCGTGGGCGCTCGAATTTGCACTACCACCGACTGAAGACCGCCCGGAGCGATCCCAGGCGCTCTCAGCAGAAAATCCAATTTTTCATAATTTCGAACCTAATTCAACTCTAAACTATTTTTAGACAATTTTAATGATTAACTAAGGTCTTTTAAGACCAAAATAAACTATCTAATTCCCTGTTTTACAGAAAAACAAATTAGGGAGATATTTAGGACATTAGTTGCCAAGTTTTGAAGGAAAATGAGAAATGTGATTTTGGAAAAGCCTAACTACCATTTGATTATCTAAACACTTCTAAATGGCATTATAAATCATAAGACATTATAAAGAGAATTCAGAATCCGAATGACTGAATAATGAAGTAAATGCACAGATATAACCATTATATGCCGCTAGGCACCAACCCTTATAGAATTATGATACTTTAGGGAATTTTGGAGTCTAGTGGGCATAGCTGGTTATGGATCCATAGTCGTAGCTAGATAGCTAAGGGATATGTCATTTGGGTTGAGTTACTCCTATATGCGACGCGCTTCCTTTGCAAGTTAGTTTGTCTGGGAAGGTCCTATGTCTGGAGGGACACCCCGGTGAGCCGCTGGTGATTCCCTGTACATGTGATAAGCGACCATCTCCATGTTATGATTCTAGTGCTGCATGCTGGTGGTACATGCCAACTCTGATGGGTACGTGTGCAATAAGTCGGTGACTACGGCTCTTGTCTAAGCTGCGCTGCATGGGGCTTGAGTATCATTAGTAGCATCGCTCCTAAGTCGCACGGTGGTATAGCAATTGGTTGAGAATCATCTCAAAAGGTTTATCTAACTTTGTGAGTCCTACAATGACACTGAAAACACAACACTTGATATGATTATTAGTATTATTGTGCACGTGCGGGATGCATGTGATTGGGATATTGGTTGGATGTGACTGCTTAGTACATCCTGGCAATGCGTGGATTATGCTACTGATTTGACTATTGAGTTCTTATATTAAAACTTGCTGAAAATCATTTCTAGAACTGTTTATGAAACTATTTTGTGTTCATGAATGGTATAAATGATTATGTGAGCCTGATTTATCGATGTTGCTTAATCGTGCATGAAATGTTACTTTGCTTATATTAACTGTTTAGTCATGCATGTATTACCTACTGAGATATTCATATCTCACCCTACTTCTATTCCATTTTTTCAGCTGATACGCGAGAGGGGGATCTCTTAGACTTCCAGGGAGAGATAGCCGAGTATTCGCCGGAGGATTATTATTATCCAGATCTTGTCTGAGGTGGATTGATGTTATAGACTTAGCATTTTTGATTGGTTTATTATCATTTATTTGGATTTGATGTATGAGAGAGATAAGAGAGAGATAGTAACCAGTTCATTTTACCAGACTTTGATATTACTGACTGATGGTCAAGCTTTATGCTTAGTTGAGGATTTTGATCTACACTTCCGCACATACTTGTTTTCGCAACTCTGATAGTTTAATAAATTGATTGGATTTGCTTTCTTTGGTCTGGTATGTTATTGATGTTGTAATTGATATGGGCCAGTAACACCTCGGATTTGGTTGTTGAACTAAATTCGGGTTGTTACAGTAGCGAACCGGGTTCGGGTTGGGTGTCGCTTTGCACTGACCTGGGTTCGGGGTGTTACATTACCCTTACAAAGCACTGTGATGTGCAAAGGGTCTACATGAGAAAATCCGCCAGGGCTTATCTCGCTTTCAGAAAAGCTTATTACATTATTAGATAAGATCTGGCCGATCATCATTCCGAGCTGGTCTGGCTCAATCGTTTTTGGCACATGAGCACTCTGAAGTACCTTCATTAATGAGTCCCTATGCTTTTCTGAATTAAGCAACAATCCCAGTATTGATATCTGGGCAGGGACTTTAATTAGTTGGTCGACAATATTGAATTCGCTCTTCTTCAATATTTTTAAGAGGTCTTCTGCCTCATCATTGGCGACCTGGGGGGTGTCTTCACCTATCTTGGCCTTCCCCTTCTGATTCTGTTCTGCCTTTTTCTTTTCTTTCTTTGACTCTTGCTCTTTTCTTTCCACACACCTTCCTGATCTTGTCATGAGATTTACTTCCTTTTGACTCTGATCCTTGGCCACTGGGATAGTGGTTGTAAGACCCTCGCTATAGTTCCAAGGTGCAGCAGTTTCCAAGTAGGAGGGTTTAGGAACATTTAATACCAGAGGCTGGAGATGAGATCTTAGTGTAGGAATTGATGTGGGAGTAGAGTTGGATGGAGGCACTCCAATGACCAGAGGCGAGGATTGCCTGGGTTCCTTTGGTTGAGAGGATTTTAAGGTCGGAGAAGAAACAGAAGTGATTGATGCTGTGGTGGGGTCATAATTAATGACCAAAGGTGGTTTAGATGATGGAGTGGGTGGAGAAGCAACAGCTTGGTTGCAATTAATGATGAGAGGGGGTTTGAATACATTAAGCTGGGCCATGAGAGAAGCGGCTCGGTTCAAAGAGGCATTAATGTTCTCTACAGTCTTGCCATTACCTTTATTTCCTGAAATGACATTGATTTGTTCCCCTATCTCTTCTTGGTCAAAATAGACCTTAACGGACGTCCCTATAGGCGCAATTAACTGCGAGGGATCAAATGTCCTAGGTCTAGAATAGACGGCCCTTACAAAATTGGAAGGACCTGCCCCATTATGCTGGGGCAGAGGATTTTGACCAATGTCAATCCTGGCAGGAGAGGGCACAACCGTGTTAATCAAAAAGGTCTTCTGATCGATCAAATCCCGAATGGCATGCTTTAATGGCCAACACCTGTTTGTAGGGTGTCCTGGTGCACCCATATGGTATTCGCAGGTGGTGGAGGGATCGAAATTCTTTCCCTTTGGAGCATTCGGATTTAGTTCTTTCAGAGTGACATACCCTGCGTTTAGCAAGGTTGGCAAGAGCTGGGATGGAGTCACGGGAAGAGGGGAAAAGACCCGATTCCTTCTAGACGCCATCCAAGCGTCCCTCTCCTTTTTCGAGAATGCGCTTTTTTGGTTGGGCATTGCTGCTTGAGGAACATTAATGTTGAGAGGGTTTTGATAGGTCGATTGTGGTTGCACTAGTGTATATGGAGGTGCAGAAATGTTAACTTGGAGAGGTTTCTTGGAGGGTTGGGGTTACACCATATTTACTTCCCCTTCTTTCTTCCCTCCATTCTTTCTTGCCCCATTTCTTTGCTTCTGGGCAGAAGAATTAGATGTGGGCTCCTGCTGGCGAGCCATGGCAGAGTGGTTGTAGATTCTCCCAGATCATATTCCATCTTCAATCCGGTTTGTGACTTGCACTAAGGCAGCAAAACTGGTGGTAATTTGACCCACCAAGTGATTGTAAAATGGCTGCCCCAGTGTGCCAATAAAGGTGGTTACCATCTCGAGCTCCATCATGGGCGGCCTGACTTGGGAGGCGGCCTTTCTCCACCTTTTGGCATAATGCCTTACTGTCTCATCTCTTCCCTTACTCATCTTCATCATATCGTACATGTCTGGCACGATGTCAGCATTGAATCGATATTGAGCTAGGAAAGCACCAGCCAGATCTTTCCACCTTCTGATTCTACCATGGTCCACTGTTGCGAACCACCTTAAAGCTGCCCCAGTTAGGCTCCTCTGGAATAGTTGGATCAGAATGCCGTCATCCCGGCCAAATTGGTACAATGTCCCACAGTAGAGCTTCAGATGGCTCATTGGGCAGCCTGTGCCGTCGCACTTCTCGAAGTCCGGGCACTTAAATTTGGCTGGTAGGCATATGTCAGGATACATACAGAGATCCTTGAAGTTGGTACCGCCTAACGTGTTGATCCCCTTTACTTCTTTCAGCTCTTCTTGGATCGATTCCAGCTTGTCCAAGAATTTTTCTCCATTTCTACCCTCAGTCTTTCCTTCTCCTTCTCCTTCTCCCTTTCATATTCGGATTCCTCCTCCGTATCAAAATAGGTTCAGGGGTTGGTTGGTAGAGTTCAGGTTGAGGTGGGATAGGTTGGATTGGTGGTGGAAGGTCAGCCTGGGGTTGAGTTGGTGGTGCATTGTGGGATGATGAAGCCTGGTGAACCTGAGCCTGCGCCTGTTGCGCTTGCATATGGGCCTGAGCCGCTTGGTTGGCCAGCAGATTCTCCAGCAGTTTTGTCATCCCTGCCACTTGCTCCTGCAGTTGAGCAAAGGCTTAGCAGAAACAGTAGACTGTTCTTCAACAGGGTTCATGGTTGCAGATCTGAGTCTTTGAGAACGTCGGGGAGCAATGATTGCAGTAGGGACTGAAGACCTTGATTAAAAGAAAAAAGAAAACATAGAAAACTATTAGTATCCCATTAAATCATGTTTACACACCTATGAATGCATGCAGGCTTGGTGAACATGAGTTTGGAACTTTCCTTGTGTTCATATTTTTTTCCTTTTTGGATTTATGGTTAAAATAGCCTTATTAAAACGGGGTGATTGATACTAAAAAGATCAATCGACAGAATTTGTTGGAGTATTCTAGGGCCTCCAACATGTCCCACAAAAAGGTGATGTGGCTATAGTAAAAGCCTATAGTCAAATCAAGACTTGGAATTACACAAGCTTCCAAGGGCTTACTGCTTTGGTTGGTACGAAAACGACCTACCAATGTTGGAATATTCTAGGGCTTCCAACATGTCCACCAAAAAGGATGAGATGCCTAAAATCAAGCTTTTAGGCAAATCAAGGCTTGGAATTACGCAAGCTTCCAAGGGATTATGCTTTGGAATTAACGCTTCCACAGCCTCTTGAAATTACGCAAGCTTTCAAGGGCCTATGAATTTCTAAATTAAGGCTTTAGAAGGCCTATGAAGATTTTGATAAAAATCTAGGATTTCAAGCTTCCAGGGTCCTATGAGTTTCTAAATTAAGGCTTTAGAAGGCCTATGAAGATTTTGATAAAAATCTGAAATTTCAGGCTTCCAGGGTCCTATGAGTTGATTTTCTGAAATTCCAAGGCTTTCAGGTGCCTACAATATTTTTTATTTCTCCTTAAGTGTTTTGAGTTAAAAAGAGGCTCAACTTACCCTTAAGGTGATTCACTTAAATCTTTTGGAATGCCACGTGCTTGGAATTTGAAGGCTTCCAAGTAACCTATGATCTGCTCCTTGGAAGAAGTCTTAGAAGTATGCACCCTTTATTATGCCAGATTTCTCTTTTGGAATTTGATCCATTTTAGGAATGGGTTGAGTTTCTTCCTTATTTGTGCATTGGATTGCATTTTAAGCTTGAAATATATTTTTGAAGCTTATGGTTATTTCCAAATTCAATTCTTAAGGTTGAAGTATGATTGGGTTGGTTATTAGAACCAATTTTCTTTTAATCACTTACTTCACTTAAAATGGGTTAAGCTGTCAAATTGGACGAAAGGAGCCCAATATGGACTTAACCCCCGCAATGAGGTGCTTGACCTGATTTTTGGTTTGAACCAGCTTTTATTTTCTCATTTTCACCTTTGAGTTAAGCCAATTGTTCAATTTAGGTGAGAGATGCTAAAAATGATCTTAATCCTTTGATTTGGGTGAATTTGGAATGGTTTAAATGCCATTTATCTTATTTGGAACCTCTGCCCATTTGCTTGTATGACTTAGGGATGAAAGGACCCAGAAATGTTTGATAAGCAAGGCTGAAACAGAATTTCGGCTTAAAACCGCGTATTCAAAACGGTTTGGCTGAAACCGCATCTATACTGCGGTTGCAGCTAAAATGCAGTAAACCGCATACTCAGGGCGGTTTTAAGCCAGAAACAGATTTTCGGATTGTTTCATTTCCCAATTGATTTTATTAGCTTGATTACTTGCCCAAACTCATTGTTCACCACTGGTTGGCTTCTGGACTGCCCCAAATTGGGCAATTGACACATCAAATGGTTTATAATAACACATGTGTTTCATGATCCTTATGAGATTAAACAAAGGTACTACAAGTATATACAAAAAGACTCCTTACAATGAAGGAATTGAAATAAAATACAAATTTGCCTTCAAGGGCATGAAACAAAATACAACTTTGCCTTCTTGGGCATGAAAAGAGGAAGAAAAATCCTAAACTAAAATTAGAGGATGCCCTTTGCACCAGTAGCTCTTGGGTGTCATTCCCATAAAACTTTCCTGCAAAGAAGAGGATTAGTAATATTAAACAGAGGAGGGCCTAGGCTCCCTCCCAAAAAGGGACACCTAATGCATGGATTTTGGGACTTTTGGATGCCTCCTAAGAGTATTTGGGTAGAATGACACCTAAGAAGAGTAAAAACTCTCTTTAAGGGCTACACCAATCCTAGGATAATAGCAACTTTCTGGGAAAACAAAATCCCAACCAAATGGACACCATGAGCTTGATTTTACAAAGTATAGTGGCCATTACAAGAAATAGACTGAAAATACCTTGTTACCTCATGTTTACCTTCAAGATGATGACTATATCATACCTTGGATCACCTGAGCCATGCAAGACGGCCTTCCCTCATTACAAACCCTTTTCCCATCGCATTTGGTTTGCTTTGGCCAAAATCGTGTTTCTCCACCTTCAAGCGTGGGGGTTTTGGGTTTTGGCTTATTGGCAACTTAGAGCTCAAGCCTAGTATATGACCAGAATTCTAGATCCACCATGTCATCACATCATTGGCTCAAAGCTTCTAAGGTGAATTTTTTCACTTTCGCTTTTCGAAGTAACGACCTCGGTGCGCCAAGCTACACACATTCTTGTTCAACTTCCTATAGGTGATAGGTAGGTCGTGTAAAAAATAGAAAATGTGCTCAAGTGCATTTGAAAAAGTGGGTCACATTCAACACAACCTCCCACCCTTGCCACTCTTTTTCGTAGCCATGCAAGCATAATCATAATCACCAAGGCATGATATAGAGATCATATTTGAAGCAAACAAACATGAGTAAAACAAGGCAATTTAAAAACACCTAGCATGCTCATACTAAGCATGTATTCACACAAGCATCATGCAAATATGAAAGCATGTTATCATGTTGTACAAAAAAACAAATAAATCATGGTGAACATGCTTGATACAAAGTAAACATCTCTCAAAAATTTTGATCTCATGCTCATGATATCAAAGTTCTAATCAAAGCATGCTTATCATGAAAATATGGCAACCTAGCATGGTAAGACTATCTAGGTCCCCTAACATGGTTTTGAGCATAACCAAAGCATACACACATCACATGCCCTATGTTCATGGGTCTTATATTTTCTAAAATAGAAGCACACAAATCAAACATGATTATCACAAATTGACAAAACAGCAACCAATTCAAAAAAGTCAATCCAACATGCACAAGCAATCAAAACATGGCTCAATTCCACCAGTCCCCAGCAGAGTCGCCAGTTGTGAGACATGGAAAAATATCATCTAGGATGACATCCGATATCGTCACGCGGGGATCAATAGATGTCATGAGTCGCCACCATCCAAGTTAAGGTGTGAATGGACACCAAAGGGTTCATAAGAGCCAAATAGAGCCCAAGTAGCTCTAATATAAGGAAAAATCCAGAGATCAGGTAAGGGGAATTATTTATGAGCGGGGGAAGGTGTTAGGCACTCCCACTCATCCGTCTAAGACGGTTGCCACATGCTTGCTTGTGCTAAGGATTGTTTGCTAATAATAAAAAAACAAGAGATGCTTAAAATAAGCAAATGTATGTGATTATTCCACATGAGCAATCCAATGAACTTGAACTCTCCTCGTGGATACATCACTTTAGAACTTCATGAGTGAAGGAAAATCTAAGTCAAGTTTGAAGAAAATCAAGCCAAGGCAAATCTGGAAAAATCAGACTAAAAGAGCTTGAAAGCTTCGATTAACCATAACTCACTCAATTTAACTCCAAATCCAATGAAACCAAAGCCACTTGAAAACTGGTATATAGTAGAGTATACAGTAAAAAATTCAGCTCAATCCAATTTAAAACGAGAGAGAAATCCACATCTGAAATCTGCTGTTATAACTCGGAAAAAGTGGTGAGTAGGCATTTTCAAAATCTTATTCGTGGAGTTTGGCTCAATAAACATCCATGAAAATTTGCATGGAAGAAGTATGTTGTGCCACCTTTCCAAAGAGATAAGTCTCACACCAAACTCCATCCGGATGCGGCTTGGGTGCTCTCTTGAACAGGCCTAGAAGACCACAGATTAGCTCTGGACTATGCTAGCGAGCAGCTCTGAGTCCATCAAGCACATAGGTCACAAATCAGATCAAAATCTGGTGAAATCAGTTGGAAATAAAAATAAACTTCTCAAGAAAAACTCAGAAACTGAAATCACTCGAAACGGATTAAAACTGAGCAAATGGTGCACCATCAAAGTGGCAAGTTCAGCAATCTGGGCTGAACTGACTTACAAACTTTGAACAGATGGTGTCAAAAATTGGCTCCATAAAAGTAAACGAAAATTTCCAGATATAAAGAAGGCCAAATCATCTATCACATGCCTTTGGAATCACTCAAAAATTCATTCGGAGGATGAAGTTATGAGCATTCTAAGACAGGCCACAGATGCTGCCCTGTTTTGAAGTTTTTTGAAGAGAAAACAAAAACTAATGTATGTGTGCAAGTGAATTTGACCAAAACACTTGGAAATCAAGAAATAACATCTCATGAAGTTCTAAAATTCATTCTAAAGCCAATAACCTCAGATTTCCCGTATTAAACACGGAAATCCAAGATCTAGCTTATTTGATGAAAATAGTGAAAAGTGTGTGAATAGGTGGAAATCCATTCTCTAGGAGAAGGCTGGAATCCATTTCTATTGAGAGCAAGGATTCACACAATTTCTCCAGAAGCAAATGCATAAACATCAGAAAAATCATCCATAGGCTCAAAATAACCAAATAGCATGCTCTTCATCATTTGTAGGTTCTAAGCCTAGAGGATCCATTCCTTCTTCTTTTTCCCAAGGCTCTCTCTTCATGTTTTACGACCAGAGAGAATTCCCAGGTACTTTGGAAGAGGTTTGGAGTTGCAAAAATACACAAAGTGGCCTTACACTACAGAAAGGTAGAAGATGAGAGTTGGAATTGTAAAGAGAATGCTGGAAAATCAAATGAAGCTTTACCTTGGTAGCTTGAGCACTTGAGTAGACAATCCAGCAGAGTTCCTCTTCTTCTTGCAGAGCTTCTATGCTTCAAATTACCAGCCATTTGCAAAAGGAGGACCCCTCTATTTATAGGCAAAGCCAAGGGTAGAAAGGTCCCAAGGGTAGGCCTAAAAACTCTTCTAGATTATTCCAATTCTCCGTAAAGGCTTGAATTGGAGTAATTTTGCAAGTTTTGGAGGGTGAAATAGGGAGTTCAAGTCCCTGAGAGAGAGGTAATATGCGTAAATAAGGCTCAGAGATCGAGCCATTTCGCAAATCCCCGAAACAACCAAAACCGCATACACAGTGCGGTTTCCACAGAACCGTCACTATATGTGCGGTTTCTATGCAAATCCACCTCAACCGCACATAAAGGGCGGTTCCAATTCAGTTACGCTCGTCATGATTGCTGTCGACATGGCTCAACGGCCGAAGCTTCCGGAAGCCACGTGGCAGCTCACGCGAGAAGCATGAACATCAACCGTGCTGTGTGTGCGGTCGCAACCGCACATACAGAGCGGTTGAGACCAAAATCTCAAAAACCGTATATTCAGTGCGGTTAGCACCACTTTTGAGTATTTTTGAGTGTTTGACGCATGTTAAAGCTCAAATAAGACATTTAAAGTGTTTTTTGAAGGTTCTCTTATATTGAGGTGCAATTTGGGGTGTCTACATTATGTGATGTGGACAGATCTTTAGCAGCGTTTAACATGGTAGTGGGCCTAAGTTTTAGTAGCAATTGTTATTAAAACTGTTGTTAATTCATGACTCCAGTAGCTTTTGAAAAAAAACCGTTACAAATAAATATTAAATACTATAATTTGTAACAATTTAAGTAAACTGTTACTATTTATCTTATATAGTAACACTTGAATTTTAAGTGTTACAATAAACTATTACTAAGACACTTGAATTTTAAGTGTTACGATAAACTGTTACTAAATGCTAATTTTCTTGTAGTGGAGGAATAAATATTGAGATTTGGAAAATTGTATATTAGTCTAATTATACATTGTGATATAAAGTCAAAACTAGAAGTATTGGAAGAAATTCAATGGTTGAATATGGTTTAAATGAAAAAAAGGTATTTCAGGCATTCCCTAATTAGCCAAATTAATAAATTGATTAATTAAATAATTATTAGACATGAAAAATCTAATTATACTTAAGCTAGGTTAAATTAGAATTTGTATAGCAAGATTACAACCTATTAGGAGGAAAAAAAAGCACTTTAGTAATTATACTTGGTCAAGGATATTAAATTTGGGAATAAGTAACAATATGTAGAGATTAGGTCATATTTAAAATAATAGGACAAAAATTAACTAAATTAAAAGTTATAAATTAAAATGAACTAGTCATTCTAGTTAAACTAAGATTTTCAGGGGAATTGGGAATCCTAGTTGTAGTAGGAAATCATAGTAAAAATCCTATTTCAATTAGGAAATAATGGGGAATTATAAACTGGATTATGGTACTTGATCAATGAAGAGATATTGTTTAGATGAGGAAAGAACTAGGGGTATAATTCGGTCGACTTGGTTTTGGATTTTGTGCCAAAGCTAAACCAAACCGAGTTATGTTGATCAAAACCGAAATTCAAACAAAACTTAATTTCAACTAAAAACTATAAACTTAAAACTGAACCGAAATAAAGTGAATAAACTAAAATCCAAACTGAAAAACCAAAATTCTAATATCTTTAAAGTTTAAGCCATATAATATTTACTAGAATATAAATGTGAACAATAGTGTTTACCAGAAAAACTTATCTTCTCCTAGTAACATCAATATGAGATAACCTCCTTCTGAAAAGAGATTTCTATAAAGAGAAACAATGGGTTTTGACAAAAAAGTGTAGTATGAGGTTTTGAAAATTTTGCCTATATATTATATGTAGTCTGAAATCATAAATATATAATAATACAGTTAAGTTTGGTTCGGTTTCTCAACAACCCAAATAGTAAACCAAACCAAACTCATTCAGTTGGTACTTTTCAGATCAAAACCGAACCAAACTAATAATAAAACCAAACCAAACTGAAATTTGTCGATTGGTTCAATTGGATTTTGGTTTACGCCAAACCAACTCACATCCCTAGAAAGAAATATGTAAATTACAATCTTAGATCCTATTGGTCAATCTTAAAGAGTGTTGGTGGAGGAATGTAGCATGGGATAATAGATACCTAATTTAAGAGAGTTTGCATGACGTATGGGATTAGAAGGCCTTGGGAGTTGCTATTTTGTTGGGATTGTCTTGGATGATTGAAGTAAGGAGGGAAAACTCTACCTAGATGTGCTATTGGCGGCTAAAAGGGGAGAAAGGAAAGAGGGAGGTTATGCCATTTTTCAAAGTTTTGGTGGAGTTTTTGCAATGGAGATCAAGGAGGATCACCGAAGGAAAGTTGTTGTAGGATTTCCTAACTAGCTTTCATCAAAACACAATCTGGAGACAATCCACCATCAAATCGGCCTCAAATTTTGAAGAGATGTTCTTGTCAAGTAGTTCTTCAATCCAAATGGTGGAGATGGTGTTTGGAGATATCTAGATTGGTGCAAAATTAATGAAAACTTTACTGTACTTTGCGTCATTCAAGAAAAAGAGGGATTTTGCATTCTTGGGGTAAGTAGCACCTTGTTCAAACAAAAATATGCATAGCTTTTGGTTTAGCCACATGATTGAACATTGATAACGATCTTGAATGATATTCCATATTGATTTTGTTTAAGATTTGATGATCTTTCATGAGGGTTAAAGTGCTGGAAATATAGGTTGTTCAAATTAGATCAAATCCAAGTTTTACAATAAGATTTTGATGGAAATAATGATTTGATGAGATACCATGTTTAGTTTTTGTTTAGAATGATTTAGCAAGTTTATTGAATTCTATGAGATGTTATTACCTTGATTTAGGAAGATGGAATCATGTTTTGTAGTTTTAAATTAAAAAATCAGGAAACTCTAGAAAATTCCCCGAATTACGATTTTGCCTTAATGCACAATGTGAGCTCAAGCGTTATGCTGAGCACCACTTTTTACTTTGAGAATGCATGACCTTGCTCCAGAGATCGAGCGACTGAATAGGACTGAGAAAATTTTCTAGAACAGAAAGCTATTTTTGAATGCACGAAGTACGCTTGAGTGTCACTTCAAGCATTGAAATCTAGAACACCCTAAACTCAAGCGCTGAGCAACATACTCTAGTTTAATTTAAGCACCTGACAGGATGCATGAGTGGAGCTCGAGCGCTTATACCCAGATTTTTATAAATTGGTCTTTTTGAGTGGTTTCTAATTTCAAATTGATTTTTGTGCAAATCCAACAAATGTACAAATAAGGTTAGGGTATTTATGAGTTGTTTTTAGTGGCCAAAGAAATAAATAAAATTTATAGAAGATTTTGGGCTCATTCTAGTAAAATAGGTCATGAGTTAGTTCTAAAATATGTTTTGGTTTTTTGAAATTGCTTTTATGTAAATTGGTTGGTTTCTACACTTGTAAAAGTTAGTTTTGAGCATGATTTAAGTACTAGAATCAGTTGGGAAGGTTTTATACTAGTTTTGAGTAGTTTAAGCATATGCTTTCGTTTTTGGATAGCTTTGGAAAATGTTATATGCTTACTAGGCACTTATCTTATTTTGCATTATTTATAAGTGAGTTATACTTTGTGTGTGTCTAGTGAGCCGCTATAATATTCTCATGAATGGTTTGAAAATGTATGAAAGCACTTTGATATGGGTAAATGAGCTTAGACATTATAAGTGTCATTTTGTCCACAATTAGCCTGGAAATAATTTTGTAGCAAAAATTGAAAAGACTAATTGGTTTAAGCTCACTTAACTTCCTTGGGTTTTTAGTCTTTGGGATTAGCACAATAATGGTAAAGTTCATCTTTCTATCCTGGTTATCAGTTTTGAAGAAATCTGTGATCATCTTGCACACATCTTCTTTGATAACCTCCCATTAGCTTTGGTAGAAGATTCCCTGAAATCCATTTTGATTAGGGCTTTTAAGGTCACTATGCTTATTGATAGCCTCCCATATCTCCCCATCCATAATAGGTCTTAATAGTAAACTATTATCCATACTAGATATAGAAGGAATTACATGATTAAAAATAGACAGGTAACTTTCATTGTTATTAGCCATGTAAATCTTAGAAAAATAATCAATAAAGGTGTTTTCTATTTCTTTGGGATCTTTCACTACATTACTTTCATCTCTGATAGAAGCAATTTTATTTTTTGCTCTTCTGTTAATAGTTGAGAGATGGGAAAACTTGTTATTTAAATCCCCATCCTTTAACCAGTTAATCCTAGATTTTTGATACCAAAATTTTTCTTGGGCTTTGAGAGCATCAATGTCGTCTTTTTGGGCAGATTTTTCTTGCTATATAGTTTCAGGGGTTTCTCTAAAGTTTAGCAATTTTTGGACTTGTTTTAAGCTCTCATATTTTACCAGCATCCTTTTGTTTTCCAGGAACTTAGACTTCCATTCAAGTTATTTAATTTGTTGAGATAGTTCTCTCTACCATTTTCCTAGCTTTCTATAATGACATTAGAACGGTTTGGTTCATCAATCTATAATATTTTGAATCTAAACATCTTATGACTACTCTCCCTTTTCTTTTTCAAGCTTAAACGTAGGGAGCGTGGTCAGATCCTACAATAGGATCATTCCAAAGGATAGAATTAGGAAATAGGGTGCACCATTCTGTACTACAGAGAGTGTGGTCAATTCGTTCCTTGATTTTGCCCATTCCCTTTCTCCCATTATCCCAAGTGAATTTCATACCTTTGCTATGGAGATCAACAAGATTGTTGTAACGCCCCGGATCCGAGTTACGTAAAAAAAACCATAACTCATCTCCAAAAGTTAATATGTAACACAGGAACGCAATATCAGAGTGAAGGAAAAACATGAATACAACAATAACTATATAACAGAGTGCGCTAAAATAATCCCAAATGGAAATAAACTCACATGACCAAGTAACTACCCGCAAGTATCGTCCTCTCCAGGAGCAGCTAAAAACAAAACAAAACAATACGGAATGAGATACTAATATCCCAGTGAGTAGCACATGCATGCACAAATACATTTATTTCAGTTCTAAAACATGCCACGGTTATAAACCATATACAATGATGATAACACGCATATTCCGAATAATCCGACTAAACTTCAATAATCCAATTCATATCAGCGCGGAAAACCATCAGGTAAATCAAACAATAACAATCTGTTTCCAATCCCGAAGATATCGATAAAATAATGATTAACTAACAACAACATAGCGAATAACCAAAATTTCGTATCTCAAGATACAATTCCAGATATACCAATGTCATATAACACAAAGTCTTCTCATAACCATGCCCACGCCTCCAAATGTATATTCAGCCTACTCAGGGTTTCGGATATTGAAATGACTGCGTCATCCAATGCAGGCCTACTCCCCGGGTTTCTGCATTGACAACCAGGCCTACTCAGGGTTTCTGGCTGCTTTACACTGGTGGGAGGTACAAATACCCAATAATCGGTAAACAATGTTCCATGAACCATAAATACCAACAAACCAGCGAATAAAACATATCACGTCAAACAAAATCAAATGCCAACATTGGTCAATGTCATGTAGTTGTTTACATTGGTTAATTGACATGCCAAGGCGACATCCACCCCTCCATGTACACAGTTCCGGCCTACTTAGGGTTTCGGACACTCTGAAATGATGGCCTACTCAGGGTTTCATCATCCAATGCAGGCCTACTCCCCAGGTTTCTGCATTGACAACCAGGCCTACTCAGGGTTTTTGGCTGCTCTACACCGGCAGTGGCAACACTCAAGGCCATGCAATTACACCAACGAAGCAATAACATCACATTACTAAGCTTAGACTCTGGATCCAGGACAAGCTAAACCAAAACAATAAATCATCGTATAATCTCAATTCCAACATCAAAATAAAACAATACATGCCACGTCATGTATAACTCCACACAGTTCACCACATGTCCCTCTGGACCAGATGGTACCTCAAGTACTTTCAGTATTTTCCCAAATTCATAACACATGCCAATTTTGAAATAAAACTCAGTTACTCACACCAATAAAATACTTACAATACATTCAGAATTTTCCAACAAGTAAAACCAGGATTTAATAAATTCTTCCAAGTACAGTGTATAAACAAAGAGGAACTAACTAGTAACTCCTAGTGTTTGGTACCCAATACAACACTTACAAATAACCTAAAATTTGCCTTGGAAGCCTCTATGAATTTCCACTTAATTTTCTCCTATTAATTGAATAGGTAATATTGGTTCGAAAGTCCCAAACAAGTGATTGGTTAAGTGGTTGAACCCTCAAATCATCAAAAACCACTTGGTTCAGTCAAAAATACAATTCGGCAAGCTTATTAGACCATGCGCTGACCTCCTAAGCTGAGCACGAGGTTGGCGGATAGGTCGAGGGTCAAATTTAGGGTATGCGCCCACTCGAAATCAAGTGAGTGCGAGCTCGGCGCGAAGTGAGCGTGAGCTGAGCGTGAGCTTAACGCGAGAAGACTGGATGATATTTAAGTGAGCGCGAGCTCGGCTCGAAGTGAGCTTGAGCTCGACGGATAGGGAGAATATCTCTCGCGCTCACTACCTGAAGTGGGTGCAAGTGAGCGCCAAGTGAGCGGATACTCACTGTATTTTTTGACTCTCTGTTATTTTCAGATCTCCAACTCTGGCCGATCTTTTTCGGTCTGTAACTAGTCATTTAGTCTCCTAATCTCCCCAGAACACATTCAAACTAGTTTTGAAATTAATCTAAACATATTTTCTACTTATCATCATTCAGTTATAATAAACTGATGCTCGGACGAAGTTTTTCCAGAAACTCAGAAATCACTCATGCTTCTTCCAAAAAACTCAGAAATCACTCATGCATCAGAATAAACTCACGAATAAACACAAAACCTCAGTTTTAAAATGATGCTACTCACCTCTTACAAGCTTAATCCCTGCAACAGCAACTAGTTGAACCACGGCTGATCATCGACAGTTGTTCGTCTGATCGAAATCGGCACCCGAATCTTCTGTTCGCAAGAGTCTGCCTTGCCCTTCAGTCTGCCTTTCTTCTAAAACCCTTGATCACGAACACCAAGCGGCAGGAACTCTCGCAGTTCTTCTTCTCTCCCAACGAAAACCTAGATCAAGATCGCTCAGCCGCAATCACCAATCGCCCTCAGTATGAGTATACGAGTACTCCGAAAACATCAGACCTAATTTTCCTTATATATTTATTATACTCATACTCCGAAAACCTCAAACCTAATTTTCCTTAAATATTTATACCTTCCATAAGTACATTGCCGCTCGACGAACTTTTGAAAACCTTTGATTTGGTGTGTGCTTGCCCACCAAAATTCGTACATATACACATAGCTACTTAAGCTTATTCGCCCACATAAATAATAAATAAATAAAAAATCCTTAGAAAATATCGGGGTTTTACAATTGTATTCATTAATAAAATTTTGAAATAATTCAACTTTGCATACCTTTATTTGGTTGCCTACCTTTTTCTCATGGTGGTGGAGAACCACATTTAGTCACCAATTGTACACCATAGGTGGAAATTTGTTCTCAGCAAATCTTTTCAGCACTTCCTAATGCAGAGCTTGGATGTGCATTTGATAGCTTGTATGAATGAATGACAATTCAAAATTCTTGCCTGTCTTTTGGCAGATCAACAAATGTATACATCAGGATAACTCATTTTCGATCATTATTTTACATGAGTTGCCCCACTGAACCTAGATTCTATCTGCCATGTCTTTCGCAATGCTCCACCTCTAGTTGGGGAATCCCATTTTTTGGATTTTTTCCTTTAAGTTTTTGTCATTCATCATAGTTTTGGATAATAGAACAATATTTGGCTTACTTGCCCGTATTAGATTGTGCAAATGGACTCTTGTCGGGCTCTGGCCGAAACCTCGACAATTCCAAGCAATAATTTTCATTTTTTCCACTTAGGCTGATCACACTTAGCCTTACTTTACTAACAATCAACCAAGAAGAATAAAGGGGCGTTGCTATTCCAGACTTCAGAGATTTCAACATCGTGGGCTTTTCTTTTCTTGGTGGGTGAAGACTTCCTCTCTCCGAGATGGTGCAGTCCAAGTCCATAATCCTAAAGTTAGGGGCTCTCTAATGGGCTTTATTACTCATTCTTTGTGTGGGTTTCTTGGGCATGACCAAAGTTGTCTTGGATCTTATTTCATGGAGAGTGAAATGGGGAGATGCACTGAGATTGAATTTGGGCTCGTGGTCAAAGCCTTTAGACCCGAACCTAAAGAAAGCAGAAACTAATAAATTAGGCCATCACTAGCTGGCCCATAAAAAAACAGGACATTGCTATTTTTTTGGGTGAAAGGCTAAGCCTGCATTCATTTATTGACAAAAACCATAATTACAGAGATACCCACACCTGCTGGATTACATTGGAAGAGGACTGAAACAACAAGAGACAAAAGAGCAAGATTACCAAAACAAACCCAACCAACAACTTCTCGAAGGAAATGTCAGATCTATGGCAAAATCCACAGTTACTGGTTGGAAAACAGCGGTAGATTCTAACGAAGAGTCCGCACCGAAGCGGGTAAATTGATAAACTCCCAAGAGAAGGGAGGCTAGCATCACCAACGGTGATGAGCTAAAAGGTGGACGAGGAATGGGCGAACCGGACCTCGACCACACAAACAGACGTAGAGGGGGGTTGAGCATGGCAACCCTGCACCATGATACCACAAACACAGATAACAACAAAAAACACAGATAACAGCCATAAACGACACCTCCGGCAGGGCCAAAGACAAAAGATACAAACAGATAAAGATAAACTATAAACATAACATAACAAAAGCCAAAGAGGGGTTGCCTGAAACCGGTTTTTCCATCAAAGAGAACTGGGGGTAACCCTCTACAGCCATCGTCATCGTCATCAGAGTCGTTGTCTAGCTCTTCCATAGTTAGGATGTCAAACTACCACTGAGGAACTGATACCCAGGCAAGAAAGAGGTCGGTGAAGATGCCGGAAGAAACCCATCGCTCTAGAGAACCCTAGGAGAAAGCAAGAAAGATGAGAAGGGCAAGAGTCGCCGAAGAATGATGGGTTAAGCGGGAGAATGGAGGCTAAAACCAGAGCACCGTGGGGACGATGATCGCCTTACACTTGATCGCCTGCCTCGAGCACCTGAATCATCGAATCGCCTCGAGCACCACACCGCCTCACACTTGAATCGACTACCAAAGCCTAGGAATTTACTATTGGAGGCATCATTAGACTCAGCTGCACCATTAATGCACTTTGATACATTACCTGTCACTTCTTCTTCTGCATCCATTAATTCTTGAGCCTGCTCTGTCACATCATTGTCAGTGCTCGCCATCATATGGAGGGTCAATGTTTTCCGCTAAATCAGAGACTTGGGGCCAAGTCGACTTGGAAGGTGACTCATCTTCTTCCTTGAGAGGTTCAGAAGAGGATTTCTTCTGTGGGCCACGGGAACAACCATAGAACCATCATATTTCCTACAAGAATCATAGTCTATTTTCTTGTACTTGCCAAAAAATGGGTTTGGACAGCTTAACAAGGACTGGCCAATTAATCCACATGAAACACAAAAGGATGGAAGATTCTCATATTTGAACTCCAACCAGATGTTTTCTCCAAGTAGAAGCTCCATGTAAATCCCTGGAGGGATGGGTTGATCATTAGGGGTTTTAAAACGAATAGAAACTTCTAGGGGACTAGAAGCTTCTTTGTTAAACTCAATCTCTAAACATTTACTAAAGTGGAGATTACCTTACTATCTTGAAAATTACAAGGAAAATTGCAGATCTGAAGCCACATAGTTATAAATTTGAACTGAAAATGAAGGGCTTCTTCTGAGTTGATGGAGTCCACAAGAACCGAGGAAGAGAATTCATGATCCAAGGCTAAGGTTGAAGGACCCTGTCCTTCTCGTACTCTTTCAAAGGCAATAAGAAATCTCTCTGGGGTCCAATTTTTCAAGTGGTAGAGATGGAGAAATTTCTCCAGCGTCTTCTGCAAGTGTTCTTAAAGGAGTGGAGTTAGAGGTCCTCATCACAGATTTCGCACACCATGAGGTTCTTCCATTTCTTTAGGATCCTATTTCTATCATCATGTGATATCTTGAAAGTGATTTCAGGCCTAGGTGGGATGAATAGATTTTTAAGGTTGTGTGTAAGGTCTTCCATAGGATAGGGTCGAGAAAGCTTGGGATTCAAGGTGTTTGAGAGCCCATACAGAGGAAGCCGTACCAACTAAGAGCCACTTGAACACAAACTTGGACAACAACTACACCTAAGGCTGTGTTTGGAGCCTTGGATTTCGGAAGAAAAGAAAAGAAGTCTAAAAGAGAAAAGAAATGAAAAAAAAGATATTTTCTATTGTTTGGTTTGCTAGAGAAAACAAAGAAGAAAATTTTCAAAAAATCACTTTCTTCTGTGTGGTTGTATACAAAGAAATTTAAAACGAATATGTGAACAGTTATCTCATTAGCACTCGTATGAATATTTCCTAAAAAGGAACTAATTTGCATTTATAGTTCCACTCACCATCCAAATATCCATAGTAGTAAATACTGTCATATTTGATTGTTAATAATTCAATTACTTAACTAACCAGCTCAAAAGCACATAAAAAGAAAAAAAAAAGAGGAATGATAACCCGTTCATGATTTGATACGTACCAAATAAACTTATAGCATTAAATATAACATGAAGTAGTTAAAGAATAGAATTCTACCCAACTCTATTCTCAATTTTTTTTTGCCAACCCCAAACTAAAACTTGCAACTTGCAACTTGAATAAGCATTTCTAAATACAATGCATATATCATAGCATCAATAGCAATCCAAAAACCCTTATTCTCGAGTTACATCACAACTAAGCTATAAATTAAAGGGCCTAATTGCAATTATGCATATTTAGGAGCTTTAATTTTAGTAATATGGGATAAAATCAAGTGATTCGTTAATATTTAAAATAGGGATAATAAATAGCACGAAAATTAGTTAAATTAGAAGTTTCTTATGAGGTAGATTTAAGAGAAAATGATTAGAAAGTGAGATAGGATAGGAAAGGTTTCCAAATAGAATTGGGGATCCTAGTTGGAAAGTTTGTAAACCAATTAGGACTTCTAATTAGGTGAACCTATAAAAGGAAAGCATTAGGGAAGATTTGGGGTATCTATTAATTTAATAGTAAGGAAAAAAGAAGAGAAAAATCCATGCATAAGGTTGAAAAAATAAAAAAATAAAGAGAGAGGTAGAGAAGAAAACAAGATCCTTTTTGAAGAAGAGGGAGTGTTGTAGAATTCCGACCAGCCATGTTCGAATTACGAATTGGAGATTTTCAATAGTTGGATTGGCCCCAAATTTGGAGGTTATGTTCTTGACTCATAGGGCTTAAATCTTAACAGTGGAGATTTAATTTGGAGATGCTTAAAGTGGTGTGAAAACTCTTAGAAAATTGGTTTGGGTTTCTTTGAAGAAAGATTTCATATGTTAAAGCAAGTAGCAAACACTTTGAAAATTGGAGAAATTGCATGATTCCCCTATGATTTAGATGTTTATCTTTGTTTGTTTTGATTCAGATCTTGGTTTGAAGAGTTAAGAATTTTCTAGGATGGTTTTGCTTTCATACACTTTTTTGAAGAAATCAAGAAAAGTGATGATCACAAGAGAATTAATTAAGTAGGAAATTTTAGATCAACGTATAATTACTGAGAATAGCTTAGGGTTGTTTTAAAAGTAATTTAGAATGAAAATATGATGATTAGAAAAAATTAAAACTATACAAATTATTTCATATTTCGGAAAATAAAAAAACCAGAAATTATACTGAAGTTGGGCCGAGCGCCCGTTAACACTCGAGCGCAATTGCAGGCTCCTCGCCTGTGTATTTTAAGAACAAAAGTAATAGAACCTTGAACTCAATGCCTGGGATGACGCTCAAGCGCTATCCCGAGCAGCTAAACAAAATTTCACCTAGTAATGGAGGCCCAATAGGTCACTCGAGCGCGATGTCAAGCGACCACTATTAGAATTTTCCAGATTTTGAAATTTAAGCCCAAATTTATTTTTAATTATTTTTCTTAGAATTCTAAAGTTGTAACACCTGTAATTAGGATAATTTGAGATATAGGAAGTGACAGAATTAAATTTAGACAAAAGAATAGTAATTGGGAACAATGAATGAAAAGATGGATTTTATAGAGGTGTTTTGAGGAATATGTGGATTTAACCTATTTAGATCTAGTTTTGGGTAACATTACCTATTCCTAAACTTCATTACAAACCTAAAATAACCTCTGGAATGATTAAATATTAATGTTAATAAGTTTTGATACCTTAGGCTCTTTAAAGGGGAAATTTAGGTATTGTTGAATAAATTATTAAAAATAACAACCAACTAGGAGACGAATCTAAGTAAGACTTAACACACTGATTTAGTAAGTTATCTAACACTTTTTTTTTTGGTGAAAGTTATCTAACAATTAAATATAAGTAATTTGAGAGTGTTCACATTAATAAATTATTGTTTAGTTCAAGAAATTGGGCATATTTTGGTAAATATGATATTGTTTCAAGGTTAGGATTGTGATTTCTATTTATTTTCAAATTTGAGCAATTTATTACTTTCAATATTGTATTTCTAGATATTTGCATATGGTTTCATCGATAAATTGGCAGAATCATTGTTTTTCTCTATGTATCTCGGAGTGGTGAAATTCCACTCTCATGTATCTTGGGAAGAGATGTTTATGGTTGACTGAGAACTCTTTCATTGTTATGCACATTCTATTTTGAGACAAGTTATTATTAAATATTTTTGGTTGTGAGTTATATCTAGTGGGTAATGCTTAGTATGGATCCATAGCATAGCTAGGAAGTGAAATAGAATAATTTTGGTAAGTTAAACCTATCCCCAACTTATGCTCTCATCGTGTATCGCGACGAAGCCTTCATGCATCTGGTTGTACTACAGCAATCCTTACCGTCGTGTATCTCGACGTGATTATTAGTCGTGTATCTCGGCATCGGATTTATTTGGGTTACCACCATGCACTTTAATGAGACACTGGTTTAAATGTGCTTTTTATTAGTCATGCTTATAGTTTCCTTGTGACTTGCACATGAGAGCTATATTTTGGCCATGCTTGTAATTCACTGTGGCTTGCACATGTACTGGTATTAGCCGTGTATTATCTAGTGTACATATATATTTGATCGGATTGGTATTCCCCTGATTGGATAGCCACAGTTGATCGGATTGTACACACCAGCTTGCTGTGTATTTAAGTTGGGTGATCCGCATTGATTGTAGGTGGAGGAATGGTGACCATGTATCTCAGCTCCATATTATGTAAGCTCGTGAGGTGGCGAACTTGGGTATAGGAAGTAACTTGTCAAATTGGTTTCAATTCATGATTCCTATGATGTCATACATGCATAGTTTGGTTTGTTAAATGCTTTGAATATTATTATCGCAATTTGGTTTAATCGTTATCCCTCATGACTTTATTTTTGTAAAGAAATTAGACTGTTTCATTTCATGCATCTTGCTACTTATCGAGATTTATCTCACTCTGGTTTTCACTATTTTTCAGGTATTCTTGGTAAGATCAACAAGCATTGGGATGTATGTAAAAAGGGATAACCAATTAGTTGTGAACTAATTATGAGTTTGAGAAGCCATTGTAAATATTAAGATTAATTGTGAAGGAATTTTATTTTATATTTCCGCATAATAACTCTAATAAAGATATGATTAAAAGTTTTGAATTATTCTAGATTTTAGTTGCTTTGGCCCACATACACTAACACTTCGAGGTTGGACAATTGATCCAGAACTGGGGTGTTCAACAATGCCAGCCATAAGGAAGGCTCATGGTGTAAGACCCTGATTTTTGGTAAGTTTTATTGTTTGTTTATTTATTTATTCTTATATATATAACTGTGTTTATCAGGTGATTTTATCGTTTGAGGGCTTAGCCCATACTCGTATGTACAGGCGTTATATAGCCATTTTTCTGAAAAATCGTATTATTATCATTATTATTATTAAAGTATAGTTGTGTGCTTATTAACGTAAGTCGATGCGGAACATGTAGTGTTTCCGGTGGGCGAGCACGCATAGGATCAAGGGGTTAAAAGGGTTGATCGAGCGGCGTATGTATCTCGCAAGGTAAATGTACAAATAGGGAAAGTAGGGTTTTGGGTTTAAAGGAAATACGCGTATGTACTTACGGAAATATTGTTGTTAGTCTAATACTCAGGAACTCAGGAGAATCGGCTGGAGAGTGTGGCGACTAGGGTTCTGTGCTCGTGAAGAACAAGTATCGCAAGGGCTAAGAGGAGGGTTTCAGAGTTGGAGTTGAGTGGGTTCTTTCTCTCTGCTCGAGACGAATTGTTGGGTAGGTTCTGTATTCGCGTGCGTGGCCGGAGTGGTGATCGGCCGAGGTTTTGATATATTCGGGAATAAGCGCATTCAGCATTCAGGTGAGTAGCACTGATTTACAACTGGGTTTTGTGTTTGATGTTTTCGTGGGCTTATTCTTATGCATGGTTTGTATTTTAAGTGATGTATGAGTTTTCTGGTTTTCTTTTGCTTTTCTGGAATGGCATGAAACAGAGTCGGAGACCGAAATTTTATCTTGAAATTAAATGTATTTAGATTAAATCCAAAAGTGGTTGGGAAGTCTTCTGGGAGTACTAGGAGGGTATTGGAGCAATAACAGACCGAAACAAACCAGCCAGAGATATAGATCTCGAATTTACAGAGAACTGGAAATCGCAGGGGGTATTCGCGAACCCGGCGCCCACTGCCGCTCACCTCTTAGCTAGACGCCCGTTAAAATTCGACTTACAGCCGAGCTCGCGCGAACTTGGCGCTCAGCTCGCGTGCACTCGAAAACCGACCGCTCGGCTCGCGCGAACCTGGCGCTCAGCTCGCGCCTATCTCGCGCTCACCTAGCGTCGAGTGAGCGGAAGCAACTTTTACCCTAATTTTCTTACCGCCGACCGACGTCCACCTAGCGCCCACCTCAGGAAGTGAGCGCCTACCCTATTTTACTTACTGAAATGAAAATCTGAATTAGCCAAGAGTAATTGGGTGTCTTAAGGGTTAAACCACTTCACTATTCACTTGTTTGGGAACTTTGGGATCTACTTTGCCTATGAAATTATTAGAGGAAAATTTAGTTAACTTCTTAAAAGCTTCCAAGTTGAATTTAGGTTATTTATGAGTGTTGTGCCGGATGCCAAACCACTAAGAGTTACCAGTTACATTCACTCTGTTTTATACACTGTTTTGATTGAGGAGTTATTCTATTTTGGTTTCACGTGTTTGGAAACTGTAAATGTGTTGTGAGGATTTCCTTGGTATGAATGAATTGAGTTTTGTTTCCGAATGGCATGTGTTACGAAAATGAGAAAATGCTGAAAGTACTTGAGATACTGCTTGGTCCAGAGGGACAGGTGATGAACTGTGATGGGTTTTACATGATGTGGAATGAATGGTTTTTCTTTGATATTGGTATTGAGATTATACGATGTTTTACTGTTTTGGTGTAGCTTGTCCTGGATCCAGATGTTTAAGCTTAGTAATGTGATGTTATTGTTGGTTGTTGGAATTGCATGGCCTTGTGTGTTGCCACGACCGGTGTAGAGCAGCTAGAAACCCTGAGTAGGCCTGGTTGTCAATGCAGAAACCCGGGGAGTAGGCCTGCATTGGATGACGAAACCCTGAGTAGGCCGTCATTTCAGAGTATCCGAAACCCTGAGTAGGCCGGAACTGTGTACATGGAGGTGTGGAGTGTCTACTTGGCATGTTTAATTTATCAACTAAATGATAGTCATGACATTGACCAATCGATGTGTTGCCGTACTTAACTGAGATGTGATTTGTTTGATCAGAACAAGTTTTGATTTGAACTTGGGAATTGATGTTGGTTGTTAATCCGTATTGAGTGTTTGTCGATGCATAGTTTTAAATTGTGGTCAACTATTTCTGCATGCATGTGCTACTCGCTGAGATATTCGTATCTCACTCCGTTGTTTGTCTTGCTTATTTTTCAGATACTCGTGGTGAGGCGATTACTGGGGTAGATCCTGCTGAGGCTTATAGGGAGGATGATTACTATTACCTTCCTTAGACTAGTAGGTTATCTGTTCTGAATTTGAGAACTTTGAATTAATTGAGATGTATTAAAGTTTAATTGGGGTTGAACCATACGATTCTAGTTCAGTTTAAATGTTACAATTTTGCATAAATGGAAATGTGCACTCTGTCAGGTTATAGCTATATGATTATCCAGCGATCATAAATTGATTAACGATCCTTGCCTAACCTCCGTGAGACGTGTTATATCTTTATTGAACAACACGGATCCGGGGCGTTACAGAGATGGTATCAGAGCCTCAAGCTGGAAAATTTGAGGTTCCTAGGTAGTAAGACCATAGAAAACCCTGGGGAAATAGTGTGCGTACGTTAGATAGAACCATGAGGATTAGAAGAGAGTTCTTAACTAATGTGGCATTTTGTGCTTACAGGTATACATGGCCGGTAGAGGCAGACGTGTGAGGGCTATGGATGGTCCAGAGAGGGATATACCACAGGAGCAGCCACCTGCACCACCACGGGGAGCCCCACCACCAGTGGAGGACATTTGGGCTGCGGTTGGCTCACTTGCCCACCTCCTTGCGATGGAGAGGGAGGAGAGGATGAGTCAAACTGGAAATGGAAATGGCCAGCGAAACGGTCATGGAGCTGCAGTGGATCAGCAGCGGGTGAGAGAGGAGTTGTCCTTGAGGGACATCGATCAATTCAGGAAGCTGACTGCCCCACCGTTTTATGGAGTTCCAGATCCGTTGGAGGCAGAGAGCTGGGTAGCTAGAGTGGAGCGCATGTTTGACACTATGGACTATCCAGAGGACCGGAGGGTGAGACTGGCTACCTTCACCCTAGAGGGCGAGGCTCAGCATTGGTGGCAGTCATTACGGAGACAGGCGGTAGAGGGGATCCAGATGACTTGGGACCAGTTCAGGCAGGTCTTCTATGAGCAGTATTTCTCTGCAGAGGTGAGGATGCAGAAGGAGAGAGAATTCATGGATATCTCTCAGGGATCCTTGACCGTAGCACAGTACGAGGCTCGGTTCGCGGTTCTTTCTCGATTTGCTCACCATATAGTGCATGATGAGCAGAGGCGCACCCAGCATTTCGAGAGAGGACTGAGGGCAGACATCAGGCGCATGGTCTCGGTGCTGATGTGCACCAGATACTCTGACCTAGTGGGGAGAGCTCTGCGGGTTGAGAGAGAGATTAGAGATTCAGGGGCTGAGCAGAGCAGAGTTAGAGCACAGCCAAGCGGCACAGAGACACGGAGGGTCCCGGATAGGGACAAGAGACCGAGGTTCGACTATGGACAAAGAGATAGGAGAGGCTCAGGAGGTTGCTTCAGTTGCGGCCGATTTCACATCCCAGGTCCGTGCGTGTCACCGCCAGGCGCGTGTTTTAGATGTGGCCAGCATGGGCATCGGGTTGCTGACTGTCCACACCCGAACACTTACCAGTTACTCAAGCCAGCCCTTACTACACCTACGGATACCCGGTCGGCCGAGGCTTCGAGATTTCAGTATTCTAGACCCGTGTCGGCACTACCAGCACCACCGGGATTTCAGGGTCAGAGCCGTGGGGGATACCAGAGGCAGCGGGCACCGCAAAGGTAGCAGGCACCACCCCCACGTCCTCAGCAGACTAGAGTATATGCAGTAGCAGCTCAGGAGGATGAGCCTGAGGGAGGGCATGTCGAGGAGGCTCGTGAGGAGGAGCCAGAGGCGCCACGGTTGGTTGGAGGTATTCTTTTCATTCATGGTAGATCAGTCGTATGCTTATTTGATTCGGGTGCTTCTAGGTCTTTCATTACTCCTTTATGTGCATGCCGTATTGGTTTGGTTCCTTCCACACTCGAGTCCGAGTTACTTGTACACACACCATTGGGCGAAACCACTAGAGTACAGACCGTATTTAGGGATTGCATGATCAGATTGGGTTCTTTGGAGTTGCCAGGGGACTTGGTAGAACTGGAATTCGGGGAATTTGATGTGATCTTAGGCATCGATTGGCTTTTTCGACATCATGTGAGCATAGATTGCTATAGGGGTACCATTATGGTGTGTCAGCCAGACCAGCCAGTGCACTGTTTCCGATGTGAAGGGTTGAGAACACGGATCAGTTTGGTAGCATCCATTGAGGTTGAGGAGGCAGAGGCTACGGCACTTAGTCTTTCCAGTGTGCCTGTAGTAGCAGAGTTTGATGACATATTCCCAGACGATCTACCGGGATTACCGCCACCTAGAGAGGTTGAGTTCAGTATACGACTCTTACCAGGTACGGCACCTGTGTCCAAACCACCATACAGAATGTCACAACCTGAAAATCATGAGATGAAGAAACAGTTGGATGAACTGGAAGCAAAGGGCTTTATTAGACCCAGTGTGTCACCATGGGGTGCACCGGTCCTGTTTGTCCAGAAGAAGGACGGGACGATGAGGATGTGTATAGATTACCGCCAATTGAATCAAGTCACTATCAAGAATAAGTATCCATTACCTCAGATTGATGACTTGTTCGACCAGTTGAGGGGAGCGTCTTGGTTTTCTAAGATCGACCTGAGATCTGGATACCACCAGTTGAGAGTAGCCCCAGAGGATGTAGAAAAGACGGCTTTCCGTACTCGATATGGGCACTACGAGTTTCTGGTTATGCCTTTTGGGCTGACTAATGCCCCAGCTGTTTTCATGAACCTGATGAATCGGATATTTCACACCCACTTAGATAGCTTTGTGGTTGTGTTCATTGACGATATTCTAGTGTATTCTCGAAGTAGAGAGGATCATGTACGGCACCTCCGAACCGTATTGCAGACATTGAGAGAGCACAGATTGTATGCCAAGTTCAGCAAGTGCCAATTTTGGTTAAGAGAAGTAAGTTTCTTGGGGCATGTGATTTCAGGAGATGGGATAGCAGTGGACCCAGCTAAGGTTCAGGCTGTGGCAGATTGGCCTAGACCTTCGTCGGTGACTGAGGTACGGAGTTTCTTGGGAATGGCGGGTTATTATAGAAGGTTCATCAAGAACTTTTCCCGAGTGGCGGCACCTTTATCTAATCTCACTAAGAAGGCTGTGAAGTTTGAGTGGGACGACAAGTGTGAGTCTAGTTTCCAAGAATTGAAGGGCAAACTGTCTTCAGCTCCAGTCTTGATTGTGCCATCAGTGAGTGAGGGATTTTCAATCTATTGTGATGCTTCTCGAGTAGGGTTGGGCTGTGTCTTGATGCAGCAGAGGCGTGTGGTAGCCTATGCTTCAAGGTTGCTACGCACTCATGAGAAGAACTATCCTACGCACGATCTGGAGTTGGCAGCGATCGTATTTGCACTTAAGTTGTGGAGGCACTATTTGATGGGAGCCAAATTCGAGATATTCTCAGATCACAAGAGATTAAGATATATATTTTCCCAGAGAGAGCTAAATATGAGGCAAAGGAGATGGATGAATCTTCTAAAGGATTATGATTTCACACTAGATTATCACCCGAGCAAGGCTAATGTGGTCGCAGATGCACTGAGTCATAGGGTTGTTTCCCAAGATGAGGTGGCCACACTAGCTACTTTCATGGCTAGTCAGTGCACTCTTGTTGATACAGTTGTAGGTTGGCCTGGGGAGTTCAGCACTCATGGGCAAGGATTGATCATGGCACGAGTCCAAGCAGAGCCAGAGTTGATTCAGCGTATACGGGAGGGTCAGTTGGCAGATTCTGATTTGTTACGCATCAAAGGGTTAGTAGAGAAGGATGATGAGGCCACGAAAGATTTTGATGTTCATGACGGATTGGTGAGATTTCAAGGGCGGACTTGTGTTCCAAATAATACTGAAGTCAGGGGATTGATCCTAGACGAGAGTCACAGGTCCAAATATGCAATTCACCCTGGGAGTACCAAGATGTACAAGAATCTAAAGACAGTATATTGGTGGTCAGGAATGAAGAAGGACATTGCGGAGTATGTAGCAAGGTGCCTTACTTGTCAACAAGTGAAGGCAGAACATAGGAGACCTCCAGGTTTAATGCGACCTTTGCCGGTTCCTGAGTGGAAATGGGAACATATATCGATGGATTTTGTGAGTGGGCTACCGCCTACAGCTAAGAACCACAACGGCGTATGGGTGATTGTGGATAGACTGACCAAATCAGCTCACTTTTTGCGTTACCAGACCACTCAGACTTTAGCATCATTGGTTGAGCTGTATACTCGAGAGATAGTCCGGTTGCATGGGGTTCCAGTGTCGATTGTATCGGATAGGGATTCTCGGTTTACCTCGCATTTTTGGCAGTGTTTCCAGGAGGCCATGGGAACTAAGTTGAGTTTTAGTACTAGTTTCCACCCACAGACCGACGGCCAGTCAGAGAGAACTATTCAGACTCTGGAGGACATGTTGAGATGTTGTGTCCTAGATTGGGGTGGGAATTGGAGTAAGTATTTACACTTAGCTGAATTTGCTTACAATAATAGCTATCAGGCTAGTATACAGATGGCACCCTACGAGGCACTTTATGGTAGGATTTGTAGATCTCCTGTGTGTTGGGTGGAGGTAGGAGAGAAACAATACTTTGGGCTTGACATTATACAAGATAGTATGGAAAAGGTGAAGTTGATTAGACAGCGGTTGTTGACTGCGCAGAGTCGTCAGAAAATTATTCAGATACCCGACGACGTGAGCTGAAATTTGAAGTGGGAGACCAAGTGTTCTTGAAGATATCGCCTTCCAAAGGAATCCTGAGATTCGGGAAGAAAGGGAAGTTGTCTCCACGTTTTATTGGGCCGTTTGAGATTGTGAAGGTGATTAACCCGGTAGCTTATAAACTAGCTTTGCCAAACCATTTGGCAGGAGTCCATGACGTATTCCATGTATCCATGTTGCGGCAGTACATAACGGATCCTAGTCATGTGATAATTCTGAACCTTTAGTGATCCGGGAAGATTTGACATACGAAGAGAGGCCAGTTCAGATTTTAGACCGTCGTGAGCAGATTCTTCGCACCAAGGTTGTTCCCTTAGTGAAAGTGCTATGGCAGAATCATACAATGGAAGAATGCACTTGGGAAGGTGAGGAAGAGATGAAGAAGAAGTACCCGGAATTGTTTGTTCCTCCTTGAGGTAAATTTCGAGGACGAAATTTTTCGTAGGAGGGGAGGATGTAAGACCCTGATTTTTGGTAAGTTTTATTGTTTGTTTATTTATTTATTCTTATATATATAACTGTGTTTATCAGGTGATTTTGTGGTTTGAGGGCTTAGCCCATACTCGTATGTACAGGCGTTATATAGCCATTTTTCTGAAAAATCGTATTATTATCATTATTATTATTAAAGTATAGTTGTGTGCTTATTAACGTAAGTCGATGCGGAACATGTAGTGTTTCCGGTGGGCGAGCATGCATAGGATCAAGGGGTTAAAAGGGTTGATCGAGCGGCGTATGTATCTCGCAAGGTAAATGTACAAATAGGGAAAGTAGGGTTTTGGGTTTAAAGGAAATACGCGTATGTACTTACGGAAATATTGTTGTTAGTCTAATACTCAGGAACTCAGGAGAATCGCCTGGAGAGTGTGGCAACTAGGGTTCTATGCTCGTGAAGAACAAGTATCGCAAGGGCTAAGAGGAGGGTTTCGGAGTTGGAGTTGAGTGGGTTCTTTCTCTCTGCTCGAGACGAATTGTTGGGTAGGTTCTGTATTCGCGTGCGTGGCCGGAGTGGTGATCGGCCGAGGTTTTGATATATTCGGGAATAAGCACATTCAGCATTCAGGTGAGTAGCACTGATTTACAACTGGGTTTTGTGTTTGATGTTTTCGTGGGCTTATTCTTATGCATGGTTTGTATTTTAAGTGATGTATGAGTTTTCTGGTTTTCTTTTGCTTTTCTGGAATGGCATGAAACAGAGTCAGAGACCGAAATTTTATCTTGAAATTAAATGTATTTAGATTAAATCCAAAAGTGGTTGGGAAGTCTTGTGGGAGTACTAGGAGGGTATTGGAGCAATAACAGACCGAAACAAACCAGCCAGAGATATAGATCTCGAATTTACAGAGAACTGGAAATCGCAGGGGGTATCCGCGAACCCGGCGCCCACTGCCGCTCACCTCTTAGCTAGACGCCTGTTAAAATTTGACTTACCGCCGAGCTCGCGCGAACTTGGCGCTCAGCTCGCGTGCACTCGAAAACCGACCGCTCGGCTCGCGCGAACCTGGCGCTCAGCTCGCGCCTATCTCGTGCTCACCTAGCGTTGAGTGAGCGGAAGCAACTTTTACCCTAATTTTCTTACAGCCGACTGACGTCCACCTAGCGCCCACCTCAGGAAGTGAGCGCCTACCCTATTTTACTTATTGAAATGAAAATCTGAATTAGCCAAGAGTAATTGGGTGTCTTAAGGGTTAAACCACTTCACTATTCACTTGTTTGGGAACTTTGGGATCTACTTTGCCTATGAAATTATTAGAGGAAAATTTAGTTAACTTCTTAAAAGCTTCCAAGTTGAATTTAGGTTATTTATGAGTGTTGTGCCGGATGCCAAACCACTAAGAGTTACCAGTTACATTCACTCTGTTTTATACACTGTTTTGATTGAGGAGTTATTCTATTTTGGTTTCACGTGTTTGGAAACTGTAAATGTGTTGTGAGGATTTCCTTGGTATGAATGAATTGAGTTTTGTTTCCGAATGGCATGTGTTACGAAAATGAGAAAATGCTGAAAGTACTTGAGATACTGCTTGGTCCAGAGGGACAGGTGATGAACTGTGATGGGTTTTACATGATGTGGAATGAATGGTTTTTCTTTGATATTGGTATTGAGATTATACGATGTTTTACTGTTTTGGTGTAGCTTGTCCTGGATCCAGATGTTTAAGCTTAGTAATGTGATGTTATTGTTGGTTGTTGGAATTGCATGGCCTTGTGTGTTGCCACGACCGGTGTAGAGCAGCTAGAAACCCTGAGTAGGCCTGGTTGTCAATGCAGAAACCCGGGGAGTAGGCCTGCATTGGATGACGAAACCCTGAGTAGGCCGTCATTTCAGAGTATCCGAAACCCTGAGTAGGCCGGAACTGTGTACATGGAGGTGTGGAGTGTCTACTTGGCATGTTTAATTTATCAACTAAATGATAGTCATGACATTGACCAATCGATGTGTTGCCGTACTTAACTGAGATGTGATTTGTTTGATCAGAACAAGTTTTGATTTGAACTTGGGAATTGATGTTGGTTGTTAATCCGTATTGAGTGTTTGTCGATGCATAGTTTTAAATTGTGGTCAACTATTTCTGCATGCATGTGCTACTCGCTGAGATATTCGTATCTCACTCCGTTGTTTGTCTTGCTTGTTTTTCAGATACTCGTGGTGAGGCGATTACTGGGGTAGATCCTGCTGAGGCTTATAGGGAGGAGGATTACTATTACCTTCCTTAGACTAGTAGGTTATCTGTTCTGAATTTGAGAACTTTGAATTAATTGAGATGTATTAAAGTTTAATTGGGGTTGAACCATACGATTCTAGTTCAGTTTAAATGTTACAATTTTGCATAAATGGAAATGTGCACTCTGTCAGGTTATAGCTATATGATTATCCAGCGATCATAAATTGATTAACGATCCTTGCCTAACCTCCGTGAGACGTGTTATATCTTTATTGAACAACACGGATCCGGGGCGTTACACATGGCTACCTAGTGGTAAAGGGAAAAAGTTGGGCATAGATAAGTGTAATGTATAGAAGTTAAAATATTTCCTATGTGATAGACCACAATGTGGCTAAGGATTCTTCCAAGATCAATGGTGATGTTGAGTATTGTTGAGCCATTTTATAGGCTTGACAGTAGATGATTTCAATCCTTAAAATCTGACTGGAATCAAACCGAATTGGGATAGTTCTTACCTATAAAAATTATAATTAGATGACTATATTACTGCATGGAATGTCATAGGCATTCACCATTCTCATCAAAATCATATACATGAATCCTATGAAAAAAATTCCAATTTACCAAAAAAGCAATAAAATTGAGGATCATGTGAAAGGATGTTTTGTAAGATTTTCCAACTGGAGGGATTAAATATGGGGAAATGAGAAAAAAAATTAAAAGTTTTGGTAAAATATTGACAACTATAAAAGAGGCATGACTACATATTAATATCTCAAAAAATAGTGCAAAAAGAATTGAATATTCAAAACAAGTCCAAGTGTACGTGTTATGCTTCAGTAAGTCAAAATTAACATTTTGAATGATATTTCTGTGCGCATGATCGCACGGGTGGGCGTACCTCCTAAAGGGTAATTCAGGATTTTGGAGTCCCCACTGCTTGATGGGGTGTAGGTAGACACCTGGGTGCCTAGATTTTCCTATTAGGCTGGTCTGCAGCTTGAGATTCTAAGTAGGGTCTCGGTTATGGTTCAGGGAAGTCTGTAGAAACCCCGGTCGGCCCTGTCGAGAGACGGGTCCCATTGGTCTCCCTAGTTTGAGTTTACTTGGTTTGTCTACTCACCCAATTCCTAAGCCAAAGCATGTATATTTGGTTAAGTCTTGGTTGGACCACATGTGTGGTGTAGGTCCCTTTAATTGATTTTATCTTTCTTACTCAAGTGATCTAGGTCTAGAGTGTGGGCCTCGTTAGAAGGCCCACGGATACCAATTTGGGCTTTAGTGAAAGCCCAAGTCCCGTTTGGGGTTATGCAGAATAACCCTTTCGGCTTTGGTTGCTTTTATTTAAGGTTTGATCCAAAGAGTTTAAGATTTATGCTTGCCGGATGGTTTTGTCGGCCCATTGGGTGGACCACAGAGTGGTTGTCATGTTACTTGATTTATCTTTGTTAGATTATTCTTCAATTGGGCTAGGCATGGGCTTGGGGCCCATAACCTAGGTTTGGCCTTGAAAGCCCAAGGCATTAGGGCTGAGGATAATGGATCCTCTCCTTTGGTTCGTGGGCTTCCCTTGAAGGGAGCTGGGCCTGATAGACCCAAGCTCATGGTCGCGGCCAAACCACACCTAGGCTATCTAGCATGCTACAAATTGGGCTTTGGTGGACCTCCAATGGTATGGCCCACTCATTTGATTAGATTTGCTTACTTACACTCAAGTGAGTTTGTCGGGCTTTGTGGGCCCCGTTGGAAGGCCCACAATGAATCCGGTTGGATCAATATAGTCCAAGTCCTATATTGGGATTCTGGGTGACCCAGAAACCTTACTAGTTCATTTGGTTTAATGGAAATTGATCAAGAAAGTGGCACAAATTTAAAAGAAACAAAAGTTGGAATTCTACAATGTAGCCGACCAGAGGTGTCGGCTACAAACAAATGCATGTGTAGCCGAGCAGAAATGTCGGCTACAAATAAATATATGTGTAGCCGACCATGGTTGTCGGCAATAAGCAGGAACCTGTTGATCCGACCTGAGTTGTCCGATCAGCCTAGAAAAATGCTTTTTCGGGTCTCTAAGCTTCTAAGGGAGTCCTAGCAAGTATGTGGGCCCCCGTGTGGGTGCACAATGGTGAAGGGGAATGAGGGGAGCCTCATTTGGGTCTCTTTTTTTGGGTTTTTTGGAACAAAGGGGGCTAGCTTTTGGGGTTTCCCAACTCACATGACAGCAAACAAATGGGGCACAAGAAGTTACCAAAATCAATGGGTAAATGCAAAGTGTGCGTGTGTACATGAGTGGACCCTAATGAATCCCATCAAGGGGACTTATTATGACTTCCATGCCAGATGTATACAAACTGAACTTGGGGTACCTTGGGGGTGTGGGGGCATGCTAGAACAGTAGATATTCAATAGAGGTGATGACATGGTAAAGATGCCAAATAAGGGCTAAATGATAGGGGAAAGGGAGCATGCATATGGGATCCTTAAACATGTACACGTATGCTTCATGGGGTTTAAAACATGATGAAATCAATGTTCTAAAACATGCTAAGACTAGCTATCATGAAGAAAAAAAAAACAAGCAAGAGAAGGGATAAAGGGGCTTATGAAAAGGGTTACATGAGAGTTAAGAGAAGGGGAACAAACTCCCCTGTTTAAATAGAGAAAACAGTGACACACCAACAACTTTAATGACCTTAAAGTCATGAAGATAAACCCTCTTCCTCCCTTAAGTCCATCCATACACTCCCCTTACCATGGGAGTTTTCTCATTCGAACTGAAGAAGAAAAGTGAAGAAAATAGGCACTAGCATACTAAAGAGGAGAAAGATAACATGTTAAAAACTGGAGAACACCATGAAATGCTTGGAACATGCTCATATCCATATATGGTGAACAAGATACATATGGAAGCTTTACCTTGGGGGCTAAGAGCCCTTTTGAGATGTGGTTGAGGATCCTTTGGGGTGTGGACAGCAGCCGTACACCCCTTTGCTCCTTGCACCACCAAGCTATTCCTTAGCTCCAATTGAAGAAGAAGAGAAAAGGAGGGGATCAAGAGAGGTTTTGTTAGGCTTGAAGGTGGTTTTGGAAGGCTTGAAGAGTGTTGGAGAGGTAGGAGAGCTTAGGAGAGATGGGTGAACTTGTGGGAGAGATGAAGAGAACTTGGGAGAGAGGTTGGAGAAGAAAAATGGGGAGAGCCAAAAGTATCTCTTCTCTCCTACGTATGGGGCTCCATGGGGATTTTAAATGACGATGATGCATTGGTAGATGCACATGATGCATGGGAGAGAGAGAGATGGGATGTATGCATGATTGGATGCACATGCATGGAGGGATGCACATGGGGGACATGAATCATAAGAGAGAGAGAGAGCATGTAACGCCTTGGAACCAGGTTACGTAATGGAATCGTAACTCGTCCTCGAGGAGTTAGTTTTTCTATACAAGATCGCTATATCAGAGTAAGGAAAACATGAAATGGCAATAACATAATCAAAGTCATCTAAAATTTTCCCCAACTCACCTAAACCAAGCATAAACCCACCTGTATCGTCCTCTCTGAGATCTGAAAACAAAACAAAACAGTGAGATACAACTATCTCAACAAGTAGCAATGCATGCCTAAAATATAGTTGTAACAGTACTAAAACATGTACGATTAAAAATACACGACGATTAACCATGGTAATCCGTCTAATCTCGGAAATACATCGTCAATCACAATCCGAAAATCTTATGTATCGTGAAGTCTGTCTATTTTGTGTGGCTAAGCACTAGTGTTCCAAACAATCCAGTCAAAATACTGTAACAGCTCAAACAACCAATTCATCGCCCTCATGGCGGAAATACCCGTGTGACCTCACCCTCATGGTGGAAATGGAGTTGTTGCAGCACTTCCCTCATGGAAGGCCTCTCCATCATGGAGGAAACGCATGAAGGAACCCTAGACTTAAATCCAAACAAAATATACAAAATTTACTACAACTCGACTGTGGATCCACACTAAGTCTCGCCCTAGTACTTTGGCAAAAGATATCGTATACCGTGTAAGATTATCATAAAACATGCTTTTAGCAAAAGAACCCAACATATATATAGTTAAGAATATCAAATTCATTTTCCAATACACACTAGAATCGTTCCAACAGTTAAAGTGTATGAAAATTGGCACAATCCGGTAAAAGTCTATACTTTTTTGTAAAAAGATTTCAACGACATGTGATGAAACCATTTCAATTACTTTTTGGGTCAAAACAGAATTTAGGATAGTTCAAGAACATGATAAACGAAATTTAGATGAGTCAACAAAAGCCTTAAGTTCATATCCATGGACAATTCGATAAACCCCTTTGATTTACCGCACTTATTACAAATCCCCCTTTGATAACCAACTCTTTACAAAATTCAGAAGTCATAACAGAGATCAGTAGTTTGATATAAAACCAGAAACAACTCAAGAATGCACTAACAGATTTTCCCTACACACTATACTTTCATTCACTATCATTAAACTCAACATGACCCACAAATATGATTTATTCTCTAATGGAAATCCTAATTTTCTTTCACCAAATCTTCCTATGATTATCGGAGTGCTAAACAACTTTAATCCAATCATTTAAAATTGTTTCCGGTGTTAAAAATGACTATATACAAGAAAAATTACAATAGCCGCACTTTGTTAAAGAGTTTTGGCTCTAGCTCTTTGCAATTAGTGATGGGCAAATTCCAGGTCTGGTGCTAACCTCTTTGAGGTTGGCGCCAGGTCCATTAGGTTGGCACCAGGTCCCAATTCAACTCGGTAAGTCTCCAACTTGCAGTAGTTGCTTATTTTACGCTTTTGAATCAATTTAGACCTTAAGGGAACCCCCCACACAGCACATAGGGTCCCAACCAACCCATAAAACTCCTTCGAAAATATATAAACCAGATTATACCACCATTAAAACTCATCCACCGCACTGTTAACAAAACTGGAAATTATCCCCCACACATTCGTATCCTTTATTAGATCTTAAAAGAAGACACAGAAAACATGCTATTATCGAAGGTGCTAACTTGCCTGTGTTTTGATTAACTCCAACTTCACCAGAAATAGCAGCAAAATCCGATGTCTCTCCACGCTCAGATTTTCCTCAACGGACTGACATTTTGAATAGAAAAACCAGAATTCAAAATCCTAAAAGCTTGATTTATTTTCTTCTTAAATTTTTGATAAAACCAAATCAGACTAACCTAAATCAAATCATAAAATTGCTCACCTGATCTGAAATGAGAGTTGGATGAAAAATTGCACAACCAGATCTGCTGCACTTCCTCTAACGAATAGATCTTCTCCTTCTCTAAAATCTTCAGTTAGCTCTCCTCCATCTCACCTCCAAAGTTTCTGTTTAGTTTTTCCCAACCTCTCAAATCTCCCCTCCATACGTTTGGTTTCTCCGGAAATTGAATAGTTGTAACTGTTCCAAACGCTCGGAATAGACAATGACTCTATACGTTAAGAAAACTCCTCAACTTCTTGATGATCAGCCGGTGTGTAACTCCATCAACACTCCCTACACCTACAGCCTAACCACCCTTGATTAAATGGTTAGCCACCCAAACAAAAGATCGACACTACTTTATTCACTTTAAATAAAGTTTCTAATTAGTATTTATTTACTATAAAATTTATACATAACCACACTTAATTTAATCTAATAAAATTTACCTTAATAACTTCCTAAATTATTACAATACGATATAATTACCACCACTTACCTGAAGTTTACTTAATCTCTGAATTGCTAAACTTTCCAAATTACCCTTGCGACAACTACTTGAATTATTGGCTCATTATTAATTTTTAATAATATTAGCAAATTCCTTATTTTAGGCTAATCCAAAAAATCCGGGGTCTTACAGAGCACATGGGGTAAATCTTGATATTTGCAGATTGGCCCCTGAGCTATTTTCACATCAATTTGATATTCACAGATTCATCCCCAGATAATTACAGATATACCTCTAGATATTTTCATATCTTTCGATATTTACAAATTCATCCCCAGATACTTTTGGATTTTTACAGATTTGACCTTAGATATTCTCTGAACTTTTGATATTTACAGATTTAACACCAGATAATCGCAGATATGGCCCCAGATATTTTTGGATCTTTTGATATTTTTGGATTTGCCCCCAGATATTTTTATCTGCTATTTTTCTGCTACGTAGCAGATTTCTGCATTTTTGCCACGTGGGTAGTTTTCAGTAATTCTGCCCGGGATCTTAACTGCTCATAACTTGTTTATCTGGACTCCGATCTGAGCAAACTCAGTAAAATTGGAACCGGGTCAAGCTCCTCTATCCATTGGGACAGGGTTAAGTAGCCGACCTGGGGTTTAGCAGAAAGTCAATTTCTATTCCCTTCAAGTTTGACCGGCTCATAACTTCTTCATTCGGACCCCGATCTAAGCAAACTTGGTTGCGTTAGAATCGTGTCGGAATTTCCTAATCATTGGGAAGAAGTATGGTTGCCAATTAACACTTGATCAAAAAGTCAACTTTTGTTCCCTTAGGGTTTGACTTTTCAGTTAAGATTTTCATTTTAGTACATTTTGGTTTGATAAAAATTTGGGTGCTTACAGCTGCCCCCCTTTGTCGAAGTCAGTTGTTGATGAACGACAAAGATTGAAAGAAACCCATATTTTGCATTCTTCACATCTTTCTGAGAGAGCCTTGGAGTTGATTTTTGGTTTGTGGGATAAAGCACATTAACGCGAGCCTGTTACGCGTGTGGTACGTTTTCTGTTTTTGGTTCCTAGAAATAGGTGGTGATCAGCACCTTTTCTAGATTTTGGTTCTTGGGAATAAGTGACGCTTTGCACTTTTCCGGTTTTTGAGAAAGAAATGACACTTTGCACATCTTTCAGGTTTTAGGGTGCCCGTGCATTGCTTTAATGTTGGTATACTAGTTTTGAGTTTTCCGGATGATTCAACTTCTCAGATTTCAGTGAGGATGCAATTTTCAGATTTTAGTGAGGGTGTAAGCATTTTATTTTTATTTTTTTTAGGAATAGCGGCTGAGGTGGGCCAAGGAATGGAAGGAGAGAGGAAGGAGGAGGTGCTCCTGGCACTATCCGATGCCTCAAGGGAACTCACACACCTGTCCTACTCTACTTACAAAAGTGAGAAATCAAAAATTACATAGGGGCCAATTTGCCCTTTGTCTTCAAAACACGCCTTCTCTTCTTGTTCTTGAGCTTGCTTAAGCCTTGTTCTGGATGGTTCTCCATTGGGGATGTGGAGATTCTTTATTTGGGAAAGAACCCGCCGGGGACAGGTGAGCTTTTGCGAATTCCCTCTTGGTGTGCTTTGGATTACCGCATGGCTTTCCTCCGCTTTGCTTTTCTTTTCTTCTTTTTTTTTTCTGGCTTGAGGATGCTTCTTGATATCCTCTGACTTTTTCTGCCTCGCACGGGCTTGCAAAATTCTCACAGTACCTGAAATTCAAGCTGTAAGCGCTTATCACTTGGTTTTATTGTGTGTGCGAGTGCACATGACTGAAATGAAATATTTTTCGAGAGCTTTTTCAGAAATTTTGTACAAGTGCATCAAAAGAAATGGCAGGACTAGTGACCATGGTGATTTGCATTGTTAGCTTGAAGTGTTCAACACGTATTCCCATGAAATTCTTGACTTGTGCCGGCATTGGCTCTCAGAGGTTCTGCAAAGGTTTAGAAGATGAGGGATGTCTCAAGGAGTGTTTTCCCTTCCCCAGTTTTGGTTTCTCTCACCTTGATCCAACCATTTATGGTGGTTGCAATCGAGGGTTTTCCCTTTGTCTTTTCCCTTGGGGTTAGTGCTTGCCCCAGTTTGAGGGTCTTTGGCCGACTTTTGTGCATCATGTCCCATAGATCAGAGAGGTCTTGAAATTGGGATGCAACATCGGCTTAGTTTTAAGTCTGAGAAATGATGGGATATAAGGCTCGAGTTCTTATCTCTTCATTTCCAGGTTTTACTTTGTGTCTTGCCAAAGCTCATTTTTCGTTCTAGATTCCTTCCTCATAGATCTGCATGAATTCAATTGTCACATCCTCTGCAATCAAAAAAGGACTTTTTGATGGGACGAAACGTAGGCTGATGTTTTTGGTTTATGAAAGAAACGGAATACAGCTCAAAGTCTTTTGTAAATGGGTCGAGTCATATTCTACCCTTTTCTTGGTTGCTTGGGCTTCGCCAATACCTTTTCATTTTACTTTATTTTTCTTTTTGACGCCTTTTGTGACCTTTGCTTTTCCTTTCCTTTGCTCTGGGGTCATCTTGGCTTTTTGCTTTGATTAGCATGCCCCAGTGTATTTTCTGCTTTCTTTTCTTTTTCTTTGTTTTTGCTCATCCATGTCTTTTCTTCTTTACCAGACACTGTATTTAGTGCTCACGACTCAATAGGTTAGAAAGAAGAAAGTTAGGCTCAAATGGTTTGACTAGAGATATGACTTTGAAAACTGGGAAAATAAAGCAAGGATGGCTTTTCATCCTTTTGCAGAAGTTGTGAAAACTTGGTTGAAATGTTCATGCAAATTTATTCAAGAATTTATTCATTCGTTTTATTTTCTTTTTCAGCTTTGCCCCAGTGTGGGGTGACTAGACACAACATGGGTATTTGAATAACATGGTTGAGTCCAAAGTGTTTTGACTAGTGGTTCTTAAATTTATGATGCATGAAGGATGACCTCTCATCCTTTCTTAAATACATGATGTTAAAGCTGGCCTTGGCCCTCAGCTAGTTTTGGCACTTTTTCTCTTTTTTCCTTTTCGTTTATTTTCTCTCAAGGATCATTCTGCCCCAGTGTAAAGCTAGGTTCGGAAGAAAAAAACAAGGCATGGATCAAGAAAAGGTTGCCTTTGGCTTAGTCAAGGTTCTCATGGGAGCAGTATGTTGCACCCGGCTGAAGACACCTTTGAGCAACTAAACATTTTCCCATGATCATGGTTGTGCCAAAAAAGGTGCGGTCTCAGAATGATGTCATCATCAACCCGCCCACTTGCCATTTTTTTTCAAAAAGTATTTTCTTCTCTTTTTTTGTATTTTTTCTTCAAAAGGTTTTTTTTTACAAACGTTTGCATGAAAGTAAAAGCATGTAAAAATATTTACAAAATGACCAATCCTACGAGGGACGGTTGATGCAAAAAGAAAATTTTAACTTAGCCTAGGAATGTTGGACTCGGTGTGGGACCGCATTCGGTGAAGATTTTGGATTCTTGGGAGTTGGTTGTGCCTTGCAACCTTGACTTGCCTCTTTTCTAGCCTGTTTCGCTCGAAGATGCCCCCTTGTGGTCTGGAAGAGGATTCACATCTATGGCAGTGGGTGGTGTCTTGGTAGGAGCAGGAGGGTCAATAGTAATTCTCTTGGCATCAATCAGATCTTGGATTGCATGCTTGAGGGCCCAACACTGATTGGTGGCATGCCCCGGTGCCCCCATGTGGTATTCGCAGATTGCTTTGGGGTCATAGTTCCTCCCTAAATGCTGCATTTGGGTTGGGAGTTATCAACCTCAAGCCTCCCTTCAACAATGTAGGAAGGAGCTCTGCCAGTGTATAGGGAAGTGGTGTGAATACCCTCTGTCTTCTATCTTCCTTTTTCACACACTGCGGTGGTGCTGACCCTATGGGCCTCATGCCACCTGGATGAGTCCGTCTTTGCAGGTGGAGTGGTTCTTGCCTCCATTTATTGGTCTTCTTGATGTTGCCCCAGGTTAGCCTACCTCTATCAATCTTGCCTTGATCGCCCTCAACCCTGTCGGCGATCTGGACCAAGGCACTAAAGCTTGTTGCTTGCTGGACAATCATGTGGGAGTAGTATGGTTGTCCTAGGGTTGAGATGAATAAGCTGGACATCTCTTCCTCCGTTAGTTGTGGGTGCACCATCATTGCATGTTCACACCATCTCCGAGCATAATCCCGGATTATCTCGCCTGCCTTCTTGCTTATCCTCATTAGTTCCACCCTTGTAGGTACAACCTCAGAGTTAAATCTGAATTGTTCAGTGAAGAGGTGTGCTAGGTCTGACCAAGTCCGGATCTGTGTAGAGTTCAAAGTCGAAAACCACTGACGCGCTTGCCCTGTTAGGGACCTCTGGAACAGCTGTATCATTAACTGCTCATCCTTGTTGTACCCCATCATGGCTCTGTAGTATGATTGGAGATGTGCTGTTGGGCAGCCAATTCCGTCGAATTTCTCGAAGTTGAGACACCTGAACTTCGCCAGGAGTCGTATGTCGGGGAAGAAACAGAAATTGTCAACCTTCCTGGCATTGACCTTCTCTTCAGTTCTTGCCATTATGCTCTGAGGTCATTGATCATGGCACTAACTTCAGGTGAGATGCCCCTTGCCTCGACTCTTTGTCTATGCCATTCCTCTTCCTCTTCATGGTTTATCTCCGGGATGTGCGGGAGATGTAGTGCTTCTTCAGGAGGTGGTTGATGCAGCTGTTGATCTTGCGGTGCCGCCAGAGGTGGAACTTGTGGAGGGAAAGCCAGTGGAGGCATAGGATAGACAGGTGCTGGTGGGGCATGTGGTGGCCCTGGCGGTCCCTGCGGCAATTGTTGTGGTTCTCCTGGAGGTTGAGGGATGAGCGGTTGCGGCATCTGCCTGATTAAGCTTTGGAGCAACTGGGTGATTTGCCCCATCTGCTGAGTTAAGTTCATGATTACCAGCTCATCCTCAATCTGGCGCTGAGGCAGAGGCTGCTGCAGGGCTGGAGGTTGTGGTACCGGTGGCTGAGGCACAGGTGCCTCTTTTGGATTCATCATCTCGTGGGACCTTAGCAGATATGGGCTCCGATTAGCAATGGCTGCAACGCTTTCAACCTTGGTAAAACAAAATAAAAATGAAAGACAAAACAAAAAAATGTTAGTTTCTTCCTAAAATGGTTCGCTCCTGTACGAGGGCAGCCGTGGTTTAAAGTGTCGTGTGTGGCAGAAATGGAATGGGCACCGTGATTGATGCGGAGATCAGTGTGCAAGTGCTACTTTTAACAAAAAGGTAAATTTTGCTTTGTGCTGGTGTTGTGAGTGGCGAAAAAGAATCTTCGCACTGTGGATAGTGTTGCAGCCGCGTATGGCAAATGCCGTATTAGGGCCTGCTTGAAAGCTGTGCTATGCCGAGGATTGACAAGGGTAGCCTAAGGGTAAATGCCGTGATTAGGGCCTTCTTGAAACCTATGGTATGCCAGGGGTTGGCAAGGGTAGCCCAAGGGTGAATGCCGTGATTAGGGCCTTCTTGAAAGCTGTGCTATGCCGGGGATTGGCAAGGGTAGCCCAAGGGAGAATGCCGTGATTAGGGCCTTCTTGAAAGCTATGATATCCCGTGTAGGGGAAGGGTAGCTGAAGCTGTGCTATCCCAAACACGAGAAGAGTAGCCCAAGGGTGGTCATCTTGAAAGTTGTGCTATCCCGTGCATGAGAAGGGTAGCCGAAGTAGTGCTATCTCAAACACGAGAAGGGTAGCCCAAGGGTGGATGCCGTTATTAGGGCCTTCTTAAAAGCTGTGCTATCTCGTGTAGGGGAAGGGTAACTGAGGCTGTGCTATCCCAAACATGAGAAGGGTAGCCCAAGGGTGGTCGTCTTGAAAGCTGTGCTATCCCGTGCATGAGAAGGGTAGCCGAAGCTATGCTATATCAAACACGAGAAGGGTGGCCCAAGGGTGGTTTATGAGCTGTGCTATCCTGTGTATAGGAAGGGTATCTAAAAAAGGAATGTTGTGTATAGCAAAATGCATTTAAAATTTTTTTAGGGTGTCGTGAATGAAGCAGTGATTTTTTAAATTTGGTTTTGGTGCCGTGGATGGCAGAGTGAATTTTGAAAATCTTTTATTGGTTCTATGCCGTGAATGGCATATGGATTTTTTTTTGGGAATCTGGTGAGGTGTCGTGGATGGCACCATGTGCTTGAAAGCTTTACTGTGCCGTGAATGGCAAAGGAGTTTGAAAACTTTATGACTTGTGCCGTGCATGGCATAGTGGTTTTGAAAATTTTAGGATTATGCCGTGCATGGTACAATGATTCTTTGGAAATTTTGTGAGCATACCGTAGATGGCACAAGGATTCTGAAAGATCGATTTAAACACTTTTTCGAAATCTTTTCTAAGGTTTTGCCATTTGATGGTCAAAGCCGAAATCATGCCATGACTGGAAAGTTTTGAAATTAGTGCTATGAAGTAGCAAAATTGGGGAACCATTGGAATTGGTTCCCCATGTCATGCCTTGGATGGCATTGCTTCAATTGAAAGGAATATACCCATAAAAGGGCAATTCGATGTTTCTCTTGGATGACAGCACTATATAATCATGGGAAATGGTTTATCTTGAATCATGGGAGATTTCTGCAAATGTACGTCTTGAAAGACGATTTTGATGTAGTTCCGGGGGCCACTTTAATCTGTGTCTTTTGAAAAACAGAGTGGATGTGCGCCTCGGGAGGTGGCTTGCTGTACGCTCAGAGGCGATTTGATTTTGAGAATTCTTTTTGTGCGATTTTCAAAGCAATTTTGACCAAAAGTGTTGGTGTGGTTTTGATTTTGAAATGGGTGTACCTCAATGTGCAAACGGTTCATGCATGTGTAGTAAGGTAAGGGCAAGTGTTGCGGGGCCTACCATCCTCTGACATAGTGTCAAGCAAAATACAAACGAAATTGAAATGTGTGTGCAGTCCTAAAAAAGGGTTGGTACTAGTGAAGGCACGACTCCTAGATGTACTTGTATGAGGAAGCACATCTAAGTCCTGATCAGTCTTTGTCTTTCATTTGTTTTGAAGATTCTCTACTGTCTGATTGAAGGAATGCTTACAACTTGCCAGCAAGGGCGAAATTACTTGAAGCTTAAAAAGCTGGAAAATTGTTCGATCCCAGGGTTGTCGGGAACCCTAGGAAATGATAAAATTGACTTCAGAGGGGGTAGTGAAAGGTCCTAGATCTAGGCTTTCACTGCCCCTGCTCTGATCTGGCTTGCTTTCATCTGCTTTTTCTGATCTGGCCGGCTTTCGTCTACTTGAAGACTGACCCGGACTTAGTGTGCTTCTAGCAGACTCAATGGGTCGAGGCCCATGGCTCACACGACTCAATGCATGGATCTGGGGTGGTTCCCTTGATCAAAGTTAGGTTGGCTTCCTAAATTAGGGCTGAGGTAGCCCATGATCTAGGGTTTACTTAGTTTGATGCAAAAAGGCGGGGGTTACTGCCCCTAATGGGTTCTTGAATTTTAGATGGATTTTACTCTTCTTGTTTCGTCATTCATATCACATTCACAAAAGTCACGGTTTATTCAGAAGTGATAGGTGGGGAAGGATACCCAGCCCGAGACATATGCCTACAAGGGTCTGGACCAGTACTAAACCCTCACGTACTACGGCAAGACACTAGTGGCGCTATAGGAATCCAGAAACCTGGGGAGATGGGTTTACTCTGCATTCCCTGGCAAGCCACGGGAGCGTAGGGCTAATACCATCCCAAAGTCAGTTCATAGGAATCAGAAGGGTGGCTACTAGAGAGGTCTAAGTCTTTGTAAAGAAGATGCAATATTCGCAAAGCAATTCATTTAGGGTTGGATCATTCACGCAGTCTCCCTCGTACGTGTCACCCCACGTAGTTTTTAAAGCAGTAAATCATCGATGGTGTGGTGGGTGCTCGTGTGTGTAGTTGGGTTGAATGCTGTGTCTAAACGGGTGAGTTTTGTTTGGATATTTGATCAGTAAAGGGTTCCTTGCTGTCTAGTTATAGTGAAATGCAGAATTGGCATGAAATATGATGTTCCGGGAGAGTCCCTAGGTAAGTGGAAGGGACACAGGGATCCCACTTAAACTCCACTTACCTTAGGCAATTATCTTGTCCGTTTGATAGGACTCCCCAGAACACGCAGTTGCATATATTCCGTATTTCACTAATGTATAGGTCTTCCAAAACCAATCTATACCCCCTATGTTGACTCTTGCAAACCAGGGTTCAACTGGGTCGAGGGTCCCCAGCGGAGTCGCTAGGCTGTGCGTATGATCGCACGGGTGGGCGTACCTTCTAAAGGGTAATTTAGGATTTTGGAGTCATCACTACCTGATGGGGTGTAGGCAGACACCTGGGTGCCTAGATATTTCTATTAGGCTGGTCTGTGGCTTGAAATTCTAAGTAGGGTCTTGGTTACGGTCCGGGGAAGTCCGTAGACACCCTGATCCACCTTGTCAAGAGACGGGTCTTATGGGTTTCCCTAGTTTGAGTCAACTTGGTCTGTCTACTCATCCAATTCCTAAGCCAAAGCATGTATATTTGGTTAAGTCTTGGTAGGACCACATGTGTCGTGTAGGTCCCTTTAATTGATTTTATCTTTCTTACTCAAGTGATCTGGGTCTGGAGTGTGGACCCCGTTAGAAGGCCCACGGATACCAATTTGGGCTTTAGTGAAAGCCCAAGTCCCATTTGAGGTTATGCAGAATAACCCCTTTCGGCTTTGGTTGATTTTATTTAAGGTTTGATCCAAAGAGTTTAAGATTTATGCTTGGTGGGCCCGGATGGTTTTGTGGGCCCATTGGGTGGGCCACACAGTGGTTGCCATGTTACTTGATTTATCTTTGTTAGATTATTCTTCAATTGGGCTAGGCATGGGCTTGGGGCCCATAACCTAGGTTTCACCTTGTAAGCCCAATGCATTAGGGCTGAGGATAATGGATCCCCTCCTTTGGTTCGTGGGCTTCCCTTGAAGGGAGCTGGGCCCGATAGACCAAAGCCCATGGTCGCAGCCAGACCACACCTAGGCTATCCAGCATGCTACAAATTGGGCTTTGGTGGGCCTCCAATGGTATGGCCCACTCATTTGATTAGATTTGCTTACTTACACTCAAGTTAGTTTATTGGGCTTGGTGGGCCCCGTTGGAAGGCCCACAATGAATCCGGTTGGATCAATATAGTCCAAGTCCCATATTGGGTTTCTGGGTGACCCGAAAACCCTACTGGTTCATTTGGTTTAATGAAAATTGATCAAGAAAGTGGCACAAATAAAAAAGAAACAAAATTTGGAATTCTACAGTGTAGCCGACCAAAGGTGTTGGCTACAAACAAATGCATGTGTAGCCGAGTAGAAATGTTGGCTACAAATAAAGATGTGTAGCCAACCATGGTTGTCGGCTATAAGTAGGAACCTACTGATCCGACCTGAGTTGTTGGATCAGCCCAAAAAAAAATGCTTTTTCGGATTTTCTGAATGGACTTGGGTCTTTAGGCTTCTAAGGGAGTCCTAGCAAGTATGTGGGACAGATGGGTGAACTTGTGGGAGAGATGAAGAGAGCTTGGGAGAGAGGTTGGAGAAGAAAAATGGGGAGAGCCAAAAGTGTCTCCTCTCTCCTACGTATGGGGCTCCATGGGGATTTTAAATAAGGATGATGCATGGGTAGATGCACATGATGCATGGGGGAGAGAGAGAGATGGGATGTATGCATGATGGGATGCATATGCATGGAGGGATGCAAATGGGGGACATGAATCATAAGAGAGAAATAGCACATGGGGTAAATCTTGATATTTGTAGATTAGCCCCTGAGTTATTTTCAAATCAATTTGATATTCACAGATTCATCCCCAGATAATTACAGATATGCCTCCAGATATTTTCATATCTTTCGATATTTATAGATTCATCCCCAGATATACTTTTGGATTTTTACAGATTCTCCCCAGATTATTTACAGATTTGCCCTTAGATATTTTCTGAAGTTTTGATATTTATAGATTTAACACCAGATAATCGAAGATATGGCCCCAGATATTTTTGGATCTTTTGATATTTGCGAATTTGCCCCCAGATATTTTATCTGCTGTTTTTTTGCTACGTGGCAGATTTCTACATTTTTGCCACATGGGCAGTTTTCAGCAATTCTGCCCAGGATCTTAAACTGCTCATAACTTGTTTATCTGGATTCCGATCTGAGCAAACTCAGTTGCATTGGAACTGGGTCGAGCTCCTCTATCCATTGGGACAGAGTTAAGCAGCTGATCTGGTGTTTAGCAAAAAACCAATTTCTGCTCCTCCCCCTCAAGTTTGACCGGCTTGTAACTTCTTCATCCGGATTTGAGCAAACTCGGTTGCGTTAGAATCGTGTCGGAATTTCATAATCATTGGGACGAAGTATGGTGGCCAATTAGCACCTGATCAAAAAGTTAACTTTTGTCCCCTTAGGGTTTGACTTTTCAGCTAGGGTTTTCATTTTAGCACATTTTGGTTTGATCAAAATTTGGGTGCTTACAATTTCATTAAAGTTACTAGCAAGAAAAGAAGAGAGTAGAAAGAAGACTAATAATTGGTAAGCTTAATTAGAGAATTAAATTATCAATAAATAAAGAATAATAATTGACTATTGATTTGCAAGTTTCTGTTGAACTTTTATTTTTAATAACAAACTAATCTAAGATTTCATCATATCTAAAAACCAAACAGAATAAGAGTTTCAATAGTTCAAACATAATTTGAAGCAGAAAGCATAAAGATCAAACTCTGTGGTACCCTCAATGCAACGTGTGCGCACGTCGTGACAGCGCACGGGCAAGGCGCACGGGCGAAGTGCATGCTTCCAGATGGGTAAAAAGGTAATTTGGAGTCACCACTGCCTGATGGGGTGCAGGCGGACACCTGGATTCCCTAAGGATATCTATCTTGGTATGTGGCTTGAGATTCTGAGAAAGGGCTCAGTTACGGTCTGGGGAAGTCCGTAGACACCCCAGTCCGCCTCATCAAGTGACGGGTCCCATTGGCTTCCCTAGTTTGAGTCAGCTTGGTTTTCATTTACCCGATCCTAAGCCAGTATGCCCACTCAGTTCAGGTCTAGATGGGGACCACCAAAATGGTGTGGGTCCCTTTTCTTTTATTCGATTTTTATCTTTTTTTCCAGGTGATGTTGGTCTGATATGGGCCCCGTTGGAAGGCCCATTGGGTACCAAGTAGGGCTTAGATCAAGCCCAATTCCTATTTGGGGTTATGTTGGATAACCCCGTTTATTGGATTTGGTTATGTGGTTTGGGGATTAATCAATTACGCAAAATTGGTGGGTTTACTGAGTTTGACCGCAGAATAGGTGCGGTTTGAACCAAACCGCACATACTGTGCGGTCAGAGCCAAACCGCTCTGTGTATGCGGTTTTGGCACAGAAAGCCCCAAAAGCAGTTTTTTCATGGGGTTTTGGGTTCCTGGGCCTCTTGTGGATTTTCAGTAGTGGTGTGGGCCCCTGTGTGGGCCCACAGTGGTTCTGGGAGAAGGGAAGACCTCCTTTTGGGATTTTTCAACAAAGGAAACGGGGAAAAAAGGCAGGGGGTTGCCTCTTCCCTTTTTGGAGCCACAAGTTATGACTAATCAGGGACCAAGGAGTCCCTGTTGTGGTCTCTTGATTCATGAACCAGCAGACACAAAAATCAATGATAAATATGAACTAATGAGAGCCTACAGCATGCTTGAGTCTTAGGAGATCACCATCCCCATTCTTATACATCTTGCATGTGAAACAACGATACTTGCACTCTAGCTACCACTAAGGAAGGATAGTAAAGCAATTAGGGGTTTAAGCATGCTAAGAAGTACCAAATAGCAGGGTAGGATGGGGGGACTGTTGTTGTCTCCAGCAGCAGTCCATGCACATCATAACAGGGGGATAGGGTATGGGAAGCATGCTTGCTACAATAAAATGGCAGCCCATTACAGGGACGGCCACAACCAAGCTATGAGGGAGAAGGAGCATGTTGAAGACACCAAAAACAGTAAACTAAAGGAGGGGAACATGCTGGAATCATACTTAAAACAATCTTACTAGTAGCATACATCTTCAAAAATGATTAAACACCCCCAAACAGCACCTCATTGAGCAAAAAATCAAATCAGTAAAAAAAAGGAGAGAAAGGGGGGTCACGTGGGGGTACAAGGATCCTCATGCATGGGGAAGCATGCTTCCTCTTAAATTAAAGGAAAACAGCAACTTAAAAAGCCTTAAGACAAGAAAATAAAGCCCTCCCTCATCCTTACTTGGGTGGATGAAAATAGCTCCCCTTACCATGGGAGTGTATCACTTTGGTGGTGCCATGAGAAAGAGAAGAGAAGAGGGAGGGGACAAGAACATACTCAAAAGAGAAAGAAAGATAACATTCAAGGCCTAAGATGACACATACGCTCCAAATGATCTCATTCTCACATATATTGAGCAAAATACAAAGAGAAGCCTTACCTTGGGGTTTTAAGCCCTTCTTGTGGTGTGTAGGCTCCTCCTTGCAGCAAGAACAGTGGCTGGAACCTCCTCCTTCAAGCTCAAACAGCAAGTACCCTCGTTTGGCTTGGATGAGAAAGAGGAGGAAGAGAGAACACAGGGGTCGAATGGGCTCAAGGTGGTGTGGGGTGGATTTCGTACCAAGGATGATGGGGGAGAAGGGGAGGAAACGGCCCAAGAAAAAGCCAGCCTCTTGAAAGTGATCGGATTTTTTATTTATAGAACATAGAGACAAAATCGCATACTCAGTGCGGTTTTGCTAAAATTGAACAGTAACCGCACATACCGTGCGGTTTTGGTCAAAACCGCAGGGTATGTACGGTTTTGTCCCTGTCTTTTCAATAATGATTAGGGGACAAATTGGTCACGCGCAGTCTGACAAACCATGCAACCGTACTGTATGGGCGGTTGACTTTTCGGCACCGCTTGCTCTGATTAGCTCGCGAGGGTGGTGGCTGAAAAAATCAACTACACACCATATGCAGTTGCGAAGCAACCGCATATTGTGTACGGTTGCGGCAAATCTTTCAGATTTGCCTTTTTCTCTCCCCTTCTTTGGTGGAGTTGGCTGCCGAGGCAACTCAGCCGCCCACTTGAACAAATTAGACTTCTCCAATTTTTATTATTTCCCATTTATCTTAATTAGTTCAATTACGATATTTTAACTTTGCCTCTGGGACTGTTTTGCTCATATCTTCTCCATCCGGGCTCCGATTCCAGCAAACTCAGTTGCGTTGGAACCATGTCGGGATTGTCTATCCACTGGGATGAAGCAAGGTGGTCAATTATCACTTGATTAAAAGTCAATTTTTGCCCCCTTAGGGTTTGACCTTTCAGCTAGGGTTTTCATTTTCAGCAATTCTGGGGGTACAAAAATGAGGTGTTGACACAACGATTTACACAGCCCAATAAAAAAACAAAATAAAATAACCAACTAGACCTAAGAGTAGCCAAGACTCTAATCAAAAAATAAAATATATACCCCAATCTTGATTGTGGGAGAATAGCACCAATGCCAATGCAATAGGATTTAAAAAAAGTTACACCAAAAAAAAGGAATGCCAATGTAATTGTTGTGATTGCTTCTTGCCGTTGATTACATTGGCATTTTAGAAAAGAAAAAAATAAAAAGGGTTGGGTTTTATGGATGAATGTGTGAAACAATATACAATAATAATAGCTTAAAAAGAACCAGGAAACACAATGTATCACCCAATACAATGATTTACATGCCAATGTTAAAAAGGAAAAAAAGATAAAATAACTAACTAGACCAAAGTGTAGCCAAATCAAAATTGCAGGAAAATAATACCAATGTTAATCCAATAGGATTTAAAAAAAAAGTTATATGAAAAAAAAATTAAAAAAGAGGGATGCTAATGAAATTGCTGTGCTTGTTTTTTGCTATCGATTACATTGGCATTTCATAAGAAAAATATAAAAGCTTGGGTTTAAGGATGAAAAAGTTAAAAACTAAGTGAAATATTACCTTAAAAAGAACTTGAAAAAAACTTTATTACTCAATACAATGATTTACACGTCAAAGTAAAAACAAAATAAAATAACCAGCTAGACCAAAGTGTGGCCAAAACTCGAATGCAAAAAATAAAACATATACCATAAAAATAACCTCCAAAAAAAATGTAGCACTCAATACAATGATTTCCATGTCCAAGTTAAAACATAATAATAATAAAATAATAACCCGACCAAATGGTAGCTAGAATTCAAATAAAACAATGAAATATATACCATAATTGAAATTGCAAGAAAAGAATACCAATGCCAATGCAATAGGATTTAAAAAAAAGAGGTTATACCACACAAAACAAAAAAGGGTTTAAAAAATAACGTACAAATATATTCCTAATAGGCACTTGATATCAGTTGCAAATGCTTAATGTTGTTTCTAAAAAAAAATTACGTTTGATTAGTCGCAAGTGCCTAATGTCGATTATGGACTCTTGGCACTTACGACTTTGTTATTAGTGCCTAATGACTTTGGTATTAGGCACTTGAACCAATACATATCACTTACTACATAGAAAAATCAACATTGGTATAAGTAAATGTGAAGGCTTTGCAAAATTGTATTACTAAAAAACATCGCTAAAAATTGACATTAGTATCAATTTCGCAAAGCTTTTACCGTTGCGAAAGCTTTCGTACTTTCGCATTTGTGAAAGCTTTCAAAATTTTTGTATCTCTTAAACGATTAGAAAACTCAGCTTTGGTATCAACTTCTCAAAGCTTTTGCACTTGCGAAAGCTTTGCAAAATTGTATTGTTAAAAAACAAAAGCACTAAAAATCCACAATGGTATCAATTTTCGCAAAGCTTTCGCACTAAAATTGTTGTATCTCTCAAACGAATAGAAAAAATCATCATTGGTGTCAATTTCAAAAAATCTTTCACACTTGCAAATTTGAAATTAGGCAGTTGAACAAATAAATATCATTAATACATAAAAAAAATCAACATTGGAGGTTTGAAGGCATGCAAATTGACATTGGAGGTGTAAAAGAAATCGACATTAGGCACTTATGACATTAAAGGTGTGAAAACACTTAAAGATTGGCATTTCTTTAAATTATATATATATATATATATATATATATACATACATACATACATACCTTCAATTAGTGAATAATAACCGTATCAATTTTGAAGGTGTGAGGATAAGTAAAGGGAAGCTAAATGAAGGAGAAATCCACACAAAAAAAAGAGTCGGTTAGGGAGTACATTAGGTTTTGCTAACTTTCAGTCATGCAAAATCTTAGTCAGGTTAGGGTCTCACAATCTTTTAGTTGTAGATAGATCTATTGTAGTGGCTAAGTAAATGCATGAGGAGGAGGGATTTAATTATATATAACCTTTTAATACTAATAATACTCAATGTAAATGTAACTAGGTATACGACAAGTTAGATTGCAAGAAGAACCTTTGGTCAGTCGCTGCTTCAGTGATTCAGGTGTGAAGTGTATGAAGATGTGACAATTGCTTTGATCAATCATCTTGAAGAAGACGATTGAAAGGCCAAGAGCACATCAAGATGGCTGAAGAAGTCCAAGAGCACATGATGGTTGAAGAACATGAACAAGATGGTTTTGGTGTACGATGCTTGACGAAAGTGTGAAGATGGTACAATCACCACTAATTTTGGCCCTTAAGGTTTTGGTTTTGGTGCTCAAGATTGAAAACTCACGAACAAGGCAAGCTTGAAGAAGAAGGTATTGTTCGTGTTTAGGAGAAGGGCATTTGGGTAAACATAAACAAGGGCAAAATGGGTAACTGAATGTCTAAAAGGGCATTATTGTCCATCAACAATAAATCGCCACTTGTTTTTGATTGTTTTGAAAAAGTACTCCTAAAAATCGATTTCACCAAAGTGGGTGACTGAATCTGAATTATTATCATAAAGTATCATTAAAAAACAATTTAACCTTGAACATTCTCATTTCCATCCGCCGGCAACTACAGACTAAAAAAAGGGAAAATTATGGAAAAGGGTCACTTTTGGCCGATATTTATAAAAACATGCCATTAAGATGTCGAATTGCAGAAAAGAGCCACTTTTTGTCGATAATTAACTTAAAGGGTCACTTGTAAAAAATAATTAGAAAATAGTGTCATTTTATTGTAGACATACTGTGCTCGAGTCCACATATGATGCGCTCACATCTCACGTAGAATATGCTCGTGTCCCATATAAGATGAGCTTGTGTCTCATGTGATAACCTTGAGTCTTATGTATAATGAGCTTGTGTTCCAAGAAAATGATCCTCAAATTTAATTATTTTTTAAAGTGATCTTATAATTTAATTTTGATGGACTTTTTTATAAATATCGACAAAAAGTGGCCATTTTCTATAATTTGGGATCTTAGTGACATGTCTTTATAAATATCGATATCGACAAAAGTTGACCCTTCTCCATAATTTTCCCTTAAAAAAAAGCTTCTATACCGTCAAAATAGTACGATCCAATAATAAATAAGAGAGATTTTATTACTTTGTGGCCATAGTCTTATTTATCAATACTTATTGCGTTCAACAAACAAACTACTTCTGTAGATGATTTTGTTGCTGTATGGTGAATGGGGTTAGAGGATCCTACTTAATGCTTCCCTTCAAAATTTGCCATTGAGTTTTAGTGCGTGATTATGGGATTATATCAAACAACATTTCAATTTTTAATAGAACATATATATCAATTCGTTTCATATATAGTCAATCAGAAATTTGTAGAACTTTTACACTTATTTTTTAGGCTCTTACAAAATCATAAAGAGAAGAGAAAAAGAAAAAAAAAATTGAAAAAAAGAGAGGAAGACGAAGAACCATTATAAATACCAAACAAATATGGAATTCTCTTTCTAGATTATGATGATCAACATGGAAACAACACCAATAAAATAATGAGCCACCCACTATCATTCCAATCTTATTGTTTAATCACTTGTCATCAACTTCAAGTAGCATTTGTTTCTGCTTCTTTTGCTGCCTGTAGAGTCCGTAGAAGTAGGAGGTGAAGCCCCAAAGGCAAAGAACCATAGACATGACCTTCTCTCCTGTCAATTTCTCACGGAAAGCAACCACTGACGTAATCTGTGTAACGGGAAGTAACACGGCAATGAAAATCCCAGAAGTCAAAGACGAAGTAGAAAAGACGAGTCCAAATTGGCCGAGTACAAACAATTGCCACACCACCGCGCTTAAAGCCAGAATAATGTAGTACTTCGTGGGGCCAATCGCAAACTCACTTGCTTCGGTCGATATTGCCTGAAACAAACACAAAACAAAGCCTGGTTAGTTGGATTGATTTGTTTAGATTTTAGAGAATAACAAAGTAAAGGCAAAGTAGCATCGATTTGACCAACAATGTGAACACCAACCAAATTAGAAAAGACATTTCTTCTTACCTGGAAATCCTTTTTTACAAGCATTCCGACAGTGGAAAAGATCAAACCAACAATGTCAACACCAACCAAGTACTGCAACACCACCGGAAAGGATAAGGCCTTGCCGGCCTTAGCAAACCCAATTTCACTCCATGGTAACATCAACCCATTCAGTGCAGCGGTGGTGAGGGTCAGTAGAAACCCTAACAAGTACTGGGCTTTAGATACACCAGGTAGCCGGTCACCGTTCTTGCTCACACCTAACAGGACTGCACCGGAGACCATCAACACAATCGTGTTAATGATGTAAGGAGTGAACTTCTGCTTCACCATAAAGAAGGCAAAGAAGGCAGTGAAAACCAGGCTGGTTGACATGAGAAGTGTTACAGTCGAGATAGGAAGGAACGACAGGCCATAAGTGTAGGTGAGGGAGATTATTCCAGACATGACGCCTGTTAGAATACTGAATAACATAAGCTTGGGGGGAGCAAAGCACTGGGCGCCGGATTTCCGGTCACGGAGATAGAAGTATATGATTGGAATAAACAAAATGGGGAAGCCTGCAGATTGGATCCAACTGGCCATCCATCTCCGGCTACCGCCGTGCATGTAATAGAGCCTGCTAAGCGCCGGCCCGCCGGTGTTGCCGACGGCGAGGAAGGCAAAGTTCATTAGTGTGATGCCCCATTTGGCAATGAGGGACGCTGCTGAGCTCTTGGTTTTGGGGTTGTTCACACTGGGGCTGGATTGTTGTTGTTGTCGTAGTTGCCCAGCTGGGGATCCATTCTCAACTGATTCAATGTTCATGGCCATTACTTCTCTCTCACTAATGGAGAAGGATAGTGATTAGTGAGAAGAGAATACTAGGAATCCCTCTCTCTCGCTGTCTTTCACTGCTAATGAGCTGAGATGAGTTGATTGCTTTCGTTGAGAATCTGGTGCGGTTTATATGGAAGGAGGAGAGAGAAGTTTCAACTGTCTATACTATAGTCAATTACCCATATATCTAACATAAAACGCCAATCTGGACCGTGAAAGCTGACGGAGCTCGTTTTCGCACCTTTTCATACTGAATAATATTATCAGAACAATGTGTACGTTTTAGCACCTAATTCTTTTTGCAATAAAGTAACATAAGCCATCACAGTCCTGCTGTAAGAAGTACTAAAAGAAAATGAAGTATAAGGGATGAAATTGTCATTATTCTTAGCTTGCAGTGATATGTGTAGCTTGAATTAGATGTTGTCACGTGGAACATCTGGTTGTTAGAGATTTTTGCTTGTTTATAAACATAAAGAGGTTTTTATTGTTTAAAAAATATTAATCGTCAGATGCTTTACGTGACAACTGATTCAATTTGCTCGGATCCTTAGAAGAGCACATTCGTAGACATTTGGATATTATCTTCGTCAAAATCCTTTACATGCATATGTTCTTGCTATAGATTTTAAGAATGGTGCATTTAATTCAGGAGAAAATTTAATATATATATATATATATTATCTTACAGTGATAATTTTGTTAATATACACAAATCGTAGCATTCATTATAAAAATGGACCGCCCTCGACAATTTGCATTATTAAAATATTTCCTTAAGTCAAACTTGGGTTATGGTTCGTTGAACTTAATTAATTACTTTTGATAATTGTTTCTTATAATTCTACCTAATTAACTACAGCATTTAATTAAGACAGAAAAGTATGGAAAGTTCAGTCCAATGCATCATGTGTGAACGTTTATAATATTTTAGTAAATAATTCACATGTGAATTTCATTTTGGATAATTCCTTTTGTTTAAAACCTTTTTTCAATGCGACTTCTGATCATGTTGCTGCGCATCTACTCGGAAAAAGGGGTGCCCACCCCACAAGAGTTGGTGCCATTAGACCCTGTCAAAACCTTAACCACATGTAATTTTTTTTTATCAATTCTCGTTTTATAATTATAGTGTTATATGCGGCTAGTAAACTGTGAGACATGAAAATGTCACTTAGATGACTTCCGATATCATCACGTGGGGATTGATAAAAATAGAGAATTGCCACCATTCAAGTTAGGGTGTGAATGGACACCAAAGGGATCATAAATGCAAATAGAGCCAAAGTAGCTCTAATTCAAAGGTAAATCCAGAGATCAGGTAAGGAGAATAGGTTATGAACAGGGGAAGGTGTTAGGCACCCCGCTCATCCGTACAAGACGGTTGTTATATGCTTATTCATGCTCAAAGATTGTTTGCTAGCTAAAATTAACAGAGTGCTTGAAATTAAGCACAATGTGTGTGATTCCTCCATATGAATAATCCAATAAACTTGGACTCTCTTTATGGACATATCACTTCTAGAACTTCATGAGTGAATAAAAATGGGAGTAAAACTTGAAGGAAACCGAGCCAAGGCAAATCTGGAAAAATCAGATTATAAAAACTTGAAAACTTGGATTGATCATAAATCAATTGATTTAAATTCAAACAAAATGAGACCAAGGCCATTTGAAAGCTGGCATGAAGTAGAATATTCGGTAAAAAATTCAGCTCATTCCAATTTAAAACAAGGGAGATATACTCTATTGAAATCTGCTGTTATAACTCAGAAAAAGCGGCGAGTAAGCATTTTTGAAACTCTATTCGTGGAGTTTGGCTCCATATAAATCCATAAAAACTTGCATGGATGAAGCATGTGGTGCCATCTTTTAGACAAAATAGGCCTTGCACCAAACTCCATTCATTTGTGACTTGTGTGACCTCTTGAACATGCCTTGAGGATCACAGATTAACCCAGAACTCTGTTACAAAGCAACTTTGAGTCAATCAAGTACCCAAGCCACAAAACAAAACAAAATCTTGTGAAACCTGTTGGAACTGAAAATAGACTTTTCAATGAAAACATAGAGATATAAATCACTTGAAATTGATTAAAAATGAGCAAATGGTGCTCAATCAAAGTGGCTAGTTCAACAATCTGGACTGAACTGACATGCCGACTTTGAATAGGTGGTATCAAAAATTGGCTCCATAAAAATTGATGAAAATTTCCAGATATAAACCAGACAGTCTCATCTATCACTTGTTTTTAAAATAACTCAAAAATTCATCCGGATGATGAAGTTATGAGCATTCTAAGACATGCTACAGATGCTGTCCTATTTTTGAAAACCTTGAATAAAAGGGGAAAACCAGTGCAAGTGAATTCGACCAAAACAACTTAAAAATCATGAAAACCCTCTCATGAAGTCCTAAAAATTTTGTTCTAGGCCTGGGATCTCAAATTTTCCATATTGAGCATATAGAATCCGAGATCTAGCCCATTTGATGAAAACAGTGAAAAGTGTGTGAAGAAGTGTTGAAAATCATATTTCTAGGTGAAAACAAAGATCAAATGCCATAGATCATAATGTTTTCTCCAGATTCAAATAACACAAGTAATGAACACACAGAAATAATATGCAACTCATTCAAAGTAGGTTCTAGCCTAAAGGATCCATTCCATCTTCTTTTTTCCCAAGCTCTCTCTTCACGTTTTACGGCTAGAGAGGATTCCAAGGTACTTTGGAAGAGGTTTGGGGCTACAAAAAAACACAAACAGCCTTATACTATAGAAAGGGAGAAGATGGGAGTTGAGAAATTTAGATAGAAAGCTGGAAAATCAAATGGAGCTTTACCTAGGTAGCTTGAACACTTGAGGCAGCAATCCGGCAGAGTTTTACTTCATCTTGCAGAGCTTCAAAGCATCAAATTATCATCCCTTTGCAAGAGGAGGACCCCTCTATTTATAAGCATAGCTAAGGGTAGAAAAGTCCCAAGGGTATGCCCATAAACCCTTCAAGATTATTCTAATTCAAGTTAAAGGCTTGAATTGGAGTAATTTCGCAGGTTTCTGTGAGACATGGATTCGTCATCTCGGATGACTTCCGATATCGTCACGCGGGGATCTATAAATGTAAAGAGTCACCACCATCCATCTTAGGGTGTGAATGGGCACCAAAAGGTTCATATATGTCAAATAGAGCCAAAGTAGCTCTAAGATGAGGAAAAATCCAGAGATTGGGTACGGGGAATTATTTATGAGCGGGGGAAGGTATTAGGCACCCCCACTCATCCGTCTAAGACGGTTACCACATGTTTGCTTATGCTATAAATTGTTTGCTAGTAAAATAAACAAAAAGGTGCTTAATAAGCACAATGTGTGTGACCCTTCCACATGAGAAGTCTAATGAGTTTAGACTCTCTTCGTGGATTCATCACTTCTAAAACCTCATGAGTGAAGCGAAATCCAAGTAAAAATGAAGAAAATCAAGCCAAGGCAAATCTGGAGAAATTTGGTCAAAAGAGCTTGAAAGCTTTGGTAAACCATAACTCATTCAATTTAAATCTAAATCAAATGAAACCAAAGCCATTTGAAAACTGGTATATATTAGAGTATACAGTAAAAATTTCAGCTCGATCCGATTCAAAACTAAAGAGAAATCCACATCTGAAATCTACTGCTATAACTTGGAAAAAGCGATGAGTAGGCATTTTCAAAGTCCTATTCGTGGAGTTTGGCTCAATAAAATTCCATAAAAATTGGTATGGAGGAAGTATGTAATGCCCTCTTTCCAAATAAAAAAACCTCACACCAATCTCTATCCGGATATGACTTGTGTGCTCTCTTGAACAGGCCTAAAAGACCACAGATGAGCTCTGGACTATGCCAGCGAGCACCTCTGAGTCAATTGAACACCCAAGGCACAAAACAGATTGAAATCTGCTGAAACCAATTGGAAATGAAAATAGACTTCTCAAAGAAAACTCAGAAACTGGAATCATAGGAAACGGATTAAAACTGAGCAAATAGTGCACCATCAAAGTGGCAAGTTCAGCAATCTGGACTGAACTGTCTTACAAACTTTGAAGAGATGGTGTCACAAATTGGCTACATGGAAGTGGACGAAAATTTCCAGATATTAAATAGACACATCCATCTATCACATGTCTTTGGAATCACTCAAAAATTCATCCGGAGGATGAAGTTATGAGTCTTCCAAGACAGGCCACAGATCTGTCCTGTTTTGAGGTTTTTTGAAGAGGAAATATAGAAACCAGTGCATGTGTGCATGTGGATTCGACCAAAACCCCAAAATCAACAAGAAATCCTCTCATGAAGTTCTAAAACTCATTTTAAGGCCTAGGACCTCAGATCTTCCATATTGAACATGGAAAGCCCGAGATCTAGCCCATTTGATGAAAATAGTGAAAAGTGGGTGCAAAAATGTGGAAAATCACATTTCTATGAGAAAGTTGGAATCCATGGCTATTGAGAGCATGGATTCACATCTTCTCCAAATACAAAATTGATCAGAGAAGCATTCAAGGGCTCAAAATAACCATAGAGCATGCTTGCACATCATCTGAGGGTTCTAAACCTAGAGGGTCCATTCCACCTTCCTTTTCCCCAGGCTCTCTCTTCACGTTTTACGGCTAGAGAGGATTCCCAGGTACTTTAGAAGGGGTTTGGGGTTGCAAAAATACACACAGGCCTTACACTACAGAAAGGTAGAAGATGAGAGATTTTGCTAGAATGTAAAAGGGAAGCAATATCTCAAATAGGCCTTACCTTAGTAGCTTGAGCAATTGAGTAGCCAATCCAGCAGAGGTTCTCCTTCTTCTTGCAGAGCTTCTAAGCTTCAGATTGTCAGCCATTTGCAAGAGGAGGGCCTCTCTATTTATAGGCCAAGTCAAGGGTAGAAGAGTCCCAAGGGTAGGCCAAAAAGGCCTTCTAGATTATTCCAATTCTCTTCCAAGGCATGAATTGTTGTAATTCAGCAAGTTTCGGAGGGTGAAATAGGGAGTTCAAGTCCCTAATAGAGAGGTAATATGCGTAAATAAGGCCCAGAGATCGAGCCATTTCGCAAAGCCTCGAAACAGCCAAAACCGCATACTCAGTGCGGTTTCTACAGAACCGCCACTTAAAGTGCGGTTTAATACAAAATCGACCAAACCGCATATACAGAACGGTTCAATTCAGTTATGCTTTAATTGAGTGCTGGACACGCGGCCTAACGGCTGAAGCTTCTTGAAGCCACGTGGCCGCCAGCGCGACAAGCAAGGACCTGAACCGTGCTGTCTGTGCGGTTGCAACCGCACATACAGAGCGGTTGAAACCGAAATTATAAAAAACCGCACACACAGTACGGTTGGCACTGATTTTGAAAGTTTTTGAAAGTTTGACATATGTCAAGGCTCAAATAAGACCTTTGGAGCCCTTCTTAGTTAATCTCTTATATTGGGGTGCAATTTGGGGTGTCTACAGTTTCAGAGGGTAAAACAGGGAGTTCAAGTCCCTAAGAGAGAGGTAATATGCGTAAATAAGGCTCAGAAATCGAGCCTTTTCGCAAATGCACGAAACAAGCAAAACCGTATACACAGTGCGGTTTAAGCCAAACTGTCACTTTGTATACGGTTTCAATGCAAATTCACCTCAACCGTATATACTGAGCGGTTCAAATTCAGTTACACTCCTAATGATTGTTGTTGATGTGGCCTAACAGCCAAAGCTTCTAGAAGCCACGTGGCAGCTCACGCAAGAAGCATGAACTTCAACCGTGTTGTATGCATGGTCGCAACCGTATACACAGGGCAGTTGAGACCAAATTCTCAAAAACCGTATATACAGTGCGGTTAGCACCCTTTTTGAGTATTTTTGAGTTTTTGACACATGTCAAAACTCAAATAAAACATTTAAAATTCATTTTGATTGTCCTCTTACATCGAAGTGCAATTTGGGGTGTCTACAACTGTCCCCTCTTCGCTGGAATTGGAACCAATTAACAACGGAGAGCAAAAAAGACCCGCAAATTGTGCCTTCCGAGATTGTGTCCAAATAATCATGACTTGCAAGAATTTCAAAGTATGATTTTTGGAAAAAGAATTTGTTTTGAGGATATGCTGAAAAGTCCCTAACTTTAAGAGGAAAATCCTCTTCTCGCATCTCACAGAGCACTCATGGCTATGAAGTGAGATTTGAGCAAATTTTTAAAACAAAAGTTGGTAAGATGGTGGTTCTTGCATTTCGCAATCAATTTGAACACAAACCCCTCAATAGAGATGAAAAACATTTTAAAAATTCATTTTTTTGCGCTAATCGTACTGTGTATACAGTTTTTGGCCACTTCAGTTTCAATCGCTCTGTCTGTACGGTTTTCTAGGTTGCATATAATCGAGACCGCGACCGCGACTCTTCGCTTTACCTTTGCAAAACCCTTGAACACCGGTGTTCGCCTTCTCCTCTTGCGACCACGGCTTTCCTCCGGTCCTTGATTTCTTCTTCTCCGGTGACATCACTTCCGGCGACGGCAACACCCTCCGACAGTTACTTCTTCCGGTGGCATTGTTCTTCTCCGGTGACGTCGTTGTCCCGTAGAGCTCAGCGACGACTCCAACAATCCTATACTTCTGTTGCTCTTCACTCGCTGTTTGATTGTGTGCTAGCACAACTGGTGGAGCTTAAACAGTGACCTAGCTGCCTTCGATTGGAGCCCTGGTGAGGCAAAGATTCAATCTTTCCTGGTAAAATCCCCTGCACTTTAACTGAGACACGTAAGTGGCCAACCCCTTATTTTTCTTGTGAGCAATCAATCCGAAAATTTATGCATGGATTTCATGACTAATTGCTGATATACTTTTGATGCTTAGCCTACTTTGGACTATTTGCTTTTGATTGAACAAAATCCCCAAATTTTGTGTTTGCTCATTGCCTGCGTCGATCTGTACTCAACCATGGCCTGTATTGCTCTGATTTTTGGCATGATTTTGGTTATTTACTCTTGATCGAGAGGGACTCTCCCAAATTGAGTGCTTGTTTATGGTCTAATTTTCTGCTCCACGAATTCAAACCATTTAGGAACCTTGAATCATGGACTCTTGGTTTCAATTGCTGTTGTTCTTGACTCATGTTTGGCCTTGCCTTTTGCTTTGTTCTCGGACATCCTGCTGCTGATTCCTCATTGATTGCCTTTGTCAATTCAGCATGCTTCATATGGCCATCCTATTTGGGCATTATTGTATATACTTGTGTCATGCTTTCTTGCTGATTTTTCTGAGCATTTGCTTTTCTTTTAACATGTTTTGACTTATTGCCATGTAGATGCTTGATCTTGACCTGTTTGAATCTATCCCTGAGGTTCTACTGGGTCATTGAGACTAAATTCCTTTGATTAAAAAGAAAACTTGTTTAAGTTGAACACTTGTATGCCTTGAACGATTCACATTTCTCGATGACTTTTCTTTATTACCAGAATCCCCACATGAATAGGCTTAGGCAGTTCTAGGTTAGTTTGGTCATGCCTTGATCGCCCTTAATGCTGCCTTCCCTTGGTGAACCTGAAAATAACAAATTTAGCATTTTAGGGATTTTAGGCAATTTGTAAGCAAATTAGAATGCGGAAATGTATCAGGAGTTCTAAAAACTCATTTCAACTCCCTTCTCTTCTTTTTTTTTTCATCATATAAGAAGGATATATAGGAAATTCATCTCCTGTATATCATTCTTATATATAAAAAAAGTAATGAAAAATATTAACGATAAAGACTTCTAAAAATTTTGGAAAATAAAAGAGTCAAATCCTGATTCGGTGAGGCACTTTTGAAGTGCTTCTTCCGATTTCCTTTTTCCTGCAATTTGAGCAAATTAATTAGATGTAGAACAAAAACAGTAAAGAAAACCTAAAAAATAAAATAAAGTAAACAAAATCATGATCTTTAAATGTGAACAAGACAATATAGAAAGCCTAAAAAATTATGACTTTAAATATAAAGAATATAATGAATTTCTTCCTGTAATTTGATCCTGTAGATGGCCCGCACCCGTTGCGCTTCTCGGAGTCCCGTAGATGAGCCATCATCTTCGAGGGTTCAGAGAGATCCAGACGATGTGGCATCATCCTCTAGGGCCGAGCAGGACCCTAATCTCTCTTCTCCCAGCAGTCTGGAGGTCTCAGATTCAGATTCTGGAGCATCTGGGGGTTCGCGAGAGCCGAGCCCTGAGGTACTCCCTTTTTCCTTTTTTTAAAACAACAAAACCTCCCTTTCTCATGACCCTCAACCTGACCCCTTTTTGTTTGTACTTCTAGCCCATTGCTGAGGCCCAGGGTTGTGGCAGAGCTCGTCGCAGGGGCAAAGCAGAGGCCTAAGAGTCTCGAGTTGCGATCCCTGCTGTGCGCACCTGATTTCCGTCACACGACGAGGCGCATGCAAAATGATGCGTGCCTAGGAATTGTTTGGAGTCGCCACTGCCTGATGGGGTGTAGGCAGACACCTGGGTGCCTATTTTTGTCTATTAAGGCTTGGTCTGCGGCTTGAGATTCTAAGCAAGTTCTCGGTTACGGTCCGGGGAAGTCCGTAGACACCCCGGTTTGCCTCGTCGAGTGACGCGTCCCATAGGTTTTCTGGTTTTGAGTCAACTCAGTTGGTTTCACCCCATTCCTATTCCAACATGCACAGTTTTGGTTAAGTCTGGCGGGACCGCCAAAGTGGTGTGGGTCCCTTTACTTTGATTTTATCTTCTTAGCTTAGAGTGATCTGAGTCTGAACGGGCAGGCCCCATTGGAAGGCTTGCAGATCCCTTGGTGGGCTTGGTTAAGCCCACATGTCCCCTGGTGGGCCTCAGTCTAGCCTGAGAGGCCCTTTGGGCTTTGGTTCAATGAATTTATTTTATTTTGAAATTCAAGTTTGATTGTTTAAGTGGATTTTCATGCCAAAGTGGGCTGGGATTGCTTTGTGGGCCCTTGAGTGGGCCACACAGTTTGGTTGCCAAGTGATTTTGAGATTATCTTGATTAACTATACCAAAATGGGCCAGGTTTTGGGCTTGGAGCCCTTTACCTGGGCTTGGGCATGAAAACCCAAGGCTTCTTGAGTTAGGGTTTGGAAACCCTAAGTTGGTTCGATTTAATGGGTTTTAGCGGGCCCGATCGTCCCTACCCGCAGTCTCGGCCAAACCAAGCCTAGATCTAAACATACATGCTGCCCCAGTTGGGCTTTGGTGGGCCTCCAATGGTGTGGCCCACTCATTCGGTTAACTTTATCTTGATTTATCAAAAAAAGTCTGTCAGGCTTGGTGGGCCCCGTTGGAAGGCCCACCGGGAATCAATTTGGACCGGGTCGGTCCATGGCCCATCTTGGGTTTCCGAGTGACCCGGAAACCCTTCTGGTTCATCCGGATTGATCAAACAAACCAAAAAATCAGCACAATATCACAAAACAGCAAAATTAACATCCTGGCCGTGTAGCCGACCTGAAGTGTCGGCTACACAAAATCTTTTATAGCCGACAACCTTGGTCGGCTACACATAAAGAACAGGGTAACCAACGACTTAGGTAGGCTACAAGCAAAATCTTTCTGATCTAACCTGAGTTGTCGGATCAGCACAGAAAAGTGGTTTTTCCGAATTTTTGCTATGGGATTGAGTTTCTGGGTCGTCTAGGATGTTCTAGGGATTGTGTAGGCTCCTGTGTGAGCCCACATTGGTTCAGGTGAGAGCCACTTGGCTTCTTTTTTCCTTGGGGTTTCAAGACCAAATACTAAAGGAAATGGGTGGGGGTTTCCCCACCCCCCCCCCCCCCCCCCTCCTTCTTCTTCTTTCTCTTGTGCTAAAACCAGCAACTAAACAGGTATCGAGTGTCCCTGTTTTGGGTATCTCATATTTAAAAGGAAACAACCATGATACACAAAGTAAACCAATGAGACATGTTATGCTAGACACACTTTGCATACACCCTACACCAAGCTAAATAGTAGCTAAAAAGGGATAAAAGTCATTATGAAAACACACAAAACAACAAGAAAAGTCAGGTATTTACATGGTCCTCCAGTAACCCTACGCATGCTTCACATAGTGACCAATTCATGCACACATAAGATGACAACTAGGCCATGCATAAACGATAATAAGGAGTGAACTTCAGCATGCGCCACACATGGTTTTCCATGTGATAATATCAATCTAAAACCTAAAGAAGGGAATAGAAGGGGGGTTACTTGGGGGATACATTAGACTTGCTCATATGAGGAACATGGTCCTCTTTATGATGAAAAGAAAACCCAATAAACACCAGCAAACTAGTGGCCGAATGGTGGTTGCATGACCACTTTCCAATCACCCAAACCACTTTCCATCCTCTCTCTTTATACTACCAAATGCCTTACCATTCTTGCCATACGGGGACAACCACTCCTAAAATGGCCTAAAAGAGACTAATGGAGGGGGGAAACATGCTTGGAACCATGGGAACAACACATACACAATGAAAAAGTGAAGCAACATGCCTTGATCATTCTTATTTTAACATATGTTACATAAAACCTGGTGGGGAATCATACCTTGAAGTGTAAGACCCTTGTGGAGATGTGCTTGAGCTACTTTGTGACACCACAGTCCTTGGGCAGCACCTCCTCCTCTCCAAATGATCTCCAAGAGCTCCTTCTTCTCACTTGAATGTGGTGGAGAATGGTGGTGGAGGGCTTAGCAAGCTATGAAGAGAGCTTGGGAGAGATGGGAGAGAAGAACAATGGGCAAACAAAAATTTGCTCAACCCCTAATGCATCCCACCCCCTCCCCTTTTATAGGAGAGGTTGCTTAAGGGTTAAGAAAGACCAATTTTTAAATATTTTATCAAAAGTGACTTTTTTATTATTATTTCTTACTTGTGACTTATTACTTTTGCTTAATGGTTAAGAAAGACTCTTTTGTTAATATTTTTTACTTAGGGGGTTAAGAAAGACTTTTTTTGTTAATATTTTTGTTTACTTAAGGGTTAAGCAAGGGGGACGTCCACATGGCACAGTTTGCCACGTGGACAGTTTATTTTTGACCAAGGATTGCCCATAACTCTCTCATTTGAGCTCCGATTTTGGCAAACTCAATTGTGTTGGAACCGGGTCGACATCCTCTATCCACTGAGCTAGATTTTAGCAGCAAATTCGGGGTTTAGCAGAAAATCAACTTTCAGCTGCCCCTCAAGTTTGACCGCCCGCAGAACTTTCATCCGGACTTCGATTCCAGCAAACTCAGTTGCGTTGGAACCGTGTCGGGATTCTTTATCTACTGAGATAAAGCAAGGTGGCCAACTATCACCTGATCAAAAAGTCAACCCTTTGTCCCCTCGGGGTTTGACTTTCTGCCAGGGTTTTCATTTTTAGCACTTCCAGGGGTGCAAAAATAAGGTGTTTACACTTGCTGAGATTGCTGCCCAGATTCAAGATACTTCTCTTCTTCATGATCTGAGGATGAATCCTTCAGCAGGCGTCAGGGCTGATATTCCCTTAGTCTATCCTGCTTCCCATTGTTGCGAGTGTTGGGCTCTTTTTGCCAAGACGGTGGTGAGATGTTCAACTGCTTTACGCCAAGAGATGGGCCGTTTTGGGTTTGGCCCTTTCATCACCATTACCAGCATTCATCAGGACCGTCCTTTGATAGTAGCTATGATGGAGCGGTTCTTCCCAAAGACCCTGAGCTTCCATTTTCCAGACATAGAGATTGGGATTCGTCCCCCTGACTTTGCTCTCATTACTGGGATCAGGATGACTAGAGATGTCATCACTGAGTTCATCAGGTCGGCTGATTTGGAGATTACCGAGCTCTTGGGGTATAAGGAGATGCCAGTGGAGGCATGAGATAGCAGCCTGATCACCCGTCTATCTCGGACCTAGCTGAAGGATACTTTCCTCGAGAGGAGATATGACACTGTAGAGGAGGTGCATCCTAGCTTCCCAGTAGCCTTCCACTTCCTCTTCCTACTGATGATGGGGTCTTGTTTTTGCTTGGAGGATACTACCTCAGTCAGCCCCCACTTCCTGAGTCTTTTTAGAGATTTACCTCGAGCGAGGGACTACGCTTGGGGCCAGCTTGTCTACGGCACCCTATTAGCGGGTCTGCGGCGAGTGGTCTCTGGTCTGTCCTCTCCTCGAGGTGCAGGAGTTGGCTGCAAGTTTTTCTAGCCTTTTCTACAGGTATGACATTCATTTTATTTTTCTTCTTCTTTTTCTCTCTCTTTTTTTTTTCTAATTCTTCTCATCTTTCTTTGTTTTTCAGTTTTTTGCTCGGGTCTATGTACCCCACTTTCGCCTGACTTCTACGCTACCTGAGGGGACCTTCCCTGTGGCATGCATGTGGAGTCAAGTTCAGCGCGACTCTAAGAAGAGTCGCCCTAGGTTAGCCAGGGCCCATCTGGACAGGACCTTCCGGGGGGGTAAGCCTTTCTGCCCTTCTTTTATCAGTTCTTATTTTCTTTCTTCTGATTCAATAATCTAATATGCATTTTTGGTTTTCTTTCAGCTGTCTGTTCCACGCCTGGATAGCATCCATGATGATTTGGCTTTCCAGCCCTTTGTGGATGAGGCGTCTGCTCTAGATCAGCGACGTCAAAGGTACCCATTCTTCATCGGGTAGTTAGGTAGCATCTGGTACCTCGGTGAGCGATTTTACTTCCAGCACACTGGCGAGCCGCGGATCCCTATAGCTCCTCCAGATACGGTACCCGTCATCCCTCCTGGTCCCTTCGACCCGGCTGTGAGACATGGAAAAATCACCGGGATGATTCCCCCTCCATCAACACACGGGCTCAACGTAAAAAGTGGGAGAGTCGCCACCATTCAAAATTTTGGGGTGAGAATGGACACCAAAAGATTAAAAATAGGCAAAAATAGCTAAAAGGCAAATTCTAGAGTAAAAATAACTCTACTTGAAATTCAAATCCAAAGATGGGTAAGGGGATTATATTATGAACGGGGGAAGGTATTAGGCACCCCCATCCATCCACACAAGGTGGTTGCCAAGTGTTTGTTCATGCAAAAAAAGTAAGAAAGCTTGCTAAGAATCATAAAAAACCTTGAAAAAGGACAAGTGCGTGATATCTTCACATGAAGATCCAAATGGATTTCAGATCCTCTCTTAAGTCAATATCATTTCTGGAATATCATCGAAAGATGGAAATCCAAAGCAAAAGTTGCACAAAACCAAGTTGAGTTAAATCCGGAAAATTCGGTAAAAGCAAAAACCATTTGTATTGAAATCATTCAAATCCAATTTAAATTGAATCAAACCAAATTTAGTTGAAAGATTATGATAGATAGAAGACTCATGTAAAATTTCAATTTATTCCGGTTAAAATCCTAGGTGTTATGCCTCTTTTAAAACTGCTGCTGGGGAAAGTTAAAAGTGATAAGTGGGCAACTTTGGAAAATCATTTAGAAACATCGGCTCCATATAAATTCATGAAATTTGGTATGACTGAGGTCTGTATGGTCATATTTCGAATGAAACTAGCCTCATACAAAAATTCATTCGGATGTGCCTTGGGTGGTTCCCCGAACAGGCCCCGAAGATCACAGATTTACCCAGAAAAGTGCTGATGAGTAGTTTTGAGTAAATCTGTTATCAACAACACAAATGGAATCAAAAAATTATGAAACCAACTGGATTTAAAAATAGACTCATAAAGGAGTGAGCAGAAACAAAAATCACTCGAATCAAATTTAAGACGAACACATGGTGCTCAGTCGAAATGACAGGTTCCGTATTCAGATCTGAATTGACCTATCAACTTCAATAGAAAGGTGTCAACAATCTGCTTGATAGCAATTAATGATATTTGGTAGGCATAAACTAAACAGCCTCACCTTTCATATGGTTTTGGAATCACTCCAAAATTCATCCAGATGATGAAGTTATGAGTGTCCGAAGTTAGGGTACAGTTGCTGTTAAGTTAAGCCATTTTTGAAGAAAATCAATTCAAAACTGTGACAAAGTGTGTGTGATTCGTGCAAGATGAATCCAAATCTTTTAAAAACCATTTAAAAACATTCCAGAATTGCTTGAGGCCATTTGTTTCAGATTTATCACAACGAATGTAATAAATCCTACATGACCCTATCCCGCCAAAATCATGCTATGTATGTGTAAGTGTAAAAGTCATTCAAGAACAATATAACAACATAGCATGCATTCATATTCATCAAAATAGGGTTCTAAAAGCAACCTAGGGTTCCGTTCCATTATCGTTTCCCTTAGTTCTCTCTCCCCGTTAAACACGATTCTTCAAGATAATCTTGGGGTACTTTGAATATGAACGGGTTTTCATAGAATCACAAGGCTTATAGCATGCATTTAGATCAATAAAAAAAGAGGGTTCTAGAACAACCTAGGGTTCCGTTTCATTATCGTTTCCTTTAGCTCTCTCTCCCCGTTAAACACGGTTCTTCAAGATAATCTTGGGGTACTTTGAATATGGAACGGTTTACATAAATTCAAAAGGCTTATTCAAGAAGGGTTCTAGTACTAGGATCAATCCCCAGTCTCATTTCTCCTAGATCCCGCCTTCACGTTTTACGGCTAGGGGAAGTCTTGAGATACTTTGAGCCGGGGAAGGGTTTTCATACACACATCAAGGCCTTATTCTACAGAAAGGTAGAAGAAGAGATCTAGATCTAGAAATGTAAAAACAGAAAATAAAATAAAAGTTTGAGGCTTACCTAAGTTCTAGAAGCGATTCCGCAACGGTTTCCCTCTTCACTCGGAACTCTTCTTGGCAAAAGTTCTTGGCAATAATTGTTGGCCATTTGCTTAAGGAGGAGCCTCCTATTTATAGGCAAAGGCTAGGATTAGGGTTGGTGAGAATGGTAGACATAACATAATGTCTTTAGCCCACCAACCTTAACCCTAAGGCTATTTCCGAGATTTCCCTTCATTTAATGAAGGACATGATGGTAAAAGATGAAATCTCTCGGAAAACCCTAATTTTGAGCAAAACTTATGTATCCGACATATCAGGCCGGATACACAAGTGCCTTAATGTATCCGGCCTATGATCCCGAATACACTGAGGTCTGCTTGTATCCGGCATGTTCCATTGGATACAAAGAAGGACACTTGTATCCGACCTGAGTTGCCGGATACAAGGAAAAAACTCATTTTCTCAAATTCTGTGCTGGCCTTCAAGGAGATAATGATTTTTGATGATTATTGATCATTTTGAAAGTGCAATTTGGGGTGTCTACAATTGCCTCTCTTTGCTGGAGTTGCAAAGCAATGAGCTGCAAAGATTAGACAAGCCCAAATTGCACTCCCTTAACCTTGATTTGCTTGGTTCAATTCAATTTTGTAAAAATAATTTTTAGGTGAAGATTTGCCAAAAAGCCCTAACTTTAAGGGGGCATTTCTCCAAGAATTCTTAAATTCCACTGAGCTCTCGTGGCTATGAAGTAGATTTTAAGCCCAAAAATAGGATTTTTTGAAAACTGATTTTTTTATCAAACCAAGTTAAAAATTGAGTGGATATCTCCCTTTTGACCAGCACATTTCCCAAAGTTGTCCCAAATTCCACTGAGCTCTCGTGGCTGTGGAGTGGATTTTAAGGCAAAAATAGGCCTTTTGTGAAAACAGCTGAATTTGCAGTCCATTTTTGCTCTCTCTCTTTTTTCTTTTTTCTTTTTTTTTTCTTCTTTTTCTTTCTTTTTTCTTTTCTTTCTATTTTTTCTTTTTTTTTCTGTTTTTTTTTCTTTTGTATCCGGCTTGTTTAGCCGGATAAGAATGAGCTTGCTTGTATCCGGCCTGATTCACCGGATACACCTGCTTTTATTAAGTCGCGCACGACCACGACTTTTCATTTCTTTCACTTCTTCTCCAATTGCCAACCCCGGTTACAAGTCTCTCCCTTCTTCATCCCCGACGACTCTTCCTTCTTTTCCGGCGATCTCTGACGACTCCCTGAGCTCCGGCGACTGTCATTGATTCCGGCGACACCCTCTTGCTGTTGTGACCGAACCCTAGAACCATTTTGAGTCCTCATCTTTGCTTCCAAGTGACCGTTTGTCGCCATTGCCCCAAGCTTCGGTGGGCTTTTTCGATTTTAGGCATCCTAGGCATCGATCCTTCTTCCAAAAAGGGAATCCATTGTTCGGCACTATTGGTAAGAAACTTTCTCTTTTCTTTTTTTTCATTGTTAGCCGATTGCACATTTGTGGCAAACTTGGATGGTGGTCTTGACGAATTTTGCACACTTCTGTCTTCAAATTGAGAACTTTGGATTACCCACCATTGGTAACTTCTGATTGATTTTTTTCGAACTGAATTGCTGCACGAATTGAGATTGATCATGCTTGACAGTTTTCCTTATTAATGGTTGTTCTTCTGATTGCATGCTGCTGGTTTCCTAATTGCATGTTGGAACAAGATTTAATCCCCCATTTGCTGTAATTATTTAAGATTGTCTTGCTGGAGATATATTTTTTACTGTTCCCATACCCATTCCCAACTGAATTGTTCACGATAGGAATTCGTATTTCCAGACTTGAAGCCATGTTTGTTTTGAATTTTGCCTTGACTTTCAAATTGGCTCTGTCCATCCTTTGGTTTGTATTGCTGGTGATGAATGCTCATGATCTTCTGGTTTTTGCCAAGACTTTTGATGAATTGTGATGGTGGGCTGCTCAATACCATATCCTGCTGTGAATTTTCCCAATTCATCTTCCCACCATGTTTTGCTAATTTAAATTTCTGCAGCCTTGTCTGCAAGACTCATACCCTGAAATCACAACATTTTTAGGAAATATTAAGTATTGTAGGAATCTTTTAGGGTTAGAAAACTGAAATATCTATCACTAGAAAACTTTGTAAATACCCTAAATGAGATAAATCCCCTCGAGACACAATTCACAGTAAAATCACGTAAGATTGAATGCAAACTGAAACCTAAGCCAAAAGCAAGATAAAATTTCTGATAAAAACACTTCCCTGTGTAGATGGCTAGGAGTCGTTCTCGCGTGCGAGAGGAGGTTGACCCGGCTGATCAGCCCTCTTCCTCTCGAGCTCGGATAGAGACGAGCTCTAGTGCTACCCTTTCGAAGCCGCTGGATGATTCCAGGGAGAGCTTTGCTGAGGGTTCTGCTGAGGTAGGTTTTCAAAATTTTTTCTCTCTTTTCCACCTTTAATTCTCTTCCTACACAACCTTCACATTTCTCCTTTGAACTTTAGCCCGCTGTTGCTCTTGCTCGAGGTCGGGGCAGAGGCCGAGGCAATGTTCCTAATCAGGCCCTTTAGGGTGAGGGAGGCCGTAGCAGAGGCTGAGGCCGTGGCAGAGCCAGAGGTGCGGCTCAGGATGGTGCCGCTGTAGCTTTGCTAGGGGTCTCTGCGGAGCTAAAAGCATCTGTTCGTGATACAGAGCTCCTTAGTTGTTTGGATAGCCACCCCTCCATGTGCATCAGGGCCGATGTGCCTCTTCCATATCATTCTTCCCATTTGCGAGGCAGTTGGGGGAGATTTAGTGAGTTAGCTCAGTCCCTTTCCCCGACACTCAGGCGCGAGTTTGGGAGGTGCCACTTGGATTATTTTCTTAGCATCCCATCGTTCCGAGCCGATCGTCCACTCCTCTTTGCCATGATGGAGAGATATTTTCCGGAGACACAGTCATTCCATCTTCAGGAAGTGGAGCTGGGGATCCGCCCCTCTGATTTTGTGATGATTACCGGCATTCCTTTGATGGGGCGGACTATTGTTTTGGATCGGCCTTCTGCGGAGGATGTCGGCCTTCTTCTGGGATATCAGGACCTGCCTCCTGCTGCTTGGGATGGGTGGAGTGGTCGTCTCTCCATCAGTTGGCTGCGGGAGAGCCTTGCTCGACACTATGAGGGGAGACACGCGACCATCACTGTGGAGGATGCAGCCTTTGATCCTATCTTCCGGCACGTTTTCCTGCTGATGCTCAGGAGTTGCTTCTTCCCGGAGGATACGACCAGTGTCAGTCCTCTTTTCTTAGATGCTCTACGAGATTTTCATCAGACCCGCCAGCTAGCATGGGGTCGACTCATCTATGGGACCATCCTGGCTGGGTTGTGCCGAGTAGTTCGGGGCTTGGCAGCCCCGAGAGGTGATGGAATTAGCTGCCGGTTCTTCTGCCAGATTCTTCAGGTATTAAATTCATCTTTTAATTCCTTAGGCTTTATCCTCTTTATCTCAGACTGGTTTTTCTTTTGCCAGGTGTTTATGTACACCTACATGACCTACTTCCGCCCGTCCCCAGTACCTGGTGTCGCGGAGTTCCCTGTGGCTTTGCGGTGGTCGGCCCAGGTCCGAGATGCTGATAGGAGTCAGCCTCGAACTGCTCAGGTGCACTTGGACCGTGCCCGCCGATCCGATGTAAACCCTTTCTCCTTTTTCCTTTTATTTCTTTTTCTGCATCTTGACTGTATCTGACCATTTCTCTTCTTTGCAGCTCATCCTGGCCCGCTTTGATGACGTGGATGTTGAAGTGGCCCGTGAGATGGCAGTACAGGATGCCTTTGATAAAGATCTCCGGCGTCAGCCCTACCAGTGCTTCCTTGGGAGGCTTGGTAGGGTGATGTATTTGGGAGAGTGCCTGTACTACCAGCACACAGGCACACTTCGTATCCCCGTTCCCCCTCCTCCTGTGGGTCCCGACACGCTCCTGCCAAGCTTGGATGTTGATCAGTTTGATCAGTTCTAGGATGAGGAGGGGCTTACAGTAGCTGGGGATTACGACGAGTGGATCCAGAGAGTATCCATTGGGTGCTTGATGGATCGGCCCACTCGTGCCCGGGTGACCGAGATTGGCCGGATCTTTATCCGGATCCATGACGACACGGTGAGTCTGGTGCTCTTCATTTTTCATCCTATTTCCTTCAATCCTGTATTTCTGATTCTAATTCTGTGCTTATTGACAACTACATGAGTTGAATATCATTCGGGATCGGTTCCAGAGCCAGCAGGCCGCGATCAAGGATATGATCGCAAAGCATGATGCAGTCGTGGCCCAGAGGGATGCTCGGATTAGAGAGCTGGAGGCTCTGGTTGCTGAGCTCCAGGCTAGACAGGTATCTGATTTTCCTGTAATTGTATCTTTTCCATTTCCATGTTTCTGCTATTCTGATATGCCTGCTTGAATTTTGTAGGGCCCGGTCCCAGATCAGGAGCCTGATTTCCTTGTAGCTGGTCCACCTCCGGCTTGGGTTGCTGATCCTGAGGATGCCCTAGCTGCTGGTCCTAGTGATGCCCCAGCTGCTGCTCCTGCTGATGCCCCCGCTGCTCCTGCGGATGCCCCAGCTGCTCCTTCATCTCCAGTGATGGTTCCTAAGCTGGAGGACATCCCTGCTGCTGACCCAGTTGAGCCGGATCCCCCAGTTCCTGCTGTAGATATCCCTGGTATGTTTTCTTTAATTTTCCCTCTTTGGTTCATCTTAATATCCCAATTTCTGATTTTTCTTCTGTTGACCCAGATACTTCTGCTCCTGGCCCTTCTTCTGCTGCTGGGCCTTCTAGATCTGCGGGTCCAATCGAGCCTGTACATGCTGAGCCCGAAGCCTCTTCCCCAGATTCTGCTCCTGATCCGCCTCCAGACCTTTCAGAGTATTGCTTGGAGTATCAGATCCAGCAAGTGGTGGGTCGGCTTCCTCGCCATGCTGCCGCGGGTATTATTTCCCATGTCTTCAGTCGCCGGCCATCCCGAGGTAGAGGTCGCAGAGGAGAACGGGGCAGAGGACGCCGAGGAGATGATCCTGCACAGGAGCAGTAGATTTAGGATTTTCCTTGTATTTCTCCTTCTTTGTACAAAGAGACATATATATATATATATATATATATATATATATATATATATATAAATTTTATTCATTCTCTCTGGTATTGCCTTCCTTTCTTTTCAATCTCATGCAAATATAACTTGTATACAGGGAAAACAGGTAAAAATTTCAGATTTTTCTCCATTTTCTCTTTTTTTTGCATTTTTTCCTTGTATCCGGCATATCAGACCAGATACACTGAGTTCTCTTTGTATCCGGTATAATATGCCGGATACGTTTAGAACCTTTTGTATCCGGCATTATTCATCGGATATGAGCAAAATCTTTTGTATCCGATCTGATATGCCGGTTACATTAAAAAAACTATAAATACAACCAACCTCGAGATTTGCGCATTTTTTTTACGACTCTTTGAGTTTAGGAACGCCTTTTTCGCCTTTTTCATCCTCCCATTGATTCTTAGCTTGCTCCCATTGCCTCCAATGAATTCCGGATCATCCTCTGCCTTGCCATTGTCTGTCCACACAGCCTCCCCTGCAAAACAGCCTTTTAGATCAAAACCCCCTAACCTTTCTAGGTAAAATCCTGTGGAATCTTTTTATAATAGGTGGGTTAATTCCATGACCCTAGATGAAGAGAGGAGATGGGATTCCAACCATCTAGGCCATATTCTGCTTATCCCGAAGGTTCCCTTCAAATGGGAGATTATTGAAGCCATGATTGGCTATTGGGTACCCGACCTCAACCTTTTCCGTTTTGGAAACCATGAGATGACCCCGACCATTGAAGAGGTGGAAACCATTCTAGGATTGAGATTTGATGAGAAGGTAGTGAATCCACCCCTTAGGCCTAGCTACAAGAAGGAGGCTTCTACTTTCCTGGGCATAAGGGAGAAGGATTTAGGGGATTCTAACACCCTTTTGACCTTGTCCAAATATTTTTTGACTGAGAAGCTCTTGAAGGGGGAGAATAAAGAAGCCAGGTTCAATGCCTTGACCCTGATAGTGGTCAACCAGCTACTTTTCCCAAGGGGTGATGATGAGGTGGACTTGGCCCTGATCTCAGTGATATGCTAGGTTAGGAAGCGGGAGAGATTGGCCCCTATGATTTTGGCGGAGATGTACCAGGCACTGACTGACTGCTACAACAGGAAGTCAAAACGCTTCTTATCATGTGCCCCTGTCCTGCAGGTAATTTTTTTGCACTTTTTTGCATTTTTTTTCTTTTTTGCTATTTTTCTTCTTTTTTTTTTTCCTTTTTTCTTTTACAATATATTGAAATATCCCTCCTCCTTTACAGCTTTGGCTACTTGACCACCTGAGTCAGATTGAGGAGATCAATCGACACTTCTTCCCAAGCTTGAAGGTTCCCATTTTGATGAGCAACCGGGGGTGTCCTAACATTCCAGGGGGTAAACAAGGCTGGTTTACTTTCTTGGCTACGCTCCAGGATGATCAAGTGAGGTGGCCTGGTACTTATCAGCCCAATGCAGAGACTGTGATCAGTTTCTGAGACCGCAACTTTTTGGTTCTGGCTGGCTTGAGACATGCGGTGCTCTACCTTCCTTTGCGGGTCCTTCGTCAGTTCAGAGCGACCCAGGGGATTTTAATCCCAAGTTGATATGAAGATCATCTTGGGCTACTTTCTCCAGCTACCATGAAGCTGAATGCCTGGTTGATGAGGGAGTGGTCATATGTTCGCTTTATGCATAGCCCGGTCTTCTCAGAGTCCCACGTGAAGGATTACCTCTTCTGGATCAAAGAGCAAATACAGAGTCAGGCTTCAGTACCTGAAGATCCTCCTGCAGTCTTGGCTCCTACCTATGAGGAAATCTTGGAGTCCGAGAGAGCTTCTCACAAGCGACTTCAGCAGATATGGGTACGAGAGGCCCAGGAGCTCAAGATACGGGCCCTTGACATGGAGAGGCAACTTGCAGAGCAGGTATCCTGCCATCTTGCTATGGAGAAGCAACTTGAGGAGCAGAGGCAGGCCCGTCGCTTTGAGGTACGGATGATACGGCAGAAGCACCAGGATGCTTTAGCCAGCCTTAGGAGCATGAGGATCAGACAGACTCTTTCAGATGAGGTCATTTCCTGCTTGAGTGATCCCGCTACAGAGGGGGCTTCTGGAGTTATTGCAGCTCAGGCAGCTCGGATTCGGGAGCTTGAGGAGCGGCTAGGAGACAGAGACTAGCCTTATTTCCTGCACATTTTTTCTTTTTTTTTCCATACCTTTGTACGAAAGCAAACTCCAATAGTGGAAAGACAAAAGATTTAATTCAAAAATAAATTTTTTATATTATTGGCCTCAGAATGCTCAGATGCTTGTAAAAATAAAGGTTTTATGAAAAGTATTTGATTCATCATCACTAGCCAAAGTATAGTTTTTCTTTTTTTTTGAAATTTGGTCCATGCACTTAATTACCCATAATTAAAGGAATTAAAACCAGGTTAAATAATGAAAAGGGTAGTCCAAGTAATAATGAGGGATCAAAACCGTCCATCTTAGGACCTTTAAAGTCATCCCCAAATGCCTTTTCTTCCAGAATTGACCGTGTTACCCAATCTGCTTAGTCTCAGTACTTGTGCTGATTTTTCTTCAAACTTTGATCTTCATGATCAACTCAACCACTGATTTTTCCTTCTTTATTTATTTATTTATTTTTGTTCTTTCTTCCTTGCCAATATTGCCCCTAGCGCCAGTTACGGTTTTCACTAGGGCCGGCTTCTATATTCCGTCATCACCAATCTTACTCTGACATTTGAATGGACAAACTAAGATCACCGAGGGCTTAAAAATAGGACGAAACAAAGGCTAGGCTTGGTTTATAAAAGAAAGGGTATTAAAGGCCCAAAAATTTTCAAATGTGGAAATAGGTTAACCGGACTTACAGTCATGATGAATTTAACCCTTTTTCCCCCAAATTGCATTCTTTGCATCTTTTTTCACACTTGGCTTTCATTTGCCCTTTTTCATTTTCTCTCTTTTTTCTTTTTTTCCTTAATTTTGCCCCAATTGGCTTTGCCCCAATTTGTTTTGCCCCAGTATAAGACTGCAAGTCCGGTTTAGGTTTATCAAAGAAACGAACCGGCTCAACTTGGCTAGACTAGGGATTAAAATTTTGAAGGAAATAAACAAGGATGGCCTCGGATCATTTCTTAGTAATATTCAATCGAGGAAAATACCTTTTTACTGCATCAGAGTTAATTGGCTCATGAAAATCTGACCCATCCATTTCTGTCAAGATGAGTGCACCCCCTGACAGGACCTTCTTAACGGCATATGGCCCTTCCCAATTGAGCTTGAACTTACCACGAGGATCTTCCAAAAATGGTAAAATTTTCTTTAGCACCAAGTTTCCTTCCTGGAAAGTTCTGGGGTTCACTTTCTTATTGTAGGCCCGGGCCATTCTCCTCTGGTACAATTGGCCATGACACAGCGCCTTTAACTGCCTTTCTTCTATCAAGTTGAGTTGATCACTTCTTGACTGTATCCATTCAGCTTCTTCTAATTCAGCCTCCATGAGCACTCTAAGAGATGGGATTTCTACTTCCACTGGCAAGACTGCTTCCATTCCATAGACTAGGGAATACGGGGTTGCCCCAGTCGAAGTCCGGATTGAGGTTCTGTAGGCATGTAGAGCAAGTGGTAGCATTTCATGCCAATCCTTGTAACTTACTACCATCTTCTGAATGATTTTCTTTATGTTCTTATTTGCTGCTTCTACTGCCCCATTCATCTTTGGCCTGTATGGAGCGGACTTGTGGTGGGTGATCTGAAACTGCTCACACATCTTCTTCATGTCCTTGTTCTTAATATTTGAAGCGTTGTCTGATACTATGGCACTTGGCAGCCCATAGTGACAAATGATATTGTGCTTAAAAAATTTAATAACATGGTTGCTTGTGATGTTCCCATATGAGGCTGCTTCCACCCACTTAGTGAAATAATCGATTGCTACTAGGATGAATCTGTGCCCGTTCGATGCCTTAGGGGAAATCATGCCAATGACGTCTATGCCCTACATGGAGAAAGGCCACGGTGATGTCATGTTGTGCAACTCACTTGGGGGTGTATGCTTGTTATCTGCATATATCTGAAATTGGTGACACCTCCTGACATGTATACAGCAATCATGCTCCATGGTCAACCAGTAGTATCCCAACCTTAGGATCTTCTTTGCAAGCATGTGTCCATTCATATGGGGTCCACAGACTCCTCCATGTACAATCTCGATTAGCCTTTCCGATTCAGCCTTGGCAACACATCTAAGCAGAATATCGTTATGTGATCTCTTGTACAAATGTCCACCACTTAGCAGGAACTGATCAGCCAATCTCTGTATTGTCCTATTCTTAGTGGAAGTGGAATTTTCTGGCAAACTCCGATTGTTCAAGAAATTTTTGATATCTTGAAACCATGGTGCTCCTTCTTCGGGTGCTCCCTCTAGAACGAGACAATAAGCCAGTTCATCTCTGACCTCAATTTCCAGCGGTTTGATGTCTACCCCTTCTGGCATGTTGACCATGGAAGCCAATGTTGCTAGAGCATCCGCGAATTGATTCTTGGCCCTTGGCATATAGTTGAAGGAAATTCGAGTAAAATTTGTGCTTATTTCTTCCAAATACTGGTGATAGGGGATCAATTTGTGATCCTTGGTTTTCCATTCACCGGTTGTTTGGAAGATGATAAGACTCAAATCTCCGTATACGTCAAGTTCCTCCACTTCATGATCTATGGCGGCTTGCAACCCAATTATACATGCTTCATACTCTGCAATATTATTGGTTCACTGGAATCTCAACTTCACTGCAATCGGGATGTGGGACCCATCTGGCTTGACCAAGACTGCCCCAATTCCATTTCCGTTCATGTTGGCGGCCCCATTGAAGAACATCTGCCAAGAACTCTCACTTTCGTCCTCTTCAGTAAACAGAATTGCCTCATCGGGAAAGTTGGTCTTCAACGGTTGGTATTCTGGCAAAGGATGTGCAGCCAGGTGATCAGCTATGGCTTGACCCTTGATAGCCTTCTGAGTGATGTACATGAGGTCAAATTCGGATAGTAATAGTTGCCACTTTGCCGTTCTGCCAGTCAGTGCCAGTTTTTCAAACAAATACTTCAGCGGGTCCATCCGAGATATTAATAGTGTGAAGTTACTAAGGAAGTAATGCCTTAGCCTCTGAGTTGCCCACAGTAGGGCACAACAAGTCTTTTCCAACGGTGAGTACTTGGCTTCATATTCTGTGAATTTTTTACTCATATAGTAAATTGCCCTTTCTTTCCTACCAGTCTCATCATGTTGCCCCAAGACACATCCCATTGATGTTTCCAATACTGACAAGTACAAGATCAATGGTCTTCTTAGAGTTGGTGGCACTAGCACAGGTGGGTTCAGTAAATACTCCTTGATTGTGTCAAAGGCTTCTTGGCAATCCTCATTCCAAACCATCGGGTTATTCTTCCTCAAAAGTTTGAAAATTGGTTCATAGATAGCAGTGAGTTGTGCTATGAACCGACTTATATATTGAATTCTTCCAAGAAAGCCCCTAACCTCCTTCTCCATTCTGGGTGCTGGCATCTCAATTATGGCCTTGGTTTTAGCCGGGTCAATTTCAATTCTTCTTCGGCTCACAATGAATCCCAGCAATTTTCCTGATGTAGCCCCAAAGACGCATTTAGCTGGGTTAAGCCTTAGACTGTACTTCCTGAGACGATCAAACACTTTCTTCAGATTGATCAAGTGGTCCTCCTCTTTTCACGATTTGGCAATCATATCATCCACGTAGACCTCCATCTCCTTATGGATCATGTCATGGAATAGTGCGGTCATGGCCCGCTGGTATGTTGCCCCAGCATTTTTAAGCCCAAATGGCATGACTGTATAGTGGAATGTGCCCCAAGGTGTGATGAACGCTGTTTTCTCTTGATCTTCCTTAGCCATCTTGATCTGATTATATCTAGAGAAGCCATCCATGAAGAAGAATAGGCTATGTACCACAGTATTGTCCACCAAGATGTCTATGTGTGGAAGCGGAAAATCATCCTTTGGGCTTGCCTTATTCAGATCTCTGTAGTCCACACACATTCTGACTTTCATGTCCTTCTTTGGTACCAGCACTATGTTTGCGAGCCACTCAGGATATGTAGAGACTGCCAGAAACCCTGCCTGGAATTGCTTGACCACTTCGTCATTGACCTTCAAGGTCCATTCAGGTTTCAATCTTCTCAGCTTCTGCACCACCATGTCAGTGTCCAACCCCGGCATGTCTCGATATGACCAAGCAAACACATCCTTGTAATCTGCCAAAAACCGTGACATTTCATTTTGCTGCACATTAGACAGACATGCCCCGATTTTCACTATTTTTTGGTCATCTTCGGTCCCAAGATTTATTGAAATGGTCTCCTCAATATTAGATTGGACCCCCTTTTCATGACGTTCCAATTGATATTCAATTTCTTTTGGAATGTCTTTTTCTTCGACCTCGGTCTCTTCTTTGATCCCCATGAGGTCAAAGTCGAGCTCGAAGTCGAAGTCATATTCAACCTGGTCCAATTCGGTCTGATTATATGGTTCATAAGTGGTTTGGACTTTTTTGAAAAAATTAAATTTTCTAGAAAAAATAGGAAAATCTTTTTGGGTTTTTTGTGAGCCTTCTAAACATAATTCCCTTGAAGACGAAGGCTCATTAGGGCCTTCAGGGAAATGGCATTCCACTATTGGAGTTTTTTTTTGGAAGCCGCATCAGTTTGCCGAACAAACGCTGCTTCAAAGGTAAGGGGAGTTTCCTCCCAATTGTTCAATACAAGATTTTTGGGAGTAGGGGAAATTGTGCAAGCCTGCTCCTCAAACCAAGAATCCGATGCCATCATCACCGGGTGGGTACTGCCCTTTTCTGCTACAAGGCCCAGTCCAGACATAACCTCATCCGGAATCTTCACTGCTGTCCAGTCAATGAATGGCAGGTCCATGTCTGCTCCTGTCTTTTCGCCTTCAGTCATGGAGAAGAAAGCCCCGACATCCTTAGAGAAGTCCATCTGCTGCTCGGGTTGTGGCCCAGGCCTGTCTACTGTTTCAAGCATGGGAGATGGGTTATAGGGTTGCAAGGTTGGAACAGAGGGCCTTTGGTAAGGATTGATATTGTGGTATGGAGGCTTGGATTGGTCCATAGGAAGAGATAATTGGATTATACAAGAGGCTCTTGGAAAATTCTCCCTTAGATGAGGGAGTTTTCCTTTGCTTCTGTCCTCCTTCTTCATACTTCATCCTCCTCCAGCCTCGAGGTTTAAACCCCAGTCCCACTTTAGGAACCAGTTTCTTAGCCATGATTGGCTCCACCATTCCCTGCAAATTGACTCCCAGGCCTTTCCCCGGGTGAAAGTGGTATTTCTCCATCACTTTCTTCGCCATTTCTTCAGCAGTAGTCTGTTTCTTTTCTTTTTTTCTCACACCCCCAGGTATGTAATTGACTGTCTCGAACTGAAATGAGTGAAACGTAATCTTGTCAACAGTTAGGTCTACATTTATCAAGGGTACATCAGGTGACACAATGGGAGGCACCAAATTCTCAGCTAGGACTGTTATCACCTTTTTCCCTCTTATGTATTTCACCCTTTGGTGGAGCGTGGATGGTATTGCCCTAGCCGAGTGTATCCATGGCCTTCCTAGGAGCAGATTGAAGGCTGCGGGAATATCCATCACTTCAAATGTGATGTTGAAAATATTCAGTCCAATTGTGACCGGCAGTTCAATCTCCCCTAGGGAGTGTGTCTTAGAGCTATCTAATCCTCCCATTTTGCTTAATCTTTGACTGATCCAGACCAAGCTTGGTAAAAGTGATTAACGGGCAGACGTTTAACGCCAACCCGTTGTCAATTAAAACCCGTGCGATCATACTGCCCTTACAAAGCACTGTGATATGCAAAGGGTCAACATGATAACACCCACCTGGGCTGATCTCACCCTCTGAGAAACTTATCACATTATGTGACAAGATTTGACCAACCATTTTGCCAAGTTGGTCCGGATCAATGGTCTGGGATACATGTGCACTTTGTAGCACCCTTAACAATGTGTCCCTATGCTTTCAGAATTCATCAAAAGGCCCAGTATTGAGATCTGGGACGGGACCTTGTTTAGCTGATCCACAAGATTGAATTCACTTTTCTTTATTATTTTTATTAGGTCTGATGCCTCATTTTTTGCACCCTGGGGGGTGTCTTCTCCTATTTTTGTTTTTCCTTTTTGTTTTCTTTTTTCTTCAGTTTCTTTTTTCTCTTTCTCCGCCTCTGTCTCCTTTTCTTTCTCTTCACCCCCTGCACATTTCCCCGACCTCGTCATGAGGTTCAGCTCCTCCTGGTTCTGGTTTTTAACCACTGGAACCGTAGCCGTGACTCCCTTGCTGTAATTCCATGGTGCAGCGGCCTCAGAATAGGCTAGTTTAGGGATATTAACCACTAACGGCTGGAGTTCGGACCGGGATGTATGGGCCGGTTTAGGGATATTGTGGGATGATTGAACATTTACAACCAAGGGCTGGAGTTTGGATTTTGTGGGGACAAAAGAAGTGATGGAAGCAATGGTGGGGTCAAGGTTGATGACTAGTGGAGCCTTTGATGGCTTTGATGGTGAACAAATGGGTGGACTGCAATTAAAGACCAATGGAGGCCTTTCAGTGTTTATCTGGGCCATAAAAGAGGAGACCCGGTTCAAAGAGGAGTTAATGTCCTCAGCAGCATGATTGTTTTTCTGGAAGACCATATTGATCTCCTCTTCTTCCTTTTCTTGGAAAAAATGGACCTTGACCGTAGTCCCTACGGGAGCTATAAGTTGCGATGGGTCAAAGGCCCTTCTCTTGGTGGATATGGCAGTGACAGAGTTGGACGTGCCTGCCCCATTGTGGTACGGCAGAGGGTTCTGCCCAATATCATTTCCTGATGTGGCAGGTGCAGCAGTATTGAAGACCAGGGCCTTCTGGTCCAACAGGTCCTGGACCGCATGCTTCAACATCCAGCAAGTATCAGTAGAGTGCCCCGATGCACCCATGTGATAGTCGCAAGTGATGGCTGGATCAAAATTCCTCCCCTTCGGGGCATTTGGGTTAGGCTCCTTCAGGGTCACATATTCCCCTTTCAGCAGAGTTGGCAGTAGTTGGGAAAGAGATACAGGAAAAGGTGTAAAGACTCAGTTCCTCCTTGCTGCCAACCAGGCCTCCCTCTCTTCCTTGGTAAAAGTCCTCCTTGGGTTTGCAGGCACGAAGAGGGAGAAGTTGACATTGTGCGGGGTTTGATAAGAGTGCTGGGCCTGTTGGGCCTGCTATGGTGTGGAGATGTTCACATGAAGCGGTTTCTTGGCAGGAGGAGGCTGGACCAGGTTTACCTCTCCTTCTTTCCTGGCTCTGTTCTTCTTGAACCCAGTTCCCTTTTTCTGTGCCAGGGAAGCAGCGAAATCAGACTGCCCAGTCAAAGTAGAATAGTCAATAAGCCTTCCTGACTTGACCCCCTCCTCGATCCGGTCTGCCACCTGGACCAGGGCTGCAAAATTGGTGGTGATCTG